>BLSH010086034.1:412433-438978 GCA_018402905.1 Glandirana rugosa
TTAAATTAGACCAGTTGTTTATCTGTCATCGGTGGAATCCACGACCCATTTGTGTACGTATATAGGCCCTACCCTCTAGAATCACAGTCACGTCAGAGTCAGGCCCCCACCTAACAGTCATGTCTAGTACCTCCTGAGTCCTGTCCTCTCCTGTACTTTCCTCGTCCCCACAGACCTCTTCCCCGTGGGGACGACCGAGACACCGTGGTGGGAAGGATGTCTCGTCCGGGTTGAATAATTATGTCAATGAAGAATTCACAAAAGAAACATTTACTACTGTATTACAAAACTAATTGATGTCATTTTAGTTGCATATGGTTCTTTAAGAAGTCCTTGTAGGATTTCATTCAGAATACAATTACAAATGTACACTAAATTCCCTAAAACCATTTACAGCATTGGGGGTTGAATAATTTTGAACACAACTGTATGTATACACACCTGCTCTGTAGGAAGGGTGGTGCCACAGAGCCAGCAGGGGTGCCCCTTCTCCAGACACCCCTGCTCCTTTCATGTCCTCTCCTGTCCTGAGTCCTCCATGATCTGTACTGACAATCCACCCCCGGACTGAGACTGCACTGACACTAAGATCTCCCATCCCGGATATATGCATGTGTTTACCCAGCACCTAAGGTGGCTACTGTCTATTTGTTGACCAGATTAAACTGATCATAAATGATTTCTCTAAATGGTAAGGCTATAACATATACATCTCCTTGTGCTGAAAACAGATCATTAACACTGCTGTTACACGTTCTGTAGCTTGCTATTGCTGGACACCCTTTGCATTTAACCTGCATCTTGGAACAAATGATGCCATACCTTGATCCTACATAAGACCACATGATGGATTTTATATAAATCTCAACAATAATACATTTTCTGGTCTTTTTATTGCACTGAATGCAACTGACACAAGACTGCACAGAGGGTTTTCTGACTCCGCTCAGCTCAGGACAGTCAGGACTTCACCACTCTGATGCTGGTTTCACTGCATCTCAGTCCACTCTGAGCCGGGAAACTGAAAGTGACGTGGTGCTGCAAAATGCATCGCCAACCGTCCCTGCAAATTACAAGATAGGACTGTAGGACTGAAACGAATGGGTGTAGAGTGGGGAGAGTTCAGGGCACATCGCTTGCACTCCAAACACACCCTTAACACAGGCAAATCAGCTTCCCAGCTTGCAGTGAGCTGATTGGAAGCTGGGAAGCTTCCCATAGACCGCGGTGTGTCCGGCGCCCGGACGCCTCTTAAAGTGACCAATTTTTTTTTTTGCTGAATTGTTTGGGGAGGGGGTGCCCATGCGCCCCCTATTGATGGGCCGCCGCTGGTTTGAATTATCTGAGTTTGTGACAAGTTTATTTAATTGGAACTGAAACTTTGTGCTTTGCCTTTCTAAATAACTAAAAATCTTTAAAGCCACTAGAAAAAAGAAAGACTAACAATTGAGAGAACCAAAAAAGGCATTGTAAGTTCAGGGTTTTTCCATGACCTCCAGTAACTTTGTCAATGCATGTCCCCTATTCTGTTGCACAAAACAGCTTTTGTTTCATATAAATTCCTTGTTTTAAAGATAGAACGCTTTAAAACGATAACTTTAACACTCTGTTGTCTGAAAACCCAGAAGCACATTGTGTTTGTGCATGCTGAATGCAGATCTGGCAATGATGAAGCTAACCAACAAGAGCAGACAAATGAAGTGTAAAGCACATCCCTTGCAGCAATGGAGGGATCATTCAAAGTCACATTTCTATGTGATAAAATATAGGAGTATTGTAATGTTTAGACGTGGCACAGCAAAGAAAAATATAGTATAGAAAAGATGCAAGTAAGATGTACAGTATATTGGCCATTGGTTTTTTACCTTGCACTTGTATATGGTGCTGTACCTGCATACAGCTACCACTCAAATGGTCTACATCTTGACTGAATGGCATAGGCATTGTATATAGGGTGGGCCATTTATATGGATACACCTTAATAAAATGGGAATGGTTGGTGATATTAACTTCCTGTTTATGACACATTAGTATATGTGAGGGGGGAAACTTTTCAAGATGGGTGGTGACCATGGCGGCCATTTTGAAGTCGGCCATTTTGAATCCAACTTTTGTTTTTTCAATAGGAAGAGGGTTATGTGACACATCAAACTTATTGGGAATTTCACAAGAAAAACAATGGTGGTTTCAGGTGCTGCACATCTCGTATCTTCACAGCATAGACAATTGCCTTCAGATGACCCCAAAGATAAAAGTCTAAGGGGGTCAGATCGGGAGACCTTGGGGGCCATTCAACTGGCCCACAACGACCAATCCACTTTCCAGGAAACTGTTCATCTAGGAATGCTCGGACCAAACACCCATAATGTGGTGGTGCACCATCTTGCTGGAACTATGATGTCTGTGATAGGGAATTGCTGGCCATCAAGTCGGCTTTGGAGGAATGGCGGTACCTCCTGAAAGGAGCAGCTCACCCGGTATTGGTTTGTACTGACCATAAAAACCATAAAAAAAACATATGCTGTGAAGATACAAGATGTGCAGCACCTGAAACTACGGATACTGGAAGCCTGTGCTAGCATTTCTCCTGCGGTGTTGCTATCAGTGTGTGAAGAGTGGGAGAAGAGGGTTGCATTGACAATCCAACACAATGGGCAGCACATTGAACACATTTTATACGTGGTCAGAAACTTGTAAATAACTCATGAAAGAATAAAGTTACGTTAAAACCAAGCACACCATTGTTTTTCTTGTGAAATTCCCAATAAGTTTGATGTGTCACATGACCCTCTTCCTATTGAAAAAACAAAAGTTGGATTCAAAATGGCCGACTTCAAAATGGCCACCATGGTCACCACCCATCTTGAAAAGTTTCCCCCCTGACATATACTAATGTGCCACAAACAGGAAGTTAATATCACCAACCATTCCCATTTTATTAAGGTGTATCCATATAAATGGCCCATCCTGTAGAGTAAAGTGATTAGGTATGATTAGTGATCAGATCTTCACAAGTTTATATCCTAACATTTTGTGAGATGAAAAAAAGGAAAAGAAAAATATTTTAAATTAGAATTTACAAATGAGATTCCATGTTTCCTTAAGGCTCAAACATTAAAAAGTATAGTGATCTGTCATCACTAAAGACTGAGCTGTCATGTTTTTTAGCCTCCCATTTTGCAAGCGTTCCTTAAGCCCTGACCACTTACTACTTTGCTACTCAAAAGAACCATAGGTAAAGGAAGAGCCCTCCCTTAAGCCAGTGCAAGCAGGCAATACCAAAGTGTCCTTTGTAGCGTGTGAGCATAAAACATCTCTCGTAACGGGGTTGATTTACCACATGCGTATAAGCTGTTCACTTTACAGGGATTTTTTTTACCTTATCTTAGTAAATGAGGTGAAGCTCTGCTGACTTTCATCGTTCAATCATGAGCATGCAAAAATACATGATTAGGCATTCTTTACAAAAGTGAATTTTTACCACATTCACTAAGCAAAGGGAAAATCCCCATGCAAAGTGAACTATTTATTTGCATTTCGTAAATCAACTGCATTGTCTGTGCTATGCAGCTTTTCAGTCACCCCAAGTTCTGTCTATATCTCCTAATTTCAGCAAATAGTACCGGATGTTTTCAACAAGATGCAACAACACCGCTGTCTCTTTTGATTGGTCACTTTTATATAAATCATACCTTCCAGCTTTCCCTCACTTGGAGGGACTCTGCTTCTTTTGGAATTAAATCCCTTAGTCCCTCTTTCCTCCTCATATGTCCTTCTTGATCTGATGTACAGAACTCTATAAAAATGTACTATTTACTGTAACTATCTAATCTTTTCATCCAGGCTCTAAATTATTGTACCTTTACATTTTTTTAAATCCAGTATTTACCAAACATAGTGGTAAAAAAGCATGTGTGGCTTTAACAAATCTTTTTTTTTTTTTTTTTTTTGCATATTACTTCAGTGGCATGTCTTTTACCTACATAGTTAATGCTAAAACGTGTCTCTTTTTTTCTGATCTTAGAAAGTTGGAAGCTGCTCATTTTAGTCTGCTTATTAAAGTGGTAGTATAGGCTAATAAAAAAAGGATTCTTAAAAATGCTGCCTCCCCCTCCTCCTACCTACGCTGTATAGCTGGTATAAAAAAAGATCTGTGTAATTACCTTTTTCTTTTTTTGCTCCAGCTGCTTCGGCTCCCCTGTGAAATGGAGCGCACAATGGCGGCTGCGAATTCCCAGAGCCATGATGTCACCTGCTGGCTCCCATTGACCCAACCCCGTTGTCAGCATTCCCTCCAAGGGAGTCAGGATTGCTCAATCACGTGTATTAAAAAAAGGTATTTACATTGTTCTTTTTTATATATGCTATGCAGTATAGGTAGGAGAAGAGGGAAAGCAGGCATTTTTAAGATTACATGTAAAAGCCTTATATTCCACTTTAAAGGTTTTGGTTTCCCCAAAAAGCACATTTATCACATAGACCTTTAAACTTAGGTCATCCAGCAGAGTCAATGTAAGCATTAACCCCCACCATACCTTACCTATAGTATTCCAGCTTACTCTACTGATTTGATAAACAAAGCCTATACTGAATTGTAAGAACTAGGCACACCACCCCTAAACCGACTGCAGCCAATTGGGGTAGCAGACAGAAGCGCCATTGGTGACATTAGATGGTGACTGTTATGCAGCTGGGGGCTATTTTTTTCATTTTAAAAATCATGAGTCATGGTTTGCTTTAATATCTATGACCAGTATATAGGAGACATTAATGCTGGCACTGTACCATTCTTGATATAACTGGCTTAAAAATATGCCAACGTATTAACCACTTAAGCGCCGGAAGGTTTTACCCCCTTCCTGACCAGGATATTTTTGCGATACGGCACTGTGTTATTTTAACTGACAATTGCACAGTCATGTGACGCTGTACCCAAATAAAATGTATGTCCTTTTTTTCCCAGAACTATAGCTTTCTTTTGGTGCTATTTGATCACCTCTGCAGTTTTTATTTTTTGCACTATTAACAAAAAAAGACTGACAGTTTTGAAAAAAAAAAGTATTTTCTGCTATAAAACATACCCAATAAAAAAATGTAAGAAATCAAATTTCTTCATAAATTTAGGCCAATATGTATTCTGCTACATATTTTTGGTAAAAGAAAATACAAATAAGTATATATTGATTGGTTTACGCAAAAGTTATAGCATCTACAAACTATGGGATATTTTTATTTATTTATCTTTTACTAGTAATGGCGGTGATCAGCGACTAATAGTGGGACTACGATGTTGCGGAGGACAAATCGGACACCTAACTGCCACTTTTGACACAGGATCAAAACCTTCCCCACTGCCTTGTATACCCTTGCTTCGAGTCCGCTGGACTCACTAATTGGCTCCCGCTGTGTCTAATCAGACCCAGAAGTGTCAGATCATGTACTAGGTATGTGATCTGGCACAGAGCGGCTTCCCTGCTGCATTAAATGTACGTGGGGCGGTCGCTAAGTGGTTAAAGCAACCCTGTCTCCAAACTGAAACTAAAAATGTGTCTCTAAAGAAAAAAATTAAATACCTTCTTCTCCTGATGTCTGCACCTTTAAACACCATTACATGAGGTTTGGCTTTGCCATACGATGGGTTTGTGGCAAATCCAGAGAATTCAAGGTGTGCAGTTCAGGCAAATTAATAATAAAGAACTGATAGTGCCTTAACCAACCTTTCAACTGTGGTAAGCAGAGTTAAAATGGTCAATAATGTGGACTGTGTTATATGCCAGCCCCCTCTCTGCAAAAAAGGTGAGTTTCCAGCAGCCATTTGCCTTGTGTTTTGGAGCACTTTAGGGACAGATGATATTCTGTGTAGGGAAAGTTACTTGCTATACTGTGCTATGTTGCGCTATACAGTCTTTGACCCAACTGTCCTTTCTAGGATTACCATTTTTTTGTAGCCAACTGTTGGACTATAATAATATGGAGAAGGACACACTGCTTTATATTTACTTTCCAGTTTGTGTTATTAGTAGTGAACTACACAACTCCCCTCCAGCCAGAGAGATTATTTTATTTCATATAGAGTATCTGACAAAAGTGAGTACACCCCTCACATTTTTGTAAATATTTTATTATATCGTTTCATGTGACAACACTGAAGAAATTACACTTTGCTACAATGTAAAGTAGTGAATGTACAGCTTGTATAACAGTGTACCTTTGCTGTCCCCTCAAAATAGCTCAACACACAGCCATTAATGTCTAAACGCTGGCAACAAAAGTGAGTACAGCTCTAAGTGAAAATGTCCAAATTGGGCCCAATTAGCCATCTTCCCTCCCCTGTGTCACGTGACTTGTATGTGTTACAAGTTCTCAGGTGTGAATGGGGAGCAGGTGTGTTAAATTTGGTGTTATTGATCTCACTCTCTCATACTGGTCACTGGAAGTTCAACATGACACCTCATGGCAAAGAACTCTCTGAGGATCTGACAAAAAGAATTGTTGCTCTACATAAAGATGGCCTAGGCTATATGAAGATTGCCAAGACCCTAAAACTGAGCTGCAGCATGGTGGCCAAGACCACACAGCGGTTTAACAGGACAGGTTCCACTCAGAACAGGCCTCGCCATGGTCGATCAAAGAAGTTGAGTGCACGTGCTCAGCGTTATATCCAGAGGTTGTCTTTGGGAAATAGATGTATGAGTGCTGCCAGCATTGCTGCAGAGTTTGAAGGGTTGGGGGGGTCAGCCTGTCAGTGCTCAGACCATATGCCGCACACTGCATCAGATTGGTCTGCATGGCTGTTGTCCCAAATGGAAGCGTCTTCTAAAGATGATGCACAAGAAAGTCCACAAACAGTTTCCTGAAGACAAGAAGACTAAGGACATAGATTACGGTAACCATGTCCTGTGGTCTGATGAGACCAAGATAAACTTATTTGGTTTAGATGCTGTCAAGCGTGTGTGGCGGCAACCAGGTGAGGAGTACAAAGACAAGTGTGTCTTGCCTACAGTCAAGCATGGTGGTTTGAGTGTCATGGTCTGGGGCTGCATGAGTGCTGCCAGCACTGGGGAGCTACAGTTCATTGAGGGAACCATAAATGCACTGTCACATACTGAAGCAGAGCATGATCCCCTCCCTTCAGGGACTGGGCCGCAGGGCAGTATTCCAACATGATTAAGACCCTAAACACACCTCCAAGACAATCAGTACCTTGTTAAAGAAGCTGAGGGTAACGGTGATGGACCCCCAAGCATGTCTCCAGACCTAAACCCTATTGAGCATCTGTGGGGCATCCACAAATGAAAGATGGAGGAGCGCAAGATCTCTAACATCCACCAGCTCCGTGATGTTGTCATGGACGAGTGGAAGAGGACTCCAGTGGCAACCTGTGAATCTCTGGTGAAGTCAATGCCCAAAAGGGTTAAGGCAGTGATGGAAAATAATGGTGGCCACAAAAAATATTGACACTTTGTGCCCAACTTGGACATTTTCACTTAGGGGTGTACTCACTTTTGTTGCCAGTGGTTTAGATATTAATGGCTGTGTGTTGAGTTATTTTGAGGCAACAGCAAATGTACACTGTTATACAAGCTGTACACTCACTACTTTACATTGTAGCAAAGTGTCATTATTTTAGTGTTGTCACATGAAAAAGTATAATAAGATATTTACAAAAATGTGAGGCATGTACTCACTTTTGTGAGATACTGTATATTAATTTTTTTAATATTCTGCACCATCTAAAGGCAGGGTACATCTGCCCTTTCCATCACAGAGTAGTTGTGCTACACAGCCACAGCATGCAGAGGAAGTAGTGGATGTGCTGAAAAGGCCTTCCTCCCTTTCCCCTCTCAGATGCAGAACAGCCAGCTGTCTGTGAGCGCTGCTAATGGGTCTCTTCATCTTCCTATTCTGCTAATCCCGCCATACCCCACAAGCTTCTTTTGTGGCAGAACCGGTCAGAGGGAAATCTTCCCTATCTCCCTGCTGGCACAGCCAGAGACATCTTAATAGCATCATAGGCCCCTGGGCAAAGTAATGTGCTGGGACCCCTACCAGGGAGACGGCGACCTGCAGCATGCTTGAGCGCCAAAGCAAAAAGTGTGTGTGGCAGGGGGAGGGGGTTAACTTTCATTGTCATGACCAAAATACAGAAGGGGATGGCACTCATTGCCACTCTGTATGTTGGGCAATACATCACTCCTTTCACTCCTTTCAGCAACATTCCTATAAAACTATTTCCCTTGTTTGTCTTGCTTGATTGTAACGTTCTTACAATTAGGCGCTTTGCGCACAATGCATCAATGCTTATTTTTTTGTCTGTTTATCTGTGCATGTCTGTACATCTTCATAATATATCTTACAGTCAAGCAAGACAAACAAGAGAATTACGTAGTTTCATTTTATTGGAATTGAGCTGAATATACTAGGACCAGTCACAGTCTGAATGTCGCAATTCTAAAGTGTAAAGCCTGCCTGCTTGTTTACTTTTTTTATCCTGATATATGTATGTATGACTTAATGGATGCACAACAGAAAAAGGCATCCATGGGAACTTCTTTGAAATGTTGGTAACTGTGGCATTATTGCTGTGTCCTGACTTATGTCACGGGACTGGAGCCCTGTGGACAGCTACAATACTGTATGGTGCACAACATGCAAGGTGGCAACTGGGTGCCGGCTAGGCCCTGGAACTCTCTCTTTGTTCATGCACCCAGCACAGAAAGGAGTGATGTATTGCCCAACATACAGAGTGGCATTGAGTGCCATCCTCTTCTGTATTTTGGTCATGACAATGAAAGTTAACCCCCTCCCCCTGCCACACCCACTTTTTGCTTTGGCGCTCAAGCATGCTGCAGGTCGCCGTCTCCCTGGTAGGGGCCCCAGCACATTACTTTGCCCAGCACTCTAACCCCTATACATCCCAGCTACGCCTGTCCTTGTTAGCACGGCAGCTGATAAGGCATTACAGCCAGCCCTCCTGTACTGGGTCCAGGCCTCATCAGTTCAAAAGGGGCCCGGACATCTGATGAGCAGGAGGACCGACTGCACTGCCTTATTGCCGACGTGACTCTTGTTGATCCCCCTGCAGTGCTGCTGCCTTCTACACTTCTTTCTCCCACCAGCTGTGCTGCAGGGGGAGCTGTTCTTGGATCTGCGCTCCCTTCCAACTGCTGTCCAGGGGGATTGGTTTCAGGATAGAGAATGGGGAGGGGGCCAGTAAATATGTAATTTACCGGCCCCTTACTTTACTGAACACAGTAAGCGATTAGTGTCCATTCATCAGTGAAGCACAGTAAACTGTGTTTGCTATGCTTCTGTTTGTGAATTAACAGCCTCACAACACTTCACATTGATTCACTGTCCAGTGACGCTGAGGCTGCAGAGAAAGGGACTGATGAATCTGTGTCCTCAGTCCATTTCTCTGTCTCAAATGTGAGACATCAGGGATCTGTTTAGACCTATATTTCACCAAGGGTCCACCAAAAGGGCAGTTAAAAATAGAAAAAAATAAATAAATAGAATTCTAAAAAATGTAAAAAAAAATAACATTCTAAAAAATAATTTAAAAAAAATTGAGGGCTCATTTAAATGTTCTTTGCTCTCTGAAGAACAGTCAGCATTTGGATCGCTCATCAAAGTGTATTTGACAGGCGGTGAGAAGGCATATTTTCTCCTCACCGCCTGCTTTTCAGTTGAATGGGTCCTGTTTGATGGGGGTATAATTTCTGCCATGGCTGAGAAGCATAGCATTCAATATTTTTCGAGCGGGGGCCCTGTCAGGTAGGTTGTACGGGGCCCTGTGATTTCTAACAGCACCCCTGCTTGTTAGCCCTCTACACCCCAGATATCCTCCAGCACGCTGACTCCTCTACACTTCAACACTGTGCCCCCCCTCACATATCCCCTCAGCACTCTGACCCCTCTACACTCCAGATATCCCTATTACTGTAACCTATCTACATCCCAGATTTACCTCCAGCACTCTGACCTCTCTGCACCCTAGATACCCCCTCTACGCCCCTGATGATATCTCTAGCACTATGGCCACTCTAGATATCCCCCCGCATTGCTACCCCCATACACTCCAGATTCCCCCTCAGCACTGGCTTTCCCCATACATCCTTGATATCCTCCACCACCATTATCCCATCCATATAATACCCCCTTTTCTAATGCAGATACAGTGCACCTAAACTTTTGGCCCTCCTCAGCAATGTGACAAGGACACACCTATGTATCAATCAAGTCATGCAGGCTGAAGGAGGGGTGGAAGAGGACGTAGAAGTGGTAGACAGCTGAGATCCTCCAGCAGGAGTGACATTCCCTTAAACGCCAAAGGTTAGAGGCTTTACCCATAGTACCTGTGTGTAATTGCCACATCCTGTATATCAGTGATATGCAATTAGCGGACCTCCAGATGTTGCAGAACTACAAGTCCCATGAGGCATAGCAAGACTCTGACAGCCACAAGCATGACAACCAGAGGCAGAGGCATGATGGGACTTGTAGTTTTGCAACAGCTGGAGGTCCGCTAATTGCATATCCCTGCTGTATATCATTTACTGAAAAGAGATAACCTCAAATAGAGAAGGGATTTTTAAGGCAATTTGAGTAATCTGAAAGACTAAAGTGGTTTTCTTAAAATATCATATTTTATTCATACAAAAATGTTTTTAATATATATAATATAAAAAAGAAGAATAAATTGCACAATTCCATAAAGAGAATCTTTCATATGTTGTATAAAGCATAACAATACTTAAATGGACCATAGGATCGGATTGTATATGTTCAAGTTGGATGTCCCCATGTACTGATGTCACCAAGGGGAATACCATTTTCCAACTTGAACATATACAATCCGATCCTATGGTCCACTTAAGTATTGTTATGCTTTATACAAAATGTGAAAGATTCTCTTTATGGAATCGTGCAATTTATTCTTCTTTTATATTTTATATATATAAAAACCTTTTTGTATGAATAAAATATGATAGTTAAGAAAACCACTTTAGTCTTTCAGATTACTCAAATTGCCTTAAAAATCCCTTCTCTATTTGAGCTAATCTCTTTTCACTAAACTCCAAAGGTATCCCAAGCCCAGCAATGCTCACAGTTCACACAAAGCGTGCACCCTGCAGTGAGCACAACATGAGTGGGGCAAGATTAGGGACGGGGTCTGTGCAGGCCAGTGTGCTGGATTTTAATATGAACAAATGGGACAGAGGGAGGGAGAGGACACCCAAAGACAGTGTGCAGATTGGGAAGATGGGAGTAGCTTTGTTGCAAAGAGAGAAGAGGAGTCTGAACACAATAGTGACATGGCCATGATCTCGGGACACATGCCTGAAACAGGGAGATTGTCCCAGCAAATCCAGCAATGTTAGTAACTATATACTGCTAATGTGCCCAGGGGGATTAGGGTGTGCGCAGGCACCATCGGCACACCCCATATGCATGCCTATGTGCGCGCTTTCAGTTCGAAAACTGGAGGGAGTGCGAATGGACTACGAGTGCGCTAATGAGCATGCTCACAGTCTATTGAAATTAGAAGTCCATCTGCCGCAGTGGCAGACGAGACTTGTAGTTCATTTCTTCACAGATCCCTGTGAATAATACACACCCCATGAATAATACAGAGCCTCACACAGCCATGCCAATTTTAACATGTGATATTGACTATGGAGGATAAGAACCTCTGCCCACTGTCACAGGGAGCGGGGGGTGAGTGGGGATGACGGGGGGTGTGTTACATGTTGAAAAGGTGAACTCCTTTAGGATGTAATAGGGGCAGACAAGACTTGTAGTTTATTTCTTCACAGATCCCTGTGAATAATACACACCCCATGAATAATACAGAGCCTCACACAGCCATGCCAATTTTAACATGTGATATTGACTATGGAGGATAAGAACCTCTGCCCACTGTCACAGGGAGCGGGGGGTGAGTGGGGATGACGGCGGATGTGTTACATGTTGAAAAGGTGAACTCCTTTAGGATGTAACGGGGCAGACAAGACTTGTAGTTCATTTCTTCACAGATCCCTGTGAATAATACACACCCCATGAATAATACAGAGCCTCACACAGCCATGCCAATTTTAACATGTGATATTGACTACGGAGGATAAGAACCTCTGCCCACTGTCACAGGGATCGGGGGGTGAGTGGGGATGACGGCGGATGTGTTACATGTTGAAAAGGTGAACTTCTTTAGGGTTTAATAGGGAGGGAAGTGAACATGGATCGTTCGGTGTTGTGATTGTATCACATCTTATTGTAGATGAGAGATTTGCCTGTACATGGCATGCCTAGTTCAGGTTTAGTCCACTTTTGCATCTCCAGCCATGTAGAAACTAAAATCCCAAGCATGCTGTATATTGCCAAGCATTGTGTCCTTGGATTTGTAGTAGCTAGATAACCTCTACTATCTCTGATAAACTCATGATATGTTCTACCACCGGAAGCTGTGATGAAATACTTGTTCCTTCTGGTGAATGTTTTGTAGGTGCTTTCCACTTAGCTGTGTCTTGGCAAATTAGCTTTTTTTTTTTTTTTGGTGTTTTAATACTTTTAAATTAACACACATACTGTACACATAGCAATCAGTGAAAAAAAAAAAAAAGAGCTCTGATAAAAGCAATTTTAGAAAATCCTATTCAGCCAGCTAGATAAATATCGTCTTGCTTCCCGCAATGTTTTTGTTACAGTATACAAAACAATAGGCTGAACCAGTGTTCTTTGCATTCAGCAGCTGTCATTGATTTTTGATATTTTCATTTAGTTGGCAGGGGCTGAAAAGCTCATTTGCTTTCCAGTAGCTAAAGGAAAACAGTTTGACAGCACGTTTTAAAAAATACAAGTCGTATTCATAGGTTTTGATGCATGCTCAATAGAATAAAATGAAGCTTGTTTTGAGTGACAGATGAAATCTATTTTTATTTGAAGGGTCAATTCACACAAAAGATAATATTTCATTTTTTTAGAACTCTTTGGGACTATAATAATAAGATATCTGCACCAGGCCTCCTGGGTCTACACATCTGCTGTAGCCATTATTAGGGGTCCCACAATCCCAGTTGAATTTTTTTATTTCAGTTTTACTAGGTAAAATAAAACAGGATATGCTGGAAGGTCAATGGAAACACCAAAACCCTCAGGTGGTCAGGAACAGACATGAATTACAATATGTGAAACTCAGTGGTGGAGTACCCAACATACTGTATACTACATGGCTCAAAATTTCAAGTCCTGAGCTACTAGCCAGGCCTTAATGGTTACTCGCACCAGTTTCCTCACCCAACCCCTACCTTGCCCCGACCCTAATCCCGCCCCTATACACACCCTCATAAATTCTCATGAAATGACACTTAAATGTTTTATGCAGATTTAAGTTTCACAAATAAATATTAACAACAACTTTATCAGTGCCCATTAGTGCAGCCTCATCTGTGCCCACCATTTCAGCCTCACCTGCGCCCACCATTTTAGCCTTACCTGCGCCTACCATTGCAGCCTCACCTGTGCCCACCATTGTAGCCCCACCTGTGCCCACCATTGTAGCCTCACCTGTGCCCACCATTGTAGCCTCACCTGTGCCCACCACTGTAGCCTCACCTGTGCCCACGATTTCAGCCTCACCTGTGCCCACGATTGCAGCCTCACCTGTACCCATGATTGCAGCCTCCCCTGTGCTCATCATTGCAGCCCCACCTGTGCCCACCATTGTAGCCTCACCTGTGCCCACCATTGTAGCCTCACCTGTGCCCACCATTGTAGCCTCACCTGTGCCCACGATTGCAGCCTCACCTGTGCCCACGATTGCAACCTCACCTGTGCCCACCATTGTAGCCTCACCTGTGCCCATGTTTGTAGCCTCACCTCTGCCCAGAATTGCAGCCTCACCTGTGCCCACCATTGCAGCCTCACTAGTGTCCATCATTTAACCTCACCAGTGTCTGGGGATGAATGGGAGCCATTCTCCCAATGCAATAGAGTGTGGAGGAAGAAGAGAGCTGGCCGGGATCACAGAGCGGGGGTTGCCCGATGTAACCATTTACATTAGTATTGCCATCCGCTGAGCTCTTGGTTACACACAGTCCCGCCCTCCTGACCCCCGCTCTGTGATCCCGGCCGGCTCTCTTCTTCCTCCACGCTCTATTGCACTGGGAGAACGGCTCCCATTCACCCCACCTGCCGACGGTGCTCGTCCCACCGCTCCCCTGTGCTCCCAGGCAGCTCCTCGCCAGTCATCATTTTGCACTCGCAAAATGCGAGTAGGCGAGTGCAAAATTTGAGGGTTGGTACTATATAATTAGCTAATGACATAGGGCTAGTATCCTGTGCTTCATGTAAAACACTAGACTATGACTTTAACAGGAATCCTTGTCAATGAATACCTACCAGGACTAAAAATTGTGGCAGATCCCTATGAACTCCTTTTAGGTGGCCAGTGGCATGTGGCAGTTCTCTTTAAATGACAAGTGCACTTGGTGCACAAACCCTTTGGCTGTCATTGTCCATATAGGCTGTACAAAAAATAATACCTTGCTTGAAAAGATCATCTTGTTCACCCACCATAGGCTTCAGCCACATCCTGCTATGCTCCAAAAGAAGCTGCTCCCAGCTGTCACTAAAAGAAGCACTCAGAAATCAGGAGACAGGCTGCTTAATCAATCTGAATCAAAGTACTCTACCATCACTATAGACTTCCCTATATAGATTGTACTCTCTCTCCCACCCCCAAATGGGTGGGGGTCCAATTGATTGGTCCAATGCTGGACCAATCACCTGTGCTGTCACATATAACCTAATTCCCAATCCCAAGATCCAAATTACCAGGTATTTCCATTTATTTTCAGTAAATACAATAATGGAGTAAAGAAATACTGAGTATATGCATAATTTATATTTCTTTGGCCTGCATAAGCAAAATGCAGGTTAATTTTAAAGACACATTTTGGGTGCTTACAGGAAATGATTTGAAAACTATTCTTATTTTCTTATAAAAAAAAGAGGCTTAAAGAGACTGTTCTGGGGGTACAAAAAAATAATATAAAGTGCACATGCTTGCAGCAGTCTCCTAAACTTTCCTATAAATGCTGTATCTTTGCCTGTCCTAACAGTCAAAGTTTTGGCATTTGCTGCCCCTTGTTTATTCCTATAGTGATAGTGATTTGAAAACAGAAATATGAGGGGGCTGGCTTAGTGGCAAACTACCTGGAATTGTTGAATTGCCTGCAGCAGTGTCCCCTTGTCCTTCCCCTAAGAGAGTCTATTCCAAGCCCAAATGAAACCCTCATTATTTATTGCTGTAAAAAAAAGCCAGGATGCATATACAATAGCAAATGTGGGCCTCTTTACTTTTTTTAACACTGCTTAGTGCTGCAGCAAGGGTTAAATTAACCTGTGTAGGCAGCACCTAAAAAAGTTGGACTGTGGCTCTCTCACATAATGCGATGGCCTGACTCTCCAAGTAAGCCAACACACCTCCAAACAATGCTCCAACTAATAGCTTTGCTCAGGGAGTGAGAGAGTATTTTATCCTTTGTACAACATGTAGTGGTGTTAAAAAAAAAGTATAACAGCCTCATATTCATTACTGTATATGCAACCTGGCTGCATTACAGTAAGACCCCATTCACACCATAACGGTTTTTCAGGTGCTTTACAGCTAGAATTAGAGCCTTTAAAGTGCCTGAAAAACTCCCCCCCATCCACCCCAGTGTGAAAGCCAGAGTGCTTTCACACTGGGGCGGTGCACATGCAGGACGGTTAAAAAAGTGCTGCAAGCCACATCTTTGGGACGGTGTGGGAGCGGTGTATACAGCACTCCTCCACCGCCCCTGCCCATTGAAATGAATGGGCAGCGCTTCCGAAGCGCAACTAACCGGCACTTTTAACCCCTTTTTAACCCCTTGGGGGGGTTAAAAGCGCACTGCTGCCGTCCGAATAGCGGCGCCTAAGTGCCGCTAAAAGAGCCGCAAATTAGCGGTGTTTTACCGCTAACGCTCGGGCGCCACTGGTGTGAAAGTACCCTAATAAAGAATGAAGGTTCAAATGGCCTTTAAAGAAATGCTTACAGTAGCTAAAAAGGGATATGTTATTTAATTAAACATAAACAGTTCATGGCCATTCTTTTGTTCTCCTTCACAAATTTTGGCCTTGCTATAAAATGTGGGTGGCATGCTTTTTCAAGTCTGGCACAGATCCTGCAGTCCTTTTTGATCCTCTTTGTTATTGCTGAAAAGGTATAATGAATAGCTGCTCATTCATCTTTACCTACTGATTATAATAGGAGAAGGGGAATAATCAAATACAAATGGATAGGAATGAAAATCTGATTGCCTCAACTTGCAAATGTGTGAATCAGGGATGGAACACAATTTTTAGTCCACTCACCACAAATGATAGATTTTAAGAGCAGTTTTTTTTTTTAAAGCGAACCTGTCAAATGAAATAAAGGCAGCATTATAACAATGTGCCAAATTGCCAGATATATACACAATTTTTTCTTATTTTTTTTTAATAGTGTGCAGAAGAGATAACATTTCTGCCAAGTTTATATTTCTGCCTGTGACCCTGCTGGGGAAATTTCCCTTCACTTCCTGTTACTGAGACACTTGTATAAGAAATGGAGGGAGCAGCAAACAGCAATAAAATACTGAGAGATATTCTAATTCCCAGGCTAATAAAAATGTTCCTTTTTGATATTTCCCATTACTTCCTG
This sequence comes from Glandirana rugosa, assembly GCA_018402905.1. Taxonomy (NCBI): domain Eukaryota; kingdom Metazoa; phylum Chordata; class Amphibia; order Anura; family Ranidae; genus Glandirana; species Glandirana rugosa. The sequence continues at coordinate 429,160 of BLSH010086034.1, forward strand.
TCCTGACAGGAAATGGGGAGAAAAATACATAAACCGACAGTAATAAAAAAAAAGGATTTTTGTACTGCCATAAAATCCATTTCACAGAGTCTATTAAGGGAAACAGCTTTATTAATAATAAGCAACCAAGAGTTATACTGCCACCTACAGGAAAAATTGGCACAAGGTACATAGAAAACTGAAGACCAGCCCCCTAAAGGCTATAAACCCTCCCATCAGCTTAGTTGTAGCAAGCTGTCCAAATCAAAAGGAAAACATAGGTATTAACCACCTCCCGCCCGGCGCATAGACAAATGACGTCCGGGCAGGTGGCCCATTATCCTGACTGGACGTCTATTGACGTCCTCAGAATAATCCGCTATCGCGCGCCCCTGGGGGCGCGCATTGCGGCGATCAGTGGTGCCATGGGTCAGTCTGACCCACCGCATTACCGACCGAGGTAAAAGGCTTCGATCCGAAGCCTTTTACCATGTGATCAGCCGTGACCAATCATGGCTGATCACAGTGTAAATAGGAAGAGCCGTTTATCGGCTTTTCCTCTGCTCAGGTCTGCAGACCTGAGCAGCGGAGAGCCGATCGGCTGCTCTCCTGACAGGGGGGGCTGCGCTGAACGTTTATCAGCGCAGCCACCCTCAGGATCACCCCCACTGGACCACCAGGGAGCCGGATCAGGACCACCAGGGAGCCCCCCTCCCGGACATCGCAATGAGGCCGCCCAGGACCACCAGGGAAGGCGCACAGAGGCCGCCCAGGACCACCAGGGAGCCCCCACTAGACCACCAGGTAAGGGCAATATTATGCACTGTAGGGATGGCACTGTGCCCATGTATGATGCCTGCCAGTGCCATCCCTATCAGTGCTTGTTCCACCAGTGCCCACCTGTGCCACCTAGCAGTGCCCACCTGTGCCACCTAAAAGTGCCACCCATCAGTGACCATCAGTGCCCAGTGCCACTTATCAGTGCCGCCTATGAGTGTCCATCAGTGCCGTATATTAGTGCCATGTATCAGTGCCCGTTAGTGTTGCTTGTCAGTGCCGCCCATCAGTGCTGCACATGTGCCCCATCATCAGTGCAACCTTATCAGTGCCACCTCATCAGTGCCAATCTGTACTGCCTCATCAGTGCCCGTCAGTGTAGCCTCATCAGTGCCCATCAGTGTAGCCACATCAGTGCCCGTCAGTGAAGGAGAAAATGTACTTTATACAAACTTTTGTGACAGAAACAAAGAAAAATGTTTTTATTTTTCAAAATGTTCTGTCTTTTTTTTATCAAAAAATAAAAACCGCAGGGGTGATCAAATACCACCAAAAGAAAGCTCTATTTGTGGGAACAAAATGATAAAAACTTTGTTTGGGTGCAGCGTCGCACGACCGCGCAATTCTCATTCAAAACGCAACAGCACTGAAAGCTGAAAATTGGTCTGGGCAGGAAGTGTTCTAAGTGCCCGGTATTGAAGTGGTTAAATAGCCCCTTGAAGAAATTTTCAGCTGAAACTAGGGCAGATACAAGTAAAACTTGGAGAACATGTGAACAGGTCACAACCTTACTGATCTATGGCCTAGCGATGAAAGGCACAAGAACTACTCTAGTGGAAAAAGCTTTAACAAGGAGGCAACCTGTCAAATCCACTCAAAAATAGTGTACCTGCAAGTGAGAGAACCCCTATCAGGGCCTTCTGGAAAAAAAACAGGGAATCCATTGGCCTAAAACAAGCAATGGGGGACAGGTAAACCCTGATGGCCCTCGCCACATCCAGATAATGAACAACAATTTTGTTGAGGTAAACTGGTGCTGGACTCATCAAAGATATAACAATATCCTCATTAAGGTAAAAAGCATTGACCATCTTTGGCAAAAAAGGAGGTCCTTGGTCTAAAAATAAACCTTTCTTCGTTTAAAATCAAACGGACAATTCTGATCACTCAGAGACCCTTCTAGCTGAAGTGATAGCCACAAAAAAGGCTACCTCAAAGGATTACAATGTCAAATAAATTTCTCAAATAGGTTCAAATGGGGGCCTTTGTAATAGCAACAGTACTAGATTTAAATCCCCCAGTTATGGTGTGTGTCAGACAGGTGGAGCAGCAAATACATCCCTTTGAATAAAGGTATGAATCTATAAATTACTAGCAAGTGGATGTTGAAAATAAACAGACAGAACAGACACCTGACCCTTGATGATGGTAAGGGGTCCACCGAAAAGGCACACAAGGAAACCACCAAAGCTTTACACCAGTAAAAATAAGTCTTCTTCATGTCAGGTTATTTTATGCATGCATTATCCTGGCAAAAAATCTGTTCCGCTTCTTGATGAACCAACAGCTAGTAAATCCATAGCATCCTCCAATGCAGACATATGTCCCAAAACACCTCCTGATGGCAGGACCATTCCTCCAGATCCAGACATTGTATGTTCACCACAAAGATCACTGGAAAACTAAACTCCACCCAGGCCAGGATAGATTCTTCCTCTATTGCCACCGCAACACTCCTGCTGCCTCCCTGCTGTGGAAATATCTGATTGAATCTTGACCAGATGACCAGTCAGAAGAATGGTCCATTGAAGAAATGAGATGAATCACTCAGGACTATAGAATGTTCTTTGGAAGATTTGTTTCCTCCAGAGACCAACAACCCTCAACAGACAGATGGTTCAGAACTCCGCCCTAATCCAGAAGGCTGGCATGTTTTGTGATAATCTTCCAATGTTAAGAAATGAAAAGCCCAATGACAATGTCAGCGATAGAACCCTGAATGACAAAGACATCTTGGTTCAAGGATGTAATTGGATCCTCTTGTCCACAGAAAGACTGGACTAGTCTCACACTGTGAGGATGTTCCTTTGTAAAGTTCTGGAGTGGAATTAAAAAAAGTAGGGAAAGTGGATATCATCAATCATAGCACTTTTATGCAGCTCAGGAACATCAAGATCAGGAATGAAATTGTTGAATATGATTCTACATGTTGTCAGCTTCTTCAGAGGTAGGGTAGGAAGACCTTGGCTTGAAAGGTACAGTCGGGTCCATAAATATTGGGACATCCAGACAATTCTAATCTTTTTGGCTCTATACACCACCACAATGGATTTGAAATGAAACAAACAAGATGTGCTTTAACTGTAGACTGTCAGCTTTAATTTGAGGGTATTTACATCCAAATCAGGTGAACGGTGTAGGAATTACAACAGTTTGTATATGTGCCTCCCACTTTTTAAGGGACCAAAAGTAATGGGACAGATTAACAATCATAAATTTCACTTTTTAATACTTGGTTGCAAATCCTTAGCAGTCAATTACAGCCTGAAGTCTGGAACGCATAGACATCACAAGACGCTGGGTTTCATCCCTGGTGATGCTCTGCCAGGCCTCTACTGCAACTGTCTTCAGTTCCTGCTTGTTCTTGGAGCATTTTCCCTTCAGTTTTGTCTTCAGCAAGTGAAATGCATGTTCAATCGGATTTGGGTCAGGTGATTGACTTGGCCATTGCATAACATTCCTCTTCTTTCCCTTAAAAAACTCTTTGGTTGCTTTCACAGTATGCTTCGGGTCATTGTCCATCTGAGGCGCCGTCCAATGAGTTCTGAAGCATTTGGCTGAATATGAGCAGATAATATTGCCCGAAACACTTCAGAATTCATCCTGCTGCTTTTGTCAGCAGTCACATCATCTATAAATACAAGAGAACCAGTTCCATTGGCAGCCATACATGCTCACGCCATGACACTACCACCACCATGCTTCACTGATGAGGTGGTATGCTTTGGATCATGAGCAGTTCCTTTCCTTTTCCATACTCTTCTCTTCCCATCACTCTGGTACAAGTTGATCTTGGTCTCATCTGTCCATAGGATGTTGTTCCAGAACTGTGAAGGCTTTTTTAGATGTTTTTTGGCCAACTCTAATCTGGCCTTCCTGTTTTTGAGGCTCACCAATGGTTTACATCTTGTGGTGAACCCTCTGTATTCACTCTGGTGAAGTCTTCTCTTGATTGTTGACTTTGACACACATACACCCACCTCCTGGAGAGTGTTCTTGATCTGGCCAACTGTTGTGAAGGGTGTTTTCTTCACCAGGGAAAGAATTATTCGGTCATCCACCACAGTTGTTTACCGTGATCTTCCAGGTCTTTTGGTGTTGCTGAGCTCACCGGTGTGTTCTTTCTTTTTAAGGATGTTCCAAACAGTTTATTTGGTAACAAATGTTTTTGTTATCTCTCTGATGGGTTTGTTTTGTTTTTTTTCAGCTTAAAGATGGCTTGCTTCACTGATAGTGACAGCTCTTTGGATCTCATATTGAGAGTTGACAGCAACAGATTCAAAATGTAAATAGCACACTTGAAATTAACTCTGGACCTTTTATCTGCTCCTTGTAAATGGGATAATGAGGGAATAACACACACCTGGCCATGGAACAGCTGAGCAGCCAATTGTCCCATTACTTTTGGTCCCTTAAAAAGTGGGAGGCACATATACAAACTGTTGTAATTCCTACACTGTTCACCTGATTTGGATGTAAATACGCTCAAATTAAAGCTGAAAGTCTGCAGGTAGAGTTAATTTCATTTCAAATCCATTGTGGTGGTGTATAGAGCCAAAAAAGATTAAAATTGTGTTGATGTCCCAATATTTATGGACCTGACTGTATGTAGGATAAGGCCCAAAGACTCCAAGTGATGTGACCAAATTGGAGAATTTTTTGAATTTTAATATCCACTAAAAGACAGAATCACAATTGACACATTGGAGTCAAAGGTCAGAAAGGTCTGTTTACACAGCTGCAGATCGTCCAGATATCTAATGACCGGAAAAGCTCTGAGATGCAGGCGACCCAAAATTGGTGCAAGGGCCTTTGTGAACACTCTTGAGGCTGAGGCAAGGCTGAAGAGGAAGGGCCATAAACTAATAGTGTTTGCCACCCACAACAAAGTGAAGAAATTGCTGGCAACTTGGAAAGATGGGTATATGCATTCTTTATGTTGATGGCTGCTAAGAACTTTCCATGATGAAGACATGAAGAGATGAAAACTGACTAGATTCAATCCAAAAATTTTGAAGATAAACAAAAGTTTTGTAAGGCCTCATACACACGGACGTTTTTTGACGCCGGCGTTTTCTGGCGTTTTTTGCAGCTCTCCATGTTAGTTAATGGCCCCATAAAAAGTCAGCATTTTTGAGCTGTAGATGGCGTCGGTGTTAGTGAGCTGAAAGTAGAACCCACGGCCATTGCATTCTGAGGCTGTAACGTTTTGGCATTTTTTGACGCCGATGCCGCAAAACGCCAACTAACGCCAAAAAACACCAACTAATATTGTACCGGCGCTTTCCGGCGTTTGTTGACGCCGACATTTTTAGGTTTAAAAATAGCAGAGGGATGATTTTTTTTTAAAAACGCCTATTGACGCCGACGCTCACTAACGCCGATGCATAAAGCCGAAAAACCCCGATTTTTTTTTCCTTGACGTCGGGCCCGACGTTTTGTTTATTTTTAAAGATACGCCCGTGTGTATGAGGCCTTAAAATACAATAAAGGGCAAAGGCCTCCTTTGAGTTTCAGAACTGTAAACAGCTTTAAAAAAATAATAAAAATGTGAAATCTGTCAGTTGAACGAATGCGAATGATAACTCGCTGATTCATCAATTCCTGAGTGGCTGAAAAAAAGGTCTGTCTGAAGCTGCTGAGACATGGCAAGATTTAAAGCAAAAATCGAGGTGGAAGACAGGTGAAAACATGTTTTTTTAACCTGCAGATTCCACCTCCCACACCAATGTTTTGGCTGTACAAACTTCCCAAATGTCCACAAAGGCCCCCAGACATCCCCCTACTTCTGTTGGTTGAGATGGAATATTGTGCTGCAGCATATTTATCTGTAGGTTTGAGCTCTTTATCTGCTAAAGACGTTTAGGCGTCCCTAAACCCAAGGGAGTAGAAGAAAACTTGTGGGTCTGAGAACTAGAATCTGACATGGAGGAACAAAAGAAACCTTTTGCTGCAGACCAGGAAGCTTGATCCTTATTTTTGTGCAGCTGAGGTAAGCCCTTAACCTCCATCACTGTTTAATTTACGCTGGAAAAAAAATCTTCCACAAAAAGTAGTCATAACAAAGCCTTCTTATACTGTTGCTCCAAAGACCAGAAGTTAAGCCAAATTTCTCTGTGGGCCTAAAGAGAAAGTCATACCCACGACATAACATAGCTAGCATCCAACACATAACATTTAAAGAAACAGTCACCTGGTCGATGCAATCAATAAATTAAGAATCAGTTCCATAGAGCGAGAGCTTCTTGTCTATCAGGTTCTTAAAGTGTTTGTTAAGCCACTTTATAAAAAGTTCCCATCTGCTCTGTATTATAACAAGAAGTTGCCCTGTGTCTGTATCATAACATATATATACTTCTCTGTATAGATAACACACCTTCTTACTAGGCTCAGTTGTCATTTTTGTGCTTTTCTCTCTCAGCTCAGAGTTCCTGAGGGTGGGACTGAGCACTGCTGCTGACGTCAGTTGGAGAGACAGAGCTGTGCTGTGTTATCTATATAGATAAGAATATTTCTGAAATAACACGGGCATCGGGTGACCTTCTTCTTCTAATACAGAGGGTTAGGAGCTTTTAGAGTTAATTGTGAGAGCAGAGAGGAGAAGCAAGGGGGAGGAGGGGGAGTTGAAGACAGGCACACAGGAGATAGGAAAGCTGGGAGTGACATAGCCTGCATAGACCACAAGCTCTCGGGATAAGCAATATACAAGGGGAGTCAGCACTCAGGGAGGAAGTCATAACCTTGCATTATAGGGGATACAGAGGGATCATTTAAAAAGCTAAAGCACCATGCTGCTAATTTCACATTAAAAAGACAGGAGCAGCATTTTTTTGGGGGGTTAACGCTTTAAAGGAGTGTCTTGGATTATAATAGAGTTTTGTTAAGGCAAAACACTGGAGGGTCAACCCAAAAAGGAGTAGTCCATTTTGTAACAAAATTCTCTGCAAGAGTCCTAGAATCATTTAGACACAGGTAAGTATTGCTTGTCTGAGTGTTTCCAATCTTTATAGACAAACTCATCAAATATAGGGTTATGAGGAAACACCTTGAGGAAACATTTAGGTCTAAGAGAATGTAAGCCAGACACCATGGTAAGTGAAGTAACTGTGAAATTCTCACTTTTTAAAGTAGAAAGCAAAATCTCAATTAGAAAATAAACAGTTTCTATCTGTGTTGGTGAAACAACTGCTGAGTGAAATTCAGCATCCAACAAGTCCTGTTGAGGATCTCTGGCAGACTCTTAGATATCTTTGAGTCAGAATACGCAATGTTAAGGTGAGAATGTTAATCCCTTGTACTTAGAAGAGCAACAAGAATAAAAATCTTCTTTTGTAAGATAAAAATAGGAATGAGCACCTGAAGAAGAAAGGAGGGAGCCGCTGTTGACGGCAGTTCTGACTGGGAACTGTAATATGTGCAAAATGCACAATCTTTTCCTGTGCCAAACTTGATCAGTACTAATTTGGTCCTGAGTTCCAACGCAGTTGGCCGCTTGCATTAATAGAACAACTGTTGACCTCAAAATAAAAAAGAGTTCTATTGTGCATATTTAACAAAATGCTCTATTTATGAAGATCACTCCCATCACCAGGTAATGCAAATACACACTCATTGGACTGTATGACCCTACTTGCATATATAGAGGCCAGTAAGATCTGCAACAAGCTGTGTGTTCCAAAGGATTTTTACATATAAGAATAATGCTCCTGGTAAAGGCAGTCATACAAAGAAAGAGGACACTCTCATAGTGCAGCAATGTTAATTTAGAAAAATCGAGAAATAAATAAAACCCATAAAAGCTGGGGAAAAGAAAACACAAATGTAATGCTGTTTCCAGACGCGAGCAAACAGCATATGATTTCAGTGCAAAAAACTCCAAAAGTGAGTGGAAATTAAATATTATTTTAGTGCCGCAATCATATAACAGTGAAAAAAGGAGTCTCATTTTTGGTGCTGCAACCATATTCTGTTGTTTTATATTATTTTACATTAATTCTTGTTATTAGCTGCCTTTGTTCATTTAGAAGACTGTTAATAAAGTGCGGGCATTTTATTTATTTGCTTATTGGCTGTGACCACTTGCCACTGCAGGTGAAGTAAATATCCTAAAGGCTGTGTCTGTTTTAAGACCGCCTGATTCCCATGGACAGGCAAAAAAGAGCAGTTAACCCATGTAGTGCGGGCACGACCCCAATGCATTGGAGAAAAAATTGTTTTCCTGGAATTCTTCTTTAACCACTTGACCACTGGGCACTTAACCCCCCTTAACAACCAGACCAATTTTCAGCTTTCAGCACTCTCACATTTTGAATGACAATTACTCAGTCATGCAACACTGTACTTATATGAAATGTGCGTCCTTTTTTTCACACAAATAGAGATTTATTTTGGTGGTATTTAATCACCGCTGGGTTTTTTATTTTTTGCGCTATAATAAAAAAAGACCGAAAATTTTGTAAAAAAATGAATTTTTCTTCGTTTCTGTTATAAAATTTTGCAAATTAGTAATTTTTCTTCATAAATTTTGGCCAAAATGTATACTGCTACATATCTTTGATAAAAAAAAAAACTAATTAGTGTATATTATTTGGTCTTTGTGAAAGTTATAGAGTCTACAAGCTATGGTGCCAATCACTGAATATTGATCACACCTGATGTACTGACGGCCTATCTCATTTCCTGAGACCCTAACAAGCCAGGAAAGTACAAATACCCCCCAAATTGCCCTTTCTTGGAAAGTAGACATTCCAAGGCATTTAGTAAGGTTATGGTGAATTTTTTGAAGTCGTCATTTTTTCCCACAATTCTTTGCAAAATGAAGATTTTTTTTTTCCCCAAAATTGTCATGTTAACGGGTTATTTCTCACACCCAGCATATGCATACCACAAATTACACCCCAAAATACATTCTACTACTCCTCCTGAGTATGGCAATACCACATGTGTGAGTCTTTTACACAGCCTGGCCACATACAGAGGCCCAACATGTAGGGAGCGCCATCAGGCGTTCTAGGAGCATAAATTACACACATAATTTCTTGACTACCTCTTGCACTTTTGAAGGTCCTGGAGCACCAGGACAATGGAAACGCTCAAAAAATGACCCAATTTTGGAAAGCAAACACCCCAACGTATATTCTAGGAGGCATAATAAGTCTTTTGAACATGTTATTTTTTCCACAAGTTTTTGGAAAATGTGGAAAAAAAATGAAAACACATTTTTTTTTTACACAAAGTTGTCCATTTATACAACATTTCTAACACACAGCATGTACTTAGCAAAAATGACACCCCAAAATATATTCTGCTACTCCTCCCGAGTATGGCGATACCACATGTGTGACACTTTTACACAGCCTGACCACATACAGAGGCCCAACATGCAGGGAGCACAGTCAGGTGTTCTAGGGGCATACATTTAGAATCTAATTTGACTACCTTTTACACTATTGTGAGGCACTGTGGTGGCATGGATAGGCACTGTAGTGGCACAGATGGGCAGGGTAGTGGCATGGATGAGCAGTAGAGTGGCACGGGTGGGCACTGTAGTGGCATGGGTGGGCACTGTAGTGGCATGGATGGGCACTGTAGTGGCACAGATGGGCACTGTAGTGGCATGGATGTGTCACAGATGAGAACTGATGTGGTATGGATGAGCATGAATGAGGCACAAATGTAGGTACCGAGTAAACACGGAGTAAGTACGAGTAGGTATGGTGTAGTCAAGAGTAGACACTGTGTAGGTACGGTGATGTCACGGGTAGACACGGTGATGTCACGGGT
>BLSH010086034.1:438988-449687 GCA_018402905.1 Glandirana rugosa
AAATGTGGAAAAAAAATGAAAACACATTTTTTTTTTACACAAAGTTGTCCATTTATACAACATTTCTAACACACAGCATGTACTTAGCAAAAATGACACCCCAAAATATATTCTGCTACTCCTCCCGAGTATGGCGATACCACATGTGTGACACTTTTACACAGCCTGACCACATACAGAGGCCCAACATGCAGGGAGCACAGTCAGGTGTTCTAGGGGCATACATTTAGAATCTAATTTGACTACCTTTTACACTATTGTGAGGCACTGTGGTGGCATGGATAGGCACTGTAGTGGCACAGATGGGCAGGGTAGTGGCATGGATGAGCAGTAGAGTGGCACGGGTGGGCACTGTAGTGGCATGGGTGGGCACTGTAGTGGCATGGATGGGCACTGTAGTGGCACAGATGGGCACTGTAGTGGCATGGATGTGTCACAGATGAGAACTGATGTGGTATGGATGAGCATGAATGAGGCACAAATGAGCCATGGATGGGGATGGATGAGCCACGGTGGGTGGGTGAGCACGGATGGGTGGGTGAGCATGGATGGATGGCTGGGTGAGCATGGATGGATGGGTGAGCATGGATGGATGGATGGGTGAGTACGGCTGGGTGGGTGAGCATGGATGGATGGCTGGGTGAGCATGGATGGATGGCTGGGTGAGCATGGATGGCTGGGTGAGCATGGATGGATGGCTGGGTGAGCATGGATGGATGGCTGGGTGAGCACGGCTGGGTGGGTGAGCATGGATGGATGGCTGGGTGAGCATGGATGAGCATGCATCGCTGGATGGGTGAGCATGGATGGATGGGTGAGGATGGGTGGATGGGTGAGCATGGATGGATTGATGGGTGAGGATGGGTGGGTGAGCATGGATTGGGTCAGGATGGGTGGGTGAGTATGGATTGGGTGAGCATGGATTAGGTGAGGATGGGTGGGTGGTGGATGGATAGGGTGAGAATGGCTGGGTGGGTGGTAAATGGATGGGGTGGGTGCTTACTGTAACTTAGCAGCGCTGTGGGCATTACACATCAACCACAGCGCTGCAGCACATCCTCTCTTCCCCTCTCTCCTCTCGCAATGCATCGATCTGCGGAGAGGAGAGAGAAAAGCCGGCAGAAGTGCCGGCTTGTTTACATGCGATTTGACGGCTGGGAGGACGTCAATGTACGTCCTCCCAAGGTTAAGCAACCATCATGTAGCCATCATTCAGCTATGGGCCGGTTATGAAGTGGTTAAGGAACCCCTAGCAACCTGTGAAGGAAGCCTATGGTTCCACAGAACCCTGGTTGAAAAAGGCTGCTCTATTGCAAAAAATCAAACAAGGAAAGTTGGCCACCATATAATGGCCACAGCAGGTGTTCTAATCCAGGAACTCATATGCAGACATCACTCACATAGAAGCAGCTTTAACAATCCAGCAACTAGCAACCAAATTTTGGATGAAACCTGCTTGGATTTGTTCACCCATAGGTTTTGCCAGCAGCACACCTAATTAATGTCATCTGGCGTATCAGGCCACCATAAAGTGCCAATTATTCTTAAATTATTGTATTTTATGGTAAAATTTCAGGCTGCCTAAACTACAGAAAAGAAGAAACACTGTGTGTGATCACAAGGAGAGTATCTGACAATTAAAAGGATGTTATGTATTCTTTTTTTTATTCTAGTTAAAATTGTTGACTGACAGTACAGAGGCCCGAAGAGAGGGACTTATATTTACATAACACATTCCCCGTTACTTTTCATTTACACCTTTTTAGTGAATCAAACTAAAGACATTGTAAGCAATCTCTTATCAGTTTCAAACCATCTGGAAGATAGTAGGTAACACTGAGCTGCACTGCAAATGTAAATGCAGAGCTAAACACCTCTGACCTGCCCCCAGCTGCCTCCTCCACCATTTATAGAACTCATTTTGCTACACTCTCACAAGCTCCTCCTTTCCCATTCACACAACTAAGAAAAACATTATTTTTCTTTTGGCTGTAGGACCCTCTCAGACAGGTTGTTAGGATGGTTAGATAAACTTCATTTTTTTGGGCTCTGTAATCCATTGAGCAGCTTGTAATTGCTTTGGGCTGTTCTGGGCTCCACTGGTTGCAGGTTTAATTGTTTCCCCCTGCCTTCTTGAGGATTCTAGAATGTAGTGGGCAGGAAAGGCAAATCAGAAACCTGAATATTTAAGTTGTCTCAGCCAAACCCTGGGGGAGGGTGTCCAGAAGGTGGCTGGGGTAGTGCATAAATACCTGGGTCTGGAGCTGCCAAAAGTTCTCAACCTGAAGGGCTGCTGCCCTTCTAGGCAGCCCAGCTGAAGTTCTACTTATGTTCATCGAGATCCCAGCTGTGCTAAAGCTGTGCAGCCTGCCTGCTGAAAGTCTGAAACAAATCATAGGATTTCACTGAGGATTTTGTCTGGAAAGAGGCATCCACATATCCAGGGGCATTGTGTGTACAGACCTGAGTTCAGGATCCTGGTGATTGTTGCTGCTGCTATCCCTTGGGCTTCAGTACTAGTGCTTGACTGGGATATCTCTGACAGTGTCTCAGTGCTCTCCATTTACTGGGCCATTACTAAAGGGGACTGTCCTAAGTCTGTCCTCTCATTACAGTGCTAATGGAGTATCCCACAGCTCACTATGTCCTATCCAAGAATGTTCATCAATAAATATTAAAAAAAGGTAACCACTAGACTGTTCAATAAGCCAGAAGAGTGACTGTTGCTGTGTGTCCGGCTGCTGTTGCACTAATCTGGGAAAGGAACCTATGGTAAATCATCAGCCCTTGAGCGGGTGAGTGCTACATGGCAATGCTGTGTGGAATACCATTGTGAAGACTTCCCCTCATTTTCTATGCTTTGACACCTAGATAAGAAATGTGGGGAGCAATTGTGACAGATATAGGAAGGCACACGTTGTGTTTTATTTTCTTTTTTTGTCTATGTCTTTGTTGGAGAAATCTCCCCAACAGGGACACAGATATAAAAAAAAAAACTGGCAGAGGTTCTAATCCTTACTCCGTCTATCCAAAAGAAAATAATTTTGGTTGGAGCAGAACTTTAGCCTGTTTCCTACTGAACAAAATGTAACTTGAATTTTTTATTTAAAAATATTTTAAATGTATTATAATTTAAAAAAGTGCAGTTATACTTTTTGCCCCCTTTTCCTGATCTAACCTAACCCACCCTCCCCCTCTACAGATACATACTTACATCAATCCAATAGTCGCAGTTCTGCTCTTTATTTACCTCCAGCGTCACAAGTCTTCACTATCCTGACCATGCCTGCACATTACAGCCCCAGAGACCTCTCTGAGACCATCTTTAAACCTTCCGACTTTGGGACACTTTTGAACAAGCTAGCTACATGGCTTTCATGCTATGCTAGCGGCATCAATATTTTTTTTTTCACTTACCCAAGGGGGTATGCAAATTAGGGATTTTGGCCGCATTTTGTCTCAATTTTCTGCATGCCTGTTCTGGATCAGAGATTCTATAGTGTACATCAGCATGGTATGTCAGATAATTTGCAATTCCATAAGGAGGTCATTTTTGGCAGCTCACATACTGGGATCAGGGATTTTTTCTAATGGTCATTAATTGATCTGGATGTAAGATTTGAGCATGGCTTCCCATTGACCCCTTGATATTTCACTTTTCTAGACATGTGCTCATAGATAATGTGTAATATTTCAGGAATAATCTCATCTTTCCTGTAGTCCTGCATCAATACAGCTTGAGCTTCCAGTGACCAGCCACATGACCATTCCAGACTATAGGAGGTGGGATAAACACAGAGGGATAAGTATGGGAAATTGTCTGAACTGGTCTAAGACCACTGGAGAGGGGCAATGTGTGTATACAGACCAGTTGGGGTAACTAGTGAACGTAGTCTGTCATGATCTTTTTTCACACCTTTTCGAGTTCCAAGATCTTCAAGACTCTGTGAACTGGAGATCAAGAACAAAAAAAAGATATTTATATTCTGTCCCCAATTTACAATTAATATATTTCATATTGCTACTGATACTGTAATGTTTGTAATTAAATTGAATTTATAGTGTTTTGTATTTTAATTTATCAAAAAACGTGTAATTATTTTAAGTCAGATAAATATGAAATATTGCATATAAAGATTTCAATTTTATTTGCAGCCAGCAGATGGCACACTGGGCTCCTTGTCACAAGAATACCAGGCTTCTAGTAACTGCTTGGCTAAAACGGAATAGATGAAGCTCAGATCACACAGCTAAATTATTCAGAGGAGTGATTCTACAACCCCACTACTCCCCCCCCCCCCTCCCATGTACTGTGCATTGGCCAATGCAGACTTTTTATAATAGCATATCTTTGAAACACATTTAAAGAAGGTAGCTTTCTCCAAGTTGCAGGGCTCATTCATACTAGCAATATCACATAAAGCACACCAGTAACTGCAGCTTGCATTTACACGCCATACATGGTGAATTGTGGTGCCATTCATTTTAACTGGCACCCTAATACACCTCCCCACAACACACCTGTGCTACAATTAATATAATTGCAAGATATGATTTGTGATTTGCTGTGTAGCAAAAAAATGCAGCATGCATTGCATTTTCATTAGATGAGGTACGTAACAGCCTATTCATTTTGAATGGGCTGTATAACTTAACGTGTCATAATATGGCTCAACCCATGAAAACACACTAGTGGATCATGATGTAAACCAACTCTAAGAGGAAAAACATCATCATTGGTATAGCATGGCAATGTCACAACAAAGCAACCCACAAAGTTTTCATTCAAATTGCCAGCCTCTGAACACTTTCATGAAAGCAAAGTAATAATGTTTGGAGAGGATGTCCAGTCACATGGGCCAATCACATGGGCCCAAGAACAGCCAAACCCCCATTTCTTCAGCTCATGCATGTAAGACTCATGCACATGGGGCATGTTACGGCACCTAACATAAAATATGGCCATATTTTGGTGCCCCAGAGTCACATGCTGCATAAATGCACAAATGAATTACATAATACAGCTGTACACAGGTATACGCAACTCCAAATGCAAGCATGCATACACATACATATGTACACCTTTGGATGCAAACAATCTATATGTGTATGCATGTTTACACCTGGAGCTGTGTATACATACGTAGAGCCATATCCTGTCATTTATTTGTATGGGCTGCTGTAGGCAACACCTTTGGCTCCCATGCATCAAAATACAACCACATAATGCCCCTTTATGCCCAGTGCACAAGCCCTTAAACTTGGTATATATTTGACTGGAAACTTTACAACAGTAAACGGGATAATTTTGTTCTCAGGACCAGCAATAGTAAACAGGAAGAAAGTAGAAATGTCACTTCCTTTTCTGTGTAATACCCTTGGGAAATTTCTCCAATAGGGACCCAGAGGTTTAAACCCTTCCCTGTTCTATCCAGTACTAAAACTTTTGGCAAAAGTTGGGCTTTAACATTTTAAATGAAGAGTTCTTATGACAGCCAAACGGTTACAGTTCTGGACAAGTAGTTAAAGCTTTAATGCAACACTTAACAACTGGACAGAAACAGCATTTTATGCCAAAAGTGGGTGTAAGATTTAGTTCTATTGTCTAATATTTAAAATGTTACCATATTCTGGAAAGGTCATTTGAAGCTTCACCTCCTGCATCACTAAGATCCACTCCTTTTATATATAACTAGGCATACTTGGGAACTTTTGAAAATCAGTTGGCCTGAGAATGGGGGTAAGACAGAAAGCTGAGTAGGGGGCATGGGCTAATAGTGCTGCACGTAGCACACTGCATGAAATTGTTGGAATAGTGGGAGGGATTTAAAAGGGTACGGTTATATTAAAGTGCTTGTTAGCCTAAAAAAAAAGAACAGATCCTGTTCCCTTAAAGCATCTTATACAGCACGGCAGCATAGTGCTTGTACTGTGTGATTTGGCCCCTTCTATCACCTTAAAAACCCGTCTGATCCTTTCTGGCTATACCTTGCCCCTAGTAAACTGACCACTGTGTATTATGGCTGCTGAGCCCTGACACTGTGGTCAGTTTACATGCCTCCATCATCCGCAGCCCTGCTCTGTACTTCTGTGCCCCCCCCCCGCCTGTCTGCTCATGTCAGTGCCTGCCCCCTTCAGTGCCTGCCCCCTTCCCTCCTGCTGCGGGAATAACTACTATAAAATCTTCCCATCCCCTCTGTAACATAACAATATGTGCCCCTGTGCCTATGTTATATAAAAATATGCAGATCTGTACCTATATCAGAATCCTCAGCTCTCTCTCTCTCCTCCCCTCCTCCCCTCCTCCCCTCCTCCCTGCAGTCAGCGGCAGTGCTCGGGCCCACCCGCTGGAGCTGTCTGCCAGGCAGAGGAGAGAGCTGAGGAGTCACGTGAGCGCCGAGAGCCACTCTGATATAGGTACAGATCTGCATATTTTTTTTTATAGCACAGGGGCACATATTGTTATGTTACAGAGGGGATGGGATGATTTTATAGTAGTGGCTTTACAACCATTTCAACACATGAGCCTAATCTGCTTTGGGTTGAGAGTGTATATCACACAGAGTGCAGAGGTCAGGAGTAAATAACTCACAGAATGCAGGGATCGGGAAAAAGTAGCTAGCATGAGTCAGGAGTAAGCAACTCACAGAGTGCAGGGGTCAGGAGTATATAATGTTCAGAGTGCATAGGTCATAAACAAGTAAGTCAGTGTGGCACTTAAAAACAAACAACCCAGCAACACTGTTCCCATATCACATACTTGAATTCGTGTTCAGGAACAGATTTCCTCCAGGATAGAATGAAGTTACCACTGTACACAATCTCTACAGCCCATTTCATAACACTGTCTGGAAGTAGCTGTGAATAACATATTGGAGATACACGCATCAATATTTTGCTGTGGGGCCCAATGACCTGTACTTACGCCCCTGCTTAGCAGAATTGTAAAGTGTTGACATCTGCTGGCTGCATGTAATAAATATGGAAAAATACCCATATGCAATATTTAATAACTTAGACCTCAACATAAAAAATGAATACATATTCAAACAAAAGCATTAAATGTTAAAAAAATGCGAGCAGGCATTAGTTGTCATTAGAAATACAGCAAAGCTTTTACTGTTAAAGCAGAACTATAAGCAAGTGCATAAATGCACAGTTGAAATATTTGATTAGGGTAGAATTAGTAATGTTCTTAAAGCGCTATTGACCATTTTTAGTTATGTGGTCCATCAGTTGGGGTAAGAGCCTTTGTGAACCTTCCCTTGGTGACTGAACCCTCACTTTATGGACTGTCCTTTGCCTTTTCCATACAAGAACTGTTTTTTTGGGGGCTTTGCTCCCATTTATAGCACTGCATATTTGTGTGTTTTCATAGAATTAGACCATGCCTAATGATAATGAATGATACATTCTCTTCTACCAAAAGATCCTACCTGCTAACACATTTTCAGTTCCTAGTGTTTAATTCTGCTTTTTATTAACTTACTGTTTTACCTGCCAAAGGCTATCAGGTCAGTTGATTCACTCACAACTACTAGCACAGTACAGCCAGGTCCATGAACTGAGGCCTCATTTAAAACAATACAGCTTGTTCATGGACCTGTCCTAGCTTGTAACTGGATAACTGGAAAACAACAGCTCATTAACAAGGTCATCTCTCTGCTCCCTCTTCTTACCGACAGCTTTTATATGTTATAATAAAACTGTTATGCATTAGAGTAGAGTCTGATTGGCTTACAATATTGCCAATTCCTCTCCCTTGCCTGTGTGCTGCTATACAAAAAATTAGAAGAATCTCATATGAAACCGTGGTACTAATATATTTAAATTTTTTAATGAGTAAATATATAGATAGATAAGGGGTAGTCCTGAGCAGAGTGTATGTTGCGCCCAGATTGTGGCATTTTTTTTTAAGGTGAAAAAAAGGCAAAAAAGATTTTTATCTCAATGTGGCTCTGGACTGTGACAGGGAAACAATGGTTAGACTTCCTAGGCACCAGTCAACTACAGGTTTTGTACCTTGATAAGAAACCAAGGTTGGAAAAGAGTGCTATTGATGCCAATATGAGAATGCTCTACACACAGTTGAATGGTTGATTTAGCCAACAAACATTTGAAACTAAGTCTGGAAACTGGAAATTCTGAAAAAATGTTTGATGGACCCAGGGAAGATTTTTTGTACGTGCGAAAAATTTAAAAAACTGACATGTTGGTCTTGGTGTCCTCAAGCTGAACTGAAAAGATTGTGATACATGCCTGGTACCCTTATCATGTGATACTAATCTCTCACATTGCTTATAGTTCTGCTTTAAAAGAATGAAACACAGTGCCCACCTTGCCCACCATCCTTCTTGACAACATTATGTGACCCACAGAATATCTAAAGGCAAAACATGTATTTGTTTTTAATATAATGGAAAATATTTAAAACCCCTGTTAGTTTTTTGTAATGCTTCCTGTTATTAATTATATTTGTCCCGTAGACCGTTGTCAGCAGGAACAAGGATGAAGGTGAATTCAACATTTTGAGTTGCCACCAGAACTGGAACACAATAGAAATCTTCCAATGAGGACACTTTTTCCTGTGACAACTGTCTAATAGAGGACTTACCTCACTTTAGAGATATTTCTTCTCACTTCCTGTTATTTGTACACAAAAACCAAGAGGGGTTTTAAAAATTCCCTACTCCCTGCAAAATGAAAGAAAAGAGTTTTGGCTTTTAAAATTCTTAGACAAGCACTGAGAATAAATAGGAAGAGCACTCCTCCAAAATAAATCTTTGGTAATTTCTTTATTAATGACTGCTTGAAAATAGATAAAATAAGTAAGTAGGCATGTCACAATTCATGAAGCTCTCTATTCTGTATCTTGTGAGAGAAGGGATTGCTGAATTCAGCCCTGTATTCTGTTCTTCTCTCACAGCTATTAGCATGTATTTTAACAACCTTTGAAAAACGTTTAATAATACAATCATTATTAATCATAGCATTCCATGTGTAATTATTATGCATTATTCATACATTGCCAGAGAATGCATTGTCTTTTATTAAAAGGCAAATGACAATAGCACTGAATAAATATACCTTTTGAGGCCTGGTTTCTGTGTCTTCTGCGGTGACCAGTCAGTATTGGGAAGCTTTATCTATAAAAACAAAGCAGGACAGAACAATGAAATCATACACATAACCTATGTGTTCTTCCCCAGAGACTGTTCTTTGAATTTTGCTTAGAATAGTGTTTTCCCGGCTCCAGTCTCTTAGTGACCCCCAACTGGCAAGATTTTTAGCATATCTCTGCATGAGACCAATTTGCATACACTCATCCTTAATTACATTTGAATGGAGATGATTTGCAGGTGGCTTGGTTATAATGAAAACCTGATGTGTTTCAGGAAAGGACTGTATAAAAGATAATAAGAAAATGCATAAAGAATTATAGCCGTCAGGTAATGGAAACTAGGAAATAATAGTTCTATGGACCTGGTGCCCAACTTGCAACCCGAGGTTCACATTTGACCTTTTGCTGCTTGTTTTCTTGCCTTCAATCCTAAGCAGTTTATTAGTGGGATTGGGTTCACTGGTTTGTAAAGGGGCAGTGAGCTCTAGCAGTCTCCTGTAACTTGTCCCCAGAAGTCCTAGTGTCATCGGCAGCTTGTCTGGAGTCTCCATCCATACCATATCCACAGACTATGACTATGTAGTATTTCTGAAGACTCTGACAGTCCTTTCTAGCATTACAAATACGGAATGTTAGGTGTTGTCCCTTAGTCATATGAAGGGAAACATTTGAGACGTCCCATACTTTGTAGCTTGACCACCATTGGCCGAGGGGCATTCCTTTTTGATGGTACTTTCTACTGCTGACATATGCCAAGGATCAGCCTTGCTTTATAGAAACTTGCTAATTTTAGCTGATATAGGCACTAAAAACAAATATTTAGGAAATAAAGAAGTCAAGATTGAAATTGTTAACCAAACCAGTGCCCATACACTGTGCCAATAGTTTGGTTAAATAATTTTCCTTAGCTCCAGTGACGTGGCATTGTAAAGTATATGGAGGGGGGGTGCTATAACTTGTCAATTTTTGTTACAGTCTGTGTTCCTGAGAGGGGGGTCATTCACTGATTCTATCCAATTGACCTCACAGGAGGTGAGAGGAATCTCCCAACCTGAGCTGGAAAAAAAAATAATTGACATAATGTCTTATTACCACCACACATGAATGTGAACCTTGAGCAAGCTTTTCAAAATGGACTGAAATGCGAAATGCAGATTTAAATATTAATCTACTATACATAAAAGTGTAGTAGAGGAAAATGAGCTGTTTCACAAAGCAACCAGGTTACAAATATTGTTACCAAAGATAGAAATGTCAATTTAATTGGTTCAAGAGTCACCTGACTTCCTCTTTATCTTTTTTAATCCAATATAAACCTTTGAACTAAATGATCCCGTATAATTCTCACACCATTTTACTATCAGGAAAAGCCGGTCGGATGTAAAACTCAACTAACGTCTCTTGTCCCTTCTAGTCACCTATTTGCATTTGGACCTATAGAGAAAGTACCGTTGGTTAATTTAACTGTAAAGATAGAAACCATTGTTATAAACATTGGACCAACGAAACACTTTGTCGAGTAAAAGGAGATGATGTGAAAATACATATCATCTAATTATAAATTTAGACGTAAAGCGT
>BLSH010086034.1:465921-494204 GCA_018402905.1 Glandirana rugosa
ATGTTTAATCAATTTTGTGTTTTCACATTCTTTTCCATCACCTTAATTTTTATGTTGGGATAGATCAAGTAGATAGCACAGTCTTTTATTATATTATCATATGCAGGGTGTAACATGTTACGAATAGACCGACCCCCGATCCCCCGCTCTCACAGCTAGCGGGGATCTTGTCCCCCTGTCAGCTGTCACAATTTTTTTTAAAACCCAGCCTCATCACTCATTCACAGTACTCTATGAATGGAAAACTACAAGTCCTGACAGCTTTTGCGGCTGTCGGCTTGTAGTTTTCAATGGTAGTTCACTGAGTCTTCCTGTCATATTTTATCTTCTTGCCCGCACACAGATACACTAACAGGTCTGCAGGAGATCCGCATGGATCGCTGGTGCAATGCTTTAGATCGTCCATAAACAATAAAATAATAAATGCACATTTTTACCTTAAAAAAAATGTGCATTTATTATTTTTTGTTAAAAGGTGAACTTATCCTTTAAACATGGCTTTTAACTTGAGTGCAAAAAATGGCTTTGGCAGCAAAAGGGTTATATTGTAAATTTGTATATCATGACTTTGCTTCAGAGCTGTCTAATTCAATGACAAACCCAAACTGCGTGGATGCCGAGTATGGAATTTCCAATATGACCAGCTCTTTCCATCAAAATAAATAAATGAATGTAATGTGGATTTTAACTGACTGAAAGGAAGAGAGTGGGAGTACAATTTTGGAGCTATAGTTATTAAAGATGCACTAAAATATGGAAGATACATTTTTAAGCAGGTCACTAAAGGAACAAGCAATAAAAGTAAAGCATAAAACACAGAAATGAAAATATTAATTTGTAAAACTCGCCTAAGTACATTTTTAATGCAGTAGAAAAAAAATACCTTTGTAAGTTTCCTAAAATAGAGGCTTAATATTGCCTGGCTCTGTACCACCTCTGAAAAAACAGAAGACAAATTTCTGGATTGAACTTATAAATTGTTACAAGGATTAAGTAGTACTTCATGAATATTTACATGTGGATTGTTATACCCAGACAGATCAAGCCATTTTGGCAACTGGCTGGAATATTTGATTCCAGGTACTCTTATCTATATTCTAACCCATATCTGTTTCCCAGTCAAGCAAATGTGAAGGTTTGCCTGGAAATATCATAATAATGATGTAAGAGAGGTAAGATGTTGTGCCTAATGGGACTACATAGAGATATCCTAATAGAAATGTCTCTCTTAATCAGGAGCTCCCAGAGGAAGTGGTGACAGAAAATATTTCATTTATAAAAAGTAAAATATATAACAGTACAACATGCATAGATTTACCAAATTGAATAGGCAAAAGTCTAATAATATTCCAAAATATTTTTTTTTCATAGTTACATAATCCATCCAGTTCAACCAATCCAGTTCAAGAAGTGCTGATATATAATCTGGGGGCCCAATATCAGTAATATCATCAGAATTGTTTTTAGCGTTAAGGTACCCAACCCTTGATAGCCTCAAGTGCAAAAAGGCTCAAGTTTATTCCAAACCTTACTGAAGAAAGCTGGGAAGAGGTTGTTGATACATGGTTTGGGAATGTCATCAGTATGGTTTATAAGCTTACGGAATTTAAATTCATACAATCAGTCACACTGCAACCTAGATAAACTGCGTATGGGCTTTGTACTTCATACTCATTTTCCTAGATACGGTGAATCTCCAGGTACTACTTATCATATGTTTTGGACTTGTACTTGTAACGATGGTTTTTGTCATAACATATTTTCTATAATGGAAACCTATTTAAGTTTTAGGTAATTTAATTACTTTGTACCAGTTACACAATTCCACTCTATGTTTAGGAAAGCCAATTTACTCAACTGGAAATATCCTAACCCTCCAACTCTATCACAAGTGAACTCCAAATAATGTAGATTTTCCAAAATTGAAAATGATCTACAATAGAAGAGCAAATTTCAGAAGATATGGCACCTATAGTTACACTCTAATTTGGGTATGTTTCCTTAAATATAAATGTTTTTTTTCTGTGTAGCCTTTTTGAGGTGTCTGATCTTGTGATCTATGTATTGCTGGCGAAGGGTAAAGAGCAGGTATGAGTTCTGTATGGGTGTTCAAGTGTATAGGATCTGAGTTATTGTCTTTGTAGCTGGGCCCTATGTGGCATTAATTAAGTTTTCCTATGCCTTATGGCACAGGCCACTATAAATAAATACTTTATTTTGTGCTTCTTTGGAGGGTAATGAATATTTTATATTTCTAGTAGAACCAAAGTCTCGGATAGCTAGACACTATTTTATTATAGGGTTTAAGGCATTGACATCATATACGTCAGTAGAAAGAGTTTCCCTTCCCTCCCCTCTTCAACTAACACTACATTTTGTTTATATACATTATATTGTGTAATAAATCAATAAACCTGCGTTACATTATAAGGAACATCATGCCTATCAGCAGTATCAGGTAACATAGAAATCGGAAAAATGTTGTTGAAGAAATGTACATGACAATTGCTTAGAGCTAAACCTGTTTGATCGTGTACAATGCAGGGCTATTAATCCTGCACTGTACATGGAGGAGGTAGACAGAGAGGAAGCTTTGGGGGAGCAGTTGCATGATGGGGGGCCTCACTGTAAAGGCATTTTTTTCTGCATTTGGGTTTTAATTGTTGTTCAAACCAAGCACTTAAAGGGAGGCGAAGATGCCCTTTAAATTGGTAAGTTATTTGTATATTCACATCCTGATTCTGAGTCTGATGCCATCCACTTTCATGGTGATGGCCTTTACTAATTCTCTGGGATTCTAACTAAATTCATTTAGGCCCCATGTATGCACAGACATAGGGGATGAGTTACTAAAGGCGAATAGGGTCATCACTTTGCAAAAGAATTTTCCCTTAGCTTAGTGAATTTGGTCAACATTCCCTTTGAGAAGAATACCCAATAACATACAAGAAAAAAACAAAAACACAATATTTTTCTTACATGTGATTGGATGATGTAAAGCAGCAGAGTTTTGCCACATTTATTAACAGCTTCCACACCGCTGGCAGTATATTTACTGCGGCAGTGTGGATGCGTCCTGCGAATCACCGTAAATAAACGTCAATTTGCGGAGTGGCTGCTAGGGAGGGCGTGCGTACTCCCGAGGAGTGTTCCCAATGAGCGGCCACAGCAGAAAGAACGGGGAACCATCGATGTAAACACGGCGGTTCCCCGCTCTGTCAGTGCGGGCATAGGAGATCTACTGATCCCTGTCACTGGGATCAGTTAGATCTCTTATGCCCATGGTAGCCCAGCCCCCCCCACAGTTAGAACACACCCAGGGAACACAGTTAACCCTTTCACTGCCCCCTGCAGGTTAACCCCTTCACTGTCAATTACATTTATACAGTAATCAGTGGATATTTAAATTTCTGATCGCTGTATAAATGTCATTGGTCCCAAAAAAGTGTCAAAAATGTCTGACATGTCCGCCCCAATATTGCATTACCGCTAAAAATTGCAGATCGACGCCATTACTAGTAAAATATAAAAAAAAATAAAAACCCCAGAAAAGAATTCTCATCATCCGTAAACGCGGCCACTTTTGCACAAACCAATCAATAAATGCCGTAATAAGGGGAGGTTTTTACCGCGCTATGCCCAATGAGATGTAGGAAGTGGGAACAGTAAGCAGCCACCTATATCGACCAAACTAAATCGTAAGAATATGTAATATTATGTGGTGGTAGCGCTAAACTGAATGTGTGAGAGACGTCCTGTGACAATACATATATTATGACAATAGTTGTATAAGTAAGTATCACGGTATGTACAATTCAGTGATTATACTTCGTGGTACAGAATGCAATACGTGGATTGATAATTGAACTTAAAATTCATAAGAAAGTATTCAACAGTATTTTAGTGCATAAAGTATTCAACAATATTTTAGTGCATAAAGTGCAAAGTGTCCATTGATGGGAGGGGAATCCAAGTGCTGTATCCAGATAGTGAATCTTCAATAAATGGTGACTCTTCAAAGTGAATATTCAATGTGGTAGTATTAAAAAGGAACTCCAACTTCTGTCTGAGTGGAGGCTTACCAGAACTTAGAAGTTTAAACGCCTTGCGATCAATAAGGATCATCCAGCCAGGGACGTCAGGGTGGTTCGGGGAACTCTGGTTGCGTCACACAGCCTGGTCTCCTGTCTCAGGTAGGTCTGGCTCCTCTCCTAGCGTCAACGTGTTCCTTCCGTGTTCTGGATCGGGATGGTCCGGACTGGAATGGCCGTGGTCCTCCGAAGCGGGGGGAGGGGGTACCAAAAAAGGGGGGGGGGGAAAGGGTGGGGACTTGAAGATCCTCAGGTGCCTCGGTTGGTTATGTAGGAATAAAAAGCAAGGCAGTCGCCATAGTGTAAAAACCTCAATGATGAGGAAACTGATTTATTAAGTATAATGATAAAATAAAGGTCCAACAAGCTTGTAGATAAAAGTAGATAAAGGTAGATAAAATAACGCAGCAATCGATAGGTCAGAAGCACCCAAATATAAAAAAAAATAAAAACCCCAGAAAAGAATTCTCATCATCCGTAAACGCGGCCACTTTTGCGCAAACCAATCAATAAACGCTGATTGCGATTTTTTTTACCAAAAATATGAGTAAGAATATAAATCGGCTAAAACAGATGAAAAAAAATGTTTTTTTATTTTTTTTTTGGATTTGAATTGTAGCAAAAAGTAAGAAAAACTGTTTTTTTTTTGCAAAATTGTCACTCTTTTTTTGTATGTAGCGGTGATCAGAAATGACGCAGAGGGGATCAAATATCACCAAAAGAAAGCTCTATTTGTGGGAAAAAAAGGACGCAAATTTTGTTTGGGTACAACATCGCACGACCACGCAATTGTCAGTTAATGTAGTGCAAAATCGCAAAAAGTGCTCTGGTGCTCTGGGAAATCCTTCCGGGGCTGAAGTGGTTAAGCTAAGGGAAAATTTGTTTGCAAAGTAAAAATTACCCTTGCAAACTGAACAGCCTAGTCACTTTTAAAAAATGAACCCCCAAAGTAAACAATGGCAGCCTGAAAAGTCGCATTTAGAGGAAAAAGGCCATTATTTTTTAAAGGCAATGTTTCTTACCACAGACCATCTCCTCACTTGTTTAAAGGTTGCAGAAAAATCAATAGGAATGATGGGCGAGTTGGTCTGCAGAAGAAAAAGAACAAGCTTGCACTGGTAACAAATCAGTAGCAAACCCATTTATGGTAGTGCCTTATCCCAGAACTTTGCACAAGACCCAACCATACTTAGGTCTTCAGAAGTAGATGTGACATGAACTTGGTGACAAGGTCTTCCTAGGTATACAAGCATCTTATTATGTCCAATTTTTATTTTAAAAGGCAAGGATTATACATGACTGCAAGACTGGCTCTGTAAGCAGAAAGGTATTTGTGTTAAAAGTGTGTTTCGCTGGCAACTGTATCTTCCTCATCTCCTGCATATCAATACTTAGTGCTATGCTCCTATTCCTTATCACTAAACACATAGTTTATCTGAGCACATCCACTTCAGACAACAATACTTTCTATATATCTGACAAGTTACCGTGTCATTTTTTTGAGCAAAACATCCAGGCTTTGTACTGTGATATATTGATGAGTCATCTCCACAGAGGGAAGAATTATCTCCTATTACTGCTTACATTTGTCAGAGTTAACATAAAACTTCTGCCTGCTTAGGAAACAATATCACAGCTTTTTATTCTATATTGTTATGTTCTAAGATGCATTTTTGGATTGTTGGGCATTGGCACTGGTACTTTTTACTACAGATCTGGAAAAATAAAAGCAAACTTGTATAATTCTGCAACCTTTTTAATCTAACCTAAAGGTGGACACCACAATCTACAGTACCTGTAAGTAATTTCTTGGACTAAAGTCTACCTTTTTTCTGTTCACCCTGGAAGCCCCCAATCCCAGGAATCTACTAAACAAAGGCCTTAACTTTTCTGACTTGGATTGCTCTTGCCACCTTTTCTGGGAAAAAAAATCCAACTGTATGGTTTCTTTCCTATTAATACCATTGTCAACAAATCCTACCCTTCTTGCCTTCTAGAAACAAATGAAAGCGCCATTATTGACTGTTGGTGCTCCTTTATTCAATGTGCAACTGGGAATGGTTGGGCTGTTTGTGTGTGTAAGAAAACTATTTCATGAATAATAAAAATATGTACAGGCACTTTGGGATGCCCTCCGTAGAAGTTGTGATGATGAAATGCGTCAGTGCGTGACCCCACGACAGGAAGTGACGCTTGCGCTCCAGGACGAGTTGAGGGAAGCGGTGTATACATGCCGTGAGGACAGCTGGAGCGGTGAGACATCTGAACGACATTATTGCTTTTGACACTCACTTGTTTTATCCTTCTATTTTGTAAGTGTATTTTAAGGGGGGTGCAATAAAGGTGTTTAACGGAGTTACACTATGTGAGGCTCTCTTTTATTGGGTACATATCGATACCATGGAGTGATTGATGAGAGGTGGACCTGCCAAGTAATGATGCGGGCGCTGTAAAAGAAAGTTTCTGGTAAGCAGGCAATTCACTGGGGAAGGTGCACGCGTTGTGTGGATTTACACCTGGTGGTTGGTGACTTCAAGCTTGAAAGAACTTTCACTCAGACTAAATTGAGACTCCTGCACCCTTCTATTCTGTGGACTATGAAAGCGCTGTTATACACTCCTTTTGGTTGTGGTTGTTTAATTTGGATGTATCATTTGTAGAAGCACTTTGTGATACCTAGCAATAGACCCAAAGCACAATCAGCACTGACAAGTGTGCTTTGATATACAAAGACACATCACTGAGAAGTTGTATTTGCTTATTTAATAGCATTCAGTTATTACTAAACTGTAGCAGCTTGCATCCATTGATAATTACTGTCAGGGATGTTTTTTTATTTCCCTGCCACATGTGATTTTCCATTGGTTGCTATGAACAATTGCTCACATTTCTATTTTTACAATTTTACTTAATATGCCATTCTATTCACAGAGGCTACACAGGAATACCACAAAATAAAAGGCTCATCATGGATAAAGCATACATAAAAGCTATAATATTTTATTAATTTCATAAGACTTTGGAGGTAACATAAATGATATGATCTGCTCTGACAATATTGCTTAAAAGGGATTTCCTTGTATTTAAACTTGACAAGATATGAAGAATCTAGAGTGAAAGTAATAGACAGTCCGCCGCTGATAAATTATTTATATAGATGGTACATCTAGAACGGTTGAAAAGCACTCTTAAGACTCATCTGGCCCTTGTGTAAATTAGTCACTCACAACAAATTATTAGGATAGATTTTCAAAGATGATATCATGCAGAGCAAGTAACTTTTAGAAATAAATTCAAAAGAGACTAATTTAAAATGTGGCATTGAATAGATGAATCAAAAAAAAATGAGAATTTGAATTTTACTTTTTAATCAAAAAAGTAATTGGCCTGATGAAAGGTAAACTTTAATTAACTGCAAAAAATGTAACATACATAACAAATATATACAGAGAACAGTATTTGTTTTTCACTATGACATTGTTTGTTTATCCTGGCGCCATGCAATTCAAATAGCTATGGTTCTAATTCTAGAACAAATTCCTTGGTTCCAAATACCAGGAAGTCTGACACACACCTATCAATGTCAAATTGCCATCATTTTTTTTTTGCACGCCTCTGAGCAGTTGGAAAGCACTTATTCCCTTCTCCACTCTGGCAGTGCTGTGTCTTAAAGCAGTTGTGAAGGCTATTTTTTTTTTTAAATAACAAACATTGGAATACTTACCTGCTTTGTACAATGGTATTGCCCAGAGTGGCACTGAACCTGCTCTTCTGGGATCCCCCAGCATCTTTCCCTGCTGTTCCTCTTTTCTGAATCCACTTCCTATAGTGGTAAACTTGCAGGCTCACTCCCGAACCAGGCTGTCTATAGACGCACACAGCAGGACTCAGGCCTTCCTCCTGCTCCTTCCTCACAGCATTTGATTAACAGCAGCAAGAGCCTGAATGTCCAAGAGTGAAGAGAGAGAACCAGTGCTGCTGCAGGCGGGCACAGCGCTGGATCGCTATAGGACTCAGCTAAGTATTTAGGGAGGGGGTTGGAGGGTACAACTAATGGAAGATGTTTTTTACCTTAATGCAAGTAAAGCATTAAGGTAAAAAACATTTTGGCTTTAGAACCACTTTAAAGTGATATTAAATTCAACTTCTTTCATAGATCAGATACTAATAATAGAACTTACAAGGATGTTCCCTTTAAAAAAAAAAAATGTTTCCTTGAGCTTGGTTCTGCAACTGTCCCCCAGTAATGCTGCCACACTCCTATTATATTGGTGCCCCCCAGGCCTGCTTTGACCTATGGAGCACGGTAGGAGTCTCCTCTACATGTGTACTCCAGCTTAGAACTACAGCTGTACATGCAGCCACAGGCAAGAGGGCCACAGAACAAAAAACACTTCTCTCCTCCTCTATGTCAGTGATTGACAGAGCCTATCCAGATATTGTGTCCAGCACGAACAAAAACAAAAAGACTTTCTGAAAGTAGTTTGTGGGCCGCTCTACAGATCCAATCCTCAGACCTGGAGCAGTTGCTGGCATCGGAACAACCTTTGAAGATGCTGTCCGCAGGCTATAAAGAATTATTTGTGGTCCGACCTAAATCTCTTGAAAAGTGTAGAAAGTGGTGGATGTCTGTGATACCCAATTTTCAAGGTAATGATTGGGATGACATGTGGGATTTCCCCTTTAAATATTTGGTGTCTTCCAGGGACCACCTCATTCAATATAAAACGACGATATCCAACTGTGCTGGCAATCATGTTGGATACTCCGACATCAATCCGGCTGGGGCCGGTGATGTCAGTATGTTAACATCGCTGTAGGGCTCCTGTAAGAATTGTATTGTCATGCTGAAATGATCCTAGGTTGTTTCTTAATTGTGTATGTCTTTATAGTCTTGCACAGGTATTGCACTTGGGGGGGAATGTTACAGGCTGTTTCTGTAGCCTTGCTGTTTTTCAATATCTGGCGGTGCCAGTAATGTTTTTGTACTTTTCTGGTATCTAGGATACCCCACTTTGTATGTTTTTCTATATGAAAAAATTTGTAAAAATCATTTTCCAAAAAAAAAGTATTTTGTGGGCTGTTATTACATGGCACCACATCCTGATTGCATAGTAAATAGAATATTGGAAATAGACTTTAAAGGTGCTCACAAGGTACACAACATATGTTCAAATTATACAAATGTATTAATACAAAAAATAAAACATTTTCACAGACATAATAATATAACTTTAAAAGCCTGTCCTACACAAAATTGTATCAGCAGGAATATCAGACTCCCACAGCTGTTTCTGTAGCCTTGCTGTTTTTCAATATCTGGCGGTGCCAGTAATGTTTTTGTATTTTTCTGGTATCTAGGATACCCCACTTTGTATGTTTTTCTATATGAAAACATTTGTAAAAATCATTTTCCAAAAAAAAAGTATTTTGTGGGCTGTTATTACATGGCACCACATCCTGATTGCATAGTAAATAGAATATTGGAAATAGACTTTAAAGGTGCTCACAAGGTACACAACATATGTTCAAATTATACAAATGTATTAATACAAAAAATAAAACATTTTCACAGACATAATAATATAACTTTAAAAGCCTGTCCTACACAAAATTGTATCAGCAGGAATATCAGACTCCCACAGCTGTTTCTGTAGCCTTGCTGTTTTTCAATATCTGGCGGTGCCAGTAATGTTTTTGTATTTTTCTGGTATCTAGGATACCCCACTTTGTATGTTTTTCTATATGAAAACATTTGTAAAAATCATTTTCCAAAAAAAAAGTATTTTGTGGGCTGTTATTACATGGCACCACATCCTGATTGCATAGTAAATAGAATATTGGAAATAGACTTTAAAGGTGCTCACAAGGTCACCAACATATGTTCAAATTACACAAATTCATTAATACAAAAAATAAAACATTTTCACAGACATAATAATATAACTTTAAAAGCCTGTCCTACACAAAATTGTATCAGCAGGAATATCAGACTCCCACAGCTTGTGAAAGACCCCCTTGATATCCCCAGCTGGAAATTTCTGATGCATATACCGATTCACTTTAATTGATTTACTATTTGAAGCATGCCCTCTATGTTTACCAGTGAATTGGTATATGTATTACAAAATTCCAGCTGGGGATATCAAGGGGATCTTCACAATTTGAGGGAGTCTTATATTCCTGCTGATACAATTCTATTAACAAAATAAAATTATTATACATTGCATACGGATATTTTTTTATTAAAATATGCAGCCACCAGGTGGAGCTGTACAATTCTTTTAACATTTACCTGTCTATTCTTAGCTGTTTTGTTTAGGGTAAAACGTTGTTTACAGAGCTCAGCGGCACATATTCACATTTGCACAAACACAAAACTTAATTTAGAGGTGTATATCTTCTTCTTATCCTCCCTCACTATGCACACTTGTTCAAACAGCATTATACAGTGTTTCGCACTGCAGAGAGCGATATCTGTGATTTGAGTCCTAAGGCAAAAAAGCACAATGTACATTTGTACTGCTGTGCTTTATATATATGCATTTTTTTACACAGTAGTTGGGCTGTGTTAAGGAACAAGAATCTTTACTCTATTTCTTCACATCATTTTATCACTATATTATAGGTTAACGTTAAAGAACATTTCTACCATTCTAGCGAGAACACACAGAACAATACATATTTCTGGAGGGACAAGCATAAGAAGGAGCAGGAGACAGAATCACAATACAGTTAGGAAAGCCCTGTCTAAATAACCATGACATAATGTAGGGTTGAAATGCATTGAGGAACTCAGATGGCTGACATACTGTATTGTATTATGTAAAATATGATTTTGCCACCTTATTTATGCTTTTATTTGCTTGTATTTTGCTGTGTGACTAGAGCTTATATGTTTAACCAAACTAATATATTCTAACTCATGGAATCTTGATACAAATAAAAATATTTTTAACAAAAGTAAATCTCTAATTCATTTTGGACACTGCCTGAAAGCCCCCAGGAGGAACTCCTCCAACAAAGCCCTGTCTAAATTAAGATTTCCATTTACTTCATTGTAGGAAAACCTCTGTATATTGAAGACAGATATTACTGCCACTAATGGTTAATAATAATAATAACAGTTTGCTGTTGTGCATGTTGTTTTTGGTATTGTTGTTGGTAATTGTATTTTTGGTTTTGGGTTGTAATTGTTGCTATTGTCACTGTTCATATTATTTTTTTCTTTTTCCTCTTCTTATTAGTTTTATTATTATTTGCAGTATTTAATGTTATGTATTAAAAAATACAGAAATAGCTGCCAGTGCAAAAAAATGTTAGCAAAGAAACTATCATCCAATCAAAAGAGAGAGAGAGATAAGGCTAAAAACTGTAGCATTGATGTATTTTATATCTTAACATTTGGTTAGCATTAGCTCACTATGGGGCCTATGCTAATCAAATATTTTGTATAAACTCAAATGAGATAAATATCATGGCATGGTAAGTTATTTTCTGGGGGCTAAATCATCAAAGTGTGTAAAGTATCTCAATACTTGATGAATCAGCTGCCTAATAAAATATAATCTGAAGTGAGTCTATCTCATGAGAATAAAATAACATGGTTGATTATCATAGAGTCCTGGGATTTACATTACAACAGTGGTCTATGCAAGTGATGTCTGTATAACGGATAATCTTCAGCAGCTTTACATGTTGCAAAAATATCAATGTTGTTTTGCCACTGTATAGTATACAACAATAATTGCAACAGTACTCATTTGAACAAAGCAGGTGATTGCAAGAGCAACATACTTTCGAGTTGCATGCTATCTGAGCAGAGACTCCTGTTGCAGGAAGAGGCATGAATGTAGCAGAATAAGAGCTGATTAGGAGTTAGATTAGGTTAGTATTAGACTAAAGTTGGCCATATAATGAGTGAATTTGGTTTCTGTTATAAAATTTTGCAAATAAATAATCTTTCTTCATGAATTTAGGCCAAAATGTATTCAGCTCCATTCCTTTGCTGAAAATAACTAAAATTAGTGCATATTGTTTAGTCTATAGAAAAGTTATAGAGTCCACAAACTATGGTATCTGAATATCGATCAATCCTGATGTACTGACGGCCCAAAAAATGTCAGGACAGTATAGATATGCCCATATTACCCCTTTTTGGAAAATAGACAGTCCAAGGTATTTAGTAAGAGGCATGGCAAGTTTTTTGAAGTTGTCATTTTTTGTCATAAGTGTTTGGAAAATTAAGAAATTATTACTGTCACCAGAGCAGTACAGCGTTATCATATAATAGGTGTGGCAGTGATCAGGGACACTGACTGGCGACAGTACGGAAAAAAAAAAAGTAACATTGTACTACTCTGTGGAAGTGATCAGTATTTGTTTTTTTTACACATTATGTTTGCATAAAGCAATGAATTCCATTGCTATGTGCAAGCATTTTACTGAATGAAATTGCTTCATTTAGTCTGTTTTGTTGTTATTAGCTGTGATTGGCCAGGATCATGGCCGCTCTGTGCAAAGCCATTGCCCAGAGCAGGTAAGTATAACATGTTTGTTATTAAAAAAAAAAAGAACTTTTATCATCATTATTTTACAAGTGATTGTAAAACCTCAGACATGAAATCTGGATAAAGTACATCATTCTATACTGTGTACTTGTCTCTATACAAACCTGAGTGTGGTTCCTCTGCTGCCTCATTCCTTTGTTATCTGTAGGAGTCACTTCTGACAGTTTTTCCCAGACACCAAGAGAAAAATGGTGGCAGAGAGCTCCAGCACACAGCCCATGATTGAAAGCCCCAGCTGTGCATGTTCTCTGTGTAGTGTGATAAGGAAAGTGTCCTTTCCCTCCAATCAGGGCTCAGAGTTATTTTCCCGTAGCTTTGCATTGTGTGAATTCAGATCCCCACCTCCTGCTTTGTGCTGCTGAGAGATGCTTACATACTCTGTGTATGCTTTGTGCTGTAGAAGGCTGTACAGGACAGATGGCTGAAGATAAGCAGGTACAACTTATGTAGGAGGATTTGTTTTATCTCTGTGTTTCATCTGAGGATTGTTACTTCACTTGTTATATATAAGGGTTTTTAGCCACTTTAAGAAAACACCACTACTACAGTGATATCCACTTGATCCTGGTCACATAGTTACATAATTAATCAGGTTGAAAAAAAAGTCCATCTAAATAGGCTGGGCAGTGACTTCACGCTCTTCACCTTGTCCAATCCAATCACGCTTTGCATTCATACAAAGCATGCAAAGCATTCTCTGAATGGCGCCTGTGCCGAGCTGCTGACCTCCTGTGTTCAGAATGCATCAGGCCAGCCACTCAGCGCAGGAACCAAAAATAAGTGGACATCACTGGAATAGCGGAGTCTACTTCAGTGATTTTCAGCTTCCAGGGCCATCAGCCATGTATGTGTAGCACCCTCCTAGGTAGGTGCTAGGTTAGGTACATTTAGTTTATGTTTACTGTATTCAGTGGAGCTGTATTTAATTGCTAGGTAAATTACGTCAAGGCTCGCTGTATTCAGTGGAGCTTTATTTGATTGTTCTCGTCTGTTCTGTGTTTCAGTGGGTGCAGGATTGACTGCTTACCCCTGTTTGTCCAGAAATTTTCTGGAAGATAGTGGACATAGAGAGTCGAATCAGCTCTGTATATTTATGCAGCCCTGGTCAATCCCTGGGGAGTGGTGCCCAAATGGTGTCTGAGAGTGTGTATAAATACTCTGAGACTGAGAGCAAAGGGGTATTTTTTCCTGAGGAGGAGATCGAAGTCTGGGGGGTGTTCCATAGGTAATTCTGCCATGTGTCTGTGGTTCATCAAGGCATCAGTTGGGCTAACTGGAGGCCTACTTTGCTAAGAGTTTGCTGAAGCTGACTGAGGGGCTGTCATCTGAGGATCTAGTCTGGTATCACTGAGGGAAAGTGTCTGGAAGATATTGGAAGCTGGCAAACAATTATCCAAGGACATTAGTGATTACAGACTGATTTGAGAGATCCTAGAGACTGTGTGCTGCTGCCATCGCCATCCCGGTTATGCTAGAGTCAGCATGTTTAAAAAGTACATTTTGTCTGGTGTCCCAAAAAGCTCACTCTAGTTAATTCCTAGTGTAAAGACTCTGCTTGGATCACTAACAGGAAGAATAATCTCCTCAGGTTGCTACTACAAAGCTCAGCCCATCATTTACTTGTGCATGGCTACAGGTCAATTACTGGGAAAAGAATCCTGAGAATCCACTCAGCAGCACCTTTGGGGGTAGCGTTACATATGGTATATACTGTAGATAGTTACATTGGTCCAAGCTATCACTTTAAAAACAACCATTTTCTTTGTCTATGCTTTTCTTGCAAAGCCCAAGGAAGGTGAAAAAAGCTGCCGATCACAGTCTGTACAACAAAAACACCTCTGCTGTTCCTGTGACAGTCATGTATCACTGCTCTCTGTATATTTTAGCTAAAACTAAAGACCCAGTATGTAATTAAATCTTGCCTTAACACACCTAAAGAAACCTTGGGTGAAGTTTCACTTTTAAACAACCCTTTTCTTTTACAGAAACCACTGGCAAATATGAATAATTCATCTTATTGTAGAGCTCACCCCCAAAGGGGCAGCTGAAGATAGACAGGTTTTCCTGAAAACTACAGAAGCCGTTGATCATCCAACACAGTCCCACCTACACAAACAATTAAGGTTCAGTTGAGGGGATGTCTTTTTAGGGTTTATTGTTGCAGAACTTTAACAGGAGAGGGTTTAGGGGCACACTATACTCTAAAATGATCAGTAATCGCAGTAGAAAGAGAAACATCCCTCTAATCTTCTCAAGAGCAGTTTTTCTGAGGGTAGCAGGGCATGAATAGGATGTCAAACACCCTGCAGCAGCAGTCCATAAAGAAACCTCTGGCAACTGGTTCCCCACTGGCTCTTGCCCAACTATCAGTCCCTGTGAAGTCTTTACTCACAGTGTCCCGGGACCTTTCAGCCACCCAGCATCCTCAAGCAAAACCTCTGTCAAAAGAAACAAGGATCGCTCAGAGACAGTGCCCTTCAGCAAGGGTATTTCTTTGGCAATGCTTTTCAGGCCCTCAGTGCAACAACTGCTGAGGTCCAAGCAGCAATCTCTTGTCTCTCTGGCTATCTCCCAGGGGCAACAGTCCCCCCAGGAGCCTGGAACCTTGTCTGATGAGAAAAGAACAATCTGCTCAGGCTTCCTGCACATTTATCATCCGCCCCCCCCTCCCAGCCACCTTTTTGATACCGCCTTCCAGGGATTGGCCTGGGCAATAATAAATATTTAGCCGATCATTTGAATCTCCCTCCCTATGCTCTGGAAGCTTCTTCCAGAGGCAGAGGGAAGCAATCAAACTCTCAGCTCAGGAATCCTGATCAGACCCAACTGATCAACGACCACTCCACTCATTACAGTGGAGCCAAAAATGAAATGTATCTAGCAGCCTTACTAGGAGGGCGCTACACCATACGTAACTCACAGGCACATCATCAATAAACAAAACCTCTACTTCAGTGTTTCCCTGGAGAACCAGTTCCACCATGTTGTCTTTTGAAAAGCATTGGGAAGGTGAAAGAAGTCCATGATTGCTCTCTGTATGTATCAGCAGTCAAGGGAGTGGTTAGAGATAAAAATGAGGCCTTTGCTGCTGGCTATTGACCAGAAGTCAAAACTTATATATCAGTAACCCAGCATCATTCCCATCCATCCTTCCTAAGGCAGATGCTGGAGCAGAAGAAAAAAACATCCCCAAATCACGTGTCTTGTCTATGGTCACAGCAGAGTCACCTGTACCCACTTGCTTCTCATTGTTCTCATCTTTCAATTCCTGAAGATCTTCTCCCCCTCCCAAGCATCCCAGAGCACATGCAATGCATGAGGCGAGATTGTGGGGGACTCAGGGTACAGACAATTTGTGGCAAATGGGGTATTTTATGCTTAAATGTCCGTGCAAGGAGCAGCAGTGGTGGCTGCCTCAGTGCTGCTTTCAGAGTGTTTTTTTTTTAAAAAACAGAGACCAGGCCCAGCTGCAGGCAGAACTCGCAGACAGTTCCTAAACCACACAGTTGCTGACTAAATCAGGTCCAGGGTTGATGGGAATGCTCTCAAAAGTGAGGACCCTATGGAATATTTTGTGTCCAGGCTTGCCCATTGCCTGGAGCTTGCACAGTATGTGTTTGAGCTTCTGGACTTCTGGCTTCTCCTGCAGCCAGTGTGATGTCTGAGAGAGCCCATCTAGAGCAAAAAATGCTACCCTATGTGGTTTATTTACTAAAACTGGAGAGTGCAAAATATAGTGCAGCTCTGCGTGGTAGCCAATCAGCTTCTAATTTTTCAATTTAGCTTTGACAAAAAAAAAAACTGGACACTGATTTGCTTCTATGCAGAGCTGCACCAGATTTTGCACACTCCAGTTTTAGTAAATCAACCGCTATAAGTACCTCAGTCTAGTGGTCCGATCCCCACTTTAACCAAGATCATTGCATTGCAAATCCCTTATCTAACCTAGTGGAAATTTCTTGGCCTGGGTTGTTCCAGTGTGGCGGATTTGCAGAAACTGTTTTTTTTTTGTTTTTGTTTTTTTTTTATTCATGCAATTTTTTTTCATGTATTTGTATTTTTGTCTACATTTTTGGTATTGATGCAGTGGTGCACACAGTAGAGGCCTGGCATGCCTGGTAATCTGCTTTGAAAGCATAATCCTTCTCCTCTCAGGCACTCAGCAGGCAGTTGTAT
This sequence comes from Glandirana rugosa, assembly GCA_018402905.1. Classification (NCBI taxonomy): domain Eukaryota; kingdom Metazoa; phylum Chordata; class Amphibia; order Anura; family Ranidae; genus Glandirana; species Glandirana rugosa. The sequence goes on from BLSH010086034.1 coordinate 482,759, forward strand.
TTTTTTATTATTTATTTAATTAATTGTAGTCAGGACCCTGAATGCATGGCTGCAGGGAGAAATCCTACAGTTATAGGCTGCCCACCATTCCACAACACAGGGAATACAGCAGGGGTTGTGGTAAACCTGGGGTGTGTGTGTGTGCAGTGTTTTGGATGCAGTGGTCTTTTTAAGGATGCAGTGAGGTGCTGCAAATAAAAGGCAGCTCTTGAATGGACAGCTTGCCTAATGACAGTGGTTCTAACCCCTATTTTTCCTATAAAAGCATCTAATGTTATCCTATGTGTCCGTGCATATTAGGACAATTAGAGGCACATTTTAAGCTCAGCGTTTACAGGCAGGAAAAAAAAGCCCTTCTGGTTTGCCTTTCTGATTGGAGCTTACTGGCGGAAAACTGCTAAACTTTCCTAAAGTCGCCTAAACTGTGTACAAAAAACTCTATATAATTGTTTTTTTTTTTTCTAACAAGGGAACTGCCATTTTTTAAAGCCCAGTGTGCATAGAGCCTAAGGAATTCTTCCTGTGGCTGATTTCTTTACTAAGCATATTGGTCTATAAGCTACTACTTGTTGCAGTTATTTCCATGACATTGCTGATAAGAGTTTATTACTGAAGACAGTAGACTTACGTAATTTCTTTCTGAGCTGCTTTTTCTCCCTAGCACATGCAGGTTGTTATATGCAGGTAATGAGTACTGATCCTATAAAGTCTTTACTAATGATGCAGCATGTAATGTCCTCTTAACAAAAAGAAACTCATTCTCATGCTATAGCTAATCCCCAAAGCGGTGAAGTAGTTATTAAAACCTGAGTCACGGTTTCAGATCTGTTACACTTTTCTTTTCTATTGCCCAACCATTACAAACTATTATTACAGAAAACGGTCAACAGAAGAGATGCTGTTCAGTGCCCGGAAAAAACAACAAGACGGTGCCCTCAATAAATGAAAACATTGTGCCAAATGTTTATCATCATCATCATATCATATTTTTGTATTGCAATTTGCAGCATGAGCGAAGATAGGAAAAATCTGTATTCATTGCTTTATATATACACATTTATTTATTTATTTATTTTCTCCCTGCCAGCGGTTCATGTTTTGCAAAGTCCAGGGGCTTTGTATTAACATCTGAACTCCATCAAAAAGCTGTAATAGAGCACTGCTCTGTCCGCCATACAGATAGGCTGCTAGTCGCAAATCATGCACAGGCTCTGCTGGATTCTACCGCCATCATAAATTAGTGTGCGTGCTAAAGTCGCTCTAAATGGGCTTCACATTGTGTGAAGAATCTGAGTCAGTTAATGAAGCAAGTTAATGAAGCTCATAAAGGTAGTTGGCTGATAGATGGGGAGGAACAACCTTGACCTTTATTTTGATGGCTCATGCAATGGTGAATGGTTAAAGAGGAAACCTTGAAATGACACAGCTACATCATTTTTTTCTTAGAATCTGCAATCAATACAGTTACAACTTTAGGCAGCATAACATGTCTTCTCAAGAGCTATTGAAAACCAGTGAGTTATCTGAGCCAGGGGGATTCTGGGAGAAAAAAATCTATAATGCCAAGATTCAATTGCCATATTGACCTATGAAGTGGCCTCAGTGTGATGAGAAGTATAGCAAGTTCTACCTAGATCAGTTAAGATCTTTGTTTAATTGACTGATTGCTTCATAATACACTGTTCTAACGATGTATGGCTCTCTCTTCTTTTGCTCATTAGAACTACATTTAAAGGTATTGGACCTATTAACCAGAACATATGAGCCTAGCTTTTATGTGCAATGTTCCTAAAAGAAATGGCACCTGTACTGAAAGATATATGGAGGCTACAATCACCAACCTCTCCTTTCGAAAATCTTTGTCTGCCTGTCAAAATTATCCAATGACTTGAATAATTTCTGAGCTTTTGACAAGTATGCAGGTTAGCAAAGAGCTCATGAGTGTTTGGATCCCAGTCCGAACCCACCTGTGTGCCTGCCAAGAAGCTACCAATCATCTGTAACTGGAGCATTTCCTGCCCTGCAGCCGCACATACAATAGTCGTGTATACGTGCCGCTGGAGGCCGGGGAATGTCTCGGCAACTTATGATTGGCTTAGTACTGTGAAAGCTTCCTGTTGGGCTCGCTCAAGGAAGTTCAGATTAGGATCTGAACACACTTGAGCTCATCTCTAATGAATATATTGCAAATGCTGTTTTTTAGTCAATGAACAAGATAGCATTGAAATGTCAGGGTCAGCTTGAGAGTCAAATAACTAGCATTTTCAGAAGGAGGTCAGCAAAGAAAGCATCCATATTTCTCTCACTATAGGTTACCTTTACAGCACATTTGAAAACCACCCATGAAATTAAATAATTTATAGGTGCCCACATAACTTACTTTTAATACATTGACATTGATTATATTGTAGATACTGCTGTGTGTGTGTGTTTAGAAGTGTTTCTACAACTAGTATACGTTTAACCCCAAAGTAATTGACCGGTCAACAAATGTATACTTCTGCTTACCAAATCACCGAGGGGGATCTACTAAAACTGGAACACTCAGATTGTGGTGCAATTATGCATGGTAGCAAATCAACTTCTAACTTCAACTTGTTCAATTAGGCTTTCACAATAAAACCTTAAAGCTGATTGGTTTCTATGCAGAGCTGCACCAGATTTTGCATGCTACAGTTTTAGTAAATCTCCTTCATTAGGGTTGATTTACTAAAACTGGAGAGTGCAAAATCTGGTGCAGCTGTGCATAGTAGCCTATTCACTTCTAACTTCAGCTTGTTCAATTAAGCTTTGACAATTAAGCCTGGAAGCTGATTGGTTTCTATGCAGAGCTGCACCAGATTTTGTACGCTACATTTTTACTAAATTTACCCCATTGTTTTGCTATAGAAAAGGTACAGATAAGATAGTACAAGCTGGGGCTATAAAACTAGCTATCACACACACTAATAAGCCAAATACCAAGGCCTCATTTATTAACTCTAGAGCAAAGGAGGTAGGCCTGTGACACTAAGCAAAGATGATGAGGAACAGGGGACCCAAGTGAAGCCACAGCTACTTTCTTCCTATGTTTCTCTCGTATTACCCACATAAAAAAATATATCTCATTAAAATAAATGGACAGCACCACATATAAAAAGAACAAATACATCAAAGACCATTGTTCATAATGGATGAAGGTTATAAGTAGGATACTGTATTTCTCCATTTTTTGTTTTCAGCAGAATTGATTGCTCATGGTTTTGCCTTGGCTGTAAATGCACCAGTAAAAAACATTGACCTTGACCAAACTGAAAATCAAACTCTGTATTATCAAAATCTTTGTCACTTGTTAGTGGCATGGTCTTTGTAATTTTTTTGAAATCCACTGCTGAGGAAAAATGTGTACAACTTTTTTGCTCTATTTTTGCATTCCATGTATATTGGATGTGCCTAAACATCTTTCTTGCAAATCTACAACAGCCTATCACTAAACCAGGGGTCTCAAAATGTTTTAGTATGAGCGCTACATGTATATTTTACAAATATTTGCAGGCAGAACAGAAAATAAGATTATTAAAGAATTAATAGAATCTAAATGAATATATTTTACTTTAAGCTTTTTTGTTTTCCTCATAATGTGATTCAGAACAACAGAAAAAGAACTTCAGTAAAACAAAACAATACGATTTTAAATAAATTTCAGCCCATCAGAGTGCCTACCTTACATCGGAGTCCCTTCTTTCATTAGGGTTGCCATCAGGGACTCCCTTACATTAGAGTCCCCATCAAAGTACCCCCTTACATTAGATTCCACCCTTACCTGACACACTTCAGCATGGCTGAGTGCCTGGAAAGCCCTGGAGTTTTGCTGTAACAGCAAGCACAGGTAGAGCAGGTCTGTAAATGCTGTCCTCCTGGGAATGCTGGGGCGAGCATGTTGTAAGGACACCAATGGCCCTAAGAACCAACAACGCTACAATGACAGCGCAGTTGGGGGAATCTGCCCTGGAGACTGTGGAAGGGGGTTGTGGATGTTGGGGAGAAACAGACTATAGGCTGACCTGAAGGCCTGTGTGAAAGGCCACTGGCCCTAGTTGTGAGCAGGATAAAATCTTGCAGTGGGCCATAGTTTTGTGACTCCTGCTCTAAAAAACCTCAAGGGAAAGGCATACTATGTATGGGGGCTGCCACTGATTATCTCCTCTTAATACCAGTTCCCTGGGTGTTAGGCTAATCAATTAGCTTCAGTAATTGTTAAGTCACCTACATAAATTTGCAGATTCAGTACTCTTAATTATACTCTGGCTTTCCTGATCTGCATGCATATTGTGGATCAGAGCCTCAGAAAGTACTGAAGCCAAAGACAGTATCCCAATAGCAGTCTTCTGAAACAGATCAGCAATGGAAGCCCCTTTATTTCTCTCAGTATAAGTTTCCTTTATTCTTATTTTAATTTTTCTATTATCTCTTTTGCCTTTTATTTTAAATTCTTTTAAATCTTAACTCCAACGATTATAGTATCCATGTGACAAAAATTCAATTAAATTCAACCTTCATTGTCATTATCTTTGCATTAGAAATCCCTTTTCAGTTTAGTATTCAAATCATCATCTGACACATCATTTTTTTAATTTTATGTGGTGCAGAGGTATTCAAAAGTGCTTTACGGCATATGCAGACATATTCAGGTTGAACCATGAAGCATTATTGTTCATCTAATGGTTGTAAAAACACCTACACAAGCTTCAGGAACAAATTAAAGTGTTACTAAATCCACAACAGTAAAATCAGTCTGTATATGCAGAATAGCATGCTTATTATACTCACTGTGGAACTTAAGGGGTTAATCCTCATAGAACATACACCCAAATGGACCTCAAATTTGCAATGCAACAGTATTGGCTACTGAACTACAGTTTTGCAACAATGCTATCCACTGCATATCAGTGCCCTTACTGAGTCGCTCTCTCTCTCTGTTGGTATAGAGCCCAAGGGGCCCACTGAGCTTCAATGCAACAGACTTGACCACTGATCCACAGTGCCCCCTGCTAAGCTTCTAATTCTCTGTAAATGTTTTCTCTTTATAATAAGTTTGGAATGTTGGTATTCACTATCACTGAGGAGTACGTTGATCATATAAATACACAAAGCTGCAATTCATTATTTTTCATCTAGAAGTCAGCATCAACAAATTATAAATATAACACCTTTCTATAACGTGTGTATTTAGAAAAAGCAGTTATTACTTTAAAAATAGCTATTATGCTACTACATTCCCTCTTGCCTCATTGGTGTTACAAGTGTGGCCTAGCTATAATAAAGATAATTGGCCTGGTATTTGCAGACAAAATGTCAGCCAGCAACCGTTGACACGGGAGCTCTGTTTGAGGATGTACATGATGCATGGGTCATTTGGCCAATGTCACTAGCAATGATTAGCCCAACTAGTCCGATATCACACAAGTGTCTAAGATTTGAATCATACTCGTTAATGGAGAGGAATACAACTGGGACATTAAATCTATCCAACACAACCATTTTCTGCATAATAGAACAGGCTCAACATTTATATTGCCAGCACGGATCTTCTGCAATGTGGCATTTTGTTTCCCCATAGAGATCTGTTACACTTACAGATGCCATATAAAGCTTCAAGGACACGCAAGGTTTACCAGTAGTTAAGACAAATTACAATGATATTATGGTAATAATCTTTTTCTCCCATTTGTTTTCCTATTACTTGATTTTCTGCACCCCGGGGTGATGTGGAAACCCAGCTGAGAGAAGCATTACGTTCTGGAAACAGATCCAGAGATAGAGAGATGCAAATAAGATACAGGAATGTCAGCTGAAAACCAGGATGCTAAACCAAACACAAAGAAAGGAGCAGCTAGAGACTGGTAGATAGATGGAGACAAAGAGAAAACAAGCGCAGAGATGCACATAAATGTTAGTCACACAAGGGGAAAGTCTATCCTATCTTTTTTTTATCTAACCCTTTCTTATTCCATTCCCTTCCTTACTTAAAGTAATATTAAACCCTCCGTTTTTTTTAAGCACGTCCAGCAGCTGATTTTATCAGTTTCTGAATTTGCAGCTTTTTTTTATCATTTAATCCTTGCCTATGTTTCAGTTTAAGCTGGCATCCTGATCACTGCCCCAGGTTTATAGTTTCAGGGTGGCCCATTTCTCTTGCAGCATCCTATGGAGTCACTTTTGCATGCAGGGACTAGAGTTGTGTCTACGTACTCAGTGTGCATCAATAGAAATGCACAACCCTGTAGACTAAGATAGCAAGGCACCCCCCTGCTCCCTCTCCCTTCTTTCCCCCTTCCTTCTCCAACTTAACAGACTGCTTGTGAAGACCAGAAGTTCAGAGAAGCATAACAGAGTGCAGGAGCCATCAGCATTGACAGTTGTAAGCAGCAAGCACCACGGTAGGAATTTTAACAAAGAGTTTACTGGAAAAGTTTTATATATGTGCTTAATGTGTATAGCTAAAAATCACAGAGGCTGTATTACTAATTTAAGGGTGACAACACACCTTACAGTTTGATTGTACAATCCCTATGCAATCGCACTTAAAGTTTCCAAAAATATATAATACAGTGGCAAGAAAAAGTATGCACGCCCCTGGGAATTAACTGGTTTTCTGCATTAATTTACTATAAAATGTGATCTGATCCTCATCTATGTCATGACAATAAACAAACACAATGTGATTAAGCTAATAACACACAAACAACTCTAATTTATCGTGTCTTTATTGAACACACCCATTAAACATTCACAGAGCTGGAGGAAAAATTAAGTGAACCCATAGGCAAATTAGTTCAAAGACAGCTAATTGGAGACAGCAGTTTGCACATCTGGAGTCCAATTGATGAAATGAGTTTGGAGGTGTGGTTTATAGCTACTTTAATTAATAAAAGACAATCAAACATTTTAGGATTGCTGTTCATAATAAGCATCAGATGATGTGAATCATGCCTTGCAAAAAGGAGATCTCTACATACAATCAAGAGTAGTTGATCTGTATGTAGCACCCCTCTGTCACCCCCAAAGGCAGGGTAGCACTTCAGAGACAGGGGCAGGCTAGCATCTCACCCCAGGGCTGAGACAATGGCTAAAATGGGGGAACCAAGAAGGAATATAGAGTGCCGGTCACTTTTGTCTTTTTAAAATTTTATTGCAGAACGGTTAAGAAGGCGAGGATTAGTGGGTCCCACATACTGTAGCAGATCACTTATAGACTCTCCAGAATCAGATCAATGTCTAGCTTCACAGTGTCAGAAACTTTAAGCCAACCCGGCAAGATTGTAAGCACATTCCCAAATTTCAGTGCATCCTCCAAGTGAGTCACCAGGCTGTTCTGAGAGACCAGCCTTCTTCCTGGCTCTCTGCAGCAACAGGCCTCCCCTGGGTCTCCTCCTTGGCACAGCTTCTAAGGCAGGACAGCTTTAGGATCACTTCAGTACATGTTAGGCCCCAAAACAGGCTATTGGGTGTAACAGCAGAGCCTTATCCACCAGCTCCTCCCTAGTCCCCAGCCCAGGGAAAGAGAGCAAGTACCTGGCCTGTCTTTATATCACTCCCAGCATTCACCAGTGGCATAAACCTCCTATAGGATTGGCTGAAGAAAATATAAATATTTATAATTTAGTTTTGTTTGTGAAATCTCATACTATGACCATTGACACCAGTGACATCTATTAATGACATCACCAGCCACCTTAAGCTCAGGGTAAAACCAGGTGAAAAACTATAAAAATCAGTCTGAGCTAAGTACAGCCCAGCCAAAAACTAAATTGACGTAGTAGCCCCTGTTTAGGAAAAGGAGGCTACATGTATAACACTGGAAAGAAATATAAAACAATCTGAAAGTGTTTAGGCATCTATTATATGTCAATTAGATAAATTGTCTATACGTGGAGATAGATTAATACTGTGGCTACTCCTCTCTTTTTTTTTTTTTTTTTTTACACCTAGAAGTAGGCGCCCAGCCATCGACTCTCAAGGCACAATGCAAAATCCTCAATGAGGTAAAGAAGAACCCACAAGTAACAGTTAAAGGCTTGAAGACATCACTTGAACTGGCAAACATCCCTGTTCATGAGTCTACTATACTGTATGTAAGTCTTTGAAGAGGCAGGGTGTCCATGACATAACTTCATGGAGGGAGCCACTGCTCTCCAAAAAAACATTGCTGCACACCCGAACTTTGCCAAAGAGCACCTTGGCAAACTGCAATGCTACTGGGAAAATGTTTTGTGGACTGATAAAAGAAAATATTGAATTGTTTGGGAAAAATACTCAGCACTATGAATGGCACAAAAAGGACACAGCTTACCAACATCAAAACATCATCCCAATCGTGAAGTATGGTGGAGGAAACACCATGATTTGGACTTGCTTCACTGCCTCAGGGCCTGGACCACTTGCCCAGATGAACCCTAGGGGAAAATGTCAGTGCTGGCGAGGGACCTCACAAGCATCAGGCTGTTGAAGCAGAGGTCAGTATTGCGTACTTTAAGTGGTTGTCAACCTGTGACAACCACTTTAACCTACAGGTAAGCCTAGAATAAGACTTACCTGAAGGTACCATGCATATCTCCCAAACCTGTACGGTTCAGGAGATATGCAGTGTTTTGCATGTGCCGACGTCATGTCGGCACATGCATAGTGGAGAAGTGGCCTCTGTGCCGTCTCTCCACTGACCCTGTGCCGTGACTGGCAGCTCCCGTGCGCATGTGCGGGAGTGACGTCACATGACTCTGGCCAGTCACAGCGCCAGAGTCGCGGCCCCAGAAGGAAGAGGGGCAGAAAATGGAAGCGGCCTGGAGCAGGGACATCGCTGGACGCCGCAGGCTTTGTTTGCAGGTAAGTGGCATATAATGGGCTACTATGCGATGCATAGTAGCCCATTATGCTTCTAGTTTACAGGGGAATATAGAGGAAGTAAATACAATCTGGGTTTACTTCCTCTTTTAGCTCTGCTTTAAAGCTATGATGTTTCCATAGCTTAAAGAAAACCAATGTGTTATAAAACAACTGTGGTAACGTAACCAGCAAATAGCTGACAGCGTAAACTGTCATCAAGGTCTGGAAGGTTTTTGTAAGCAGTGACCACATACTGTTGTAGAATCTGAGAACCCTGCTGACACCTTGGGCAGAAAAAGAACTTTCCTGTTTTGTTACTTAACCAGACTGTGCAGGGCAGATAATGCAGAAGATTGTCCTATGTAGCACATGAGAGCAGTAAACAGCTCTCACATTACCAGCACTATGCAGCCTGTCAGTCACAGCACAGATACATGTTCTGTCTCCTGCTCCTGTTTTCAGCATATAGTACAGGATGTTTCTGACAGGCTGCAGTCATCCAGCTGAGATCATCCATAGCTTCGTCTCCACAGGCTACGCTCATATTAACTCCAGCTCAGCTAACAGTTACTGAAAATAAAGTTTGCGTTTTTTTCCCTATAAATAAACCTGCTAAAAGAAATATGGGAGATTCCACTCAAGCAAAAGAAAGGGGAACTTTGACCTGGGGCAAACACAGCCAACTAGCCTTTTCATGGTAGGGACTACATAAAGGGACTGTTGATTTAGTAAAGGCAAATAGACAATTCACTTTGCAAGGGCTTCGTGAATGAGGTGAAGCTCTGCTGACTTCCATCATTCAATCATGTGCAAGCATAAAATTCTGTTTTGTATTTTCTTTCCATGTCACGGGATTTTATTTGCAAAGTGAAATTTCACCACATTCACTAAGCTCAATTTTCCTTTTATAGTGAACAGCCTATTTGCCTTTAGTAAAATCAATGCCACTGTGTACTAAGTAAAGTTGGCCATAGTGCCGCATTGATAGGTAGGCATGTTGAAAGATGGATGTTACAAATAATTTATTGAGACAACTTCACATCTTCCAGAATCAGCTTCTGTTTGAATCTCTCTCGACATTTACTCACATGACATCTCAGAGCAACAAAAAAAGTTACTGCTCAAAAACTTCCCTCTGCCATTAGTAGGTCTGAATAGGGAGCAGGTATCTATATAATATTCAGCATGTTTCCCTGACTGCTCTGTCCTGTATGATGTATGCATGCTGCAGTATCTCAACGTTGGGCCATCAGCACTACATATCTTATTAGTACTGGTTCAGGAGGCCAGTGCTGACCCCCCAATCCCCAATCCTCCCCTGATTCCATTACTGAACTTTTTTTAAAAAAAAAATACTAGTTGCTTGGCTATTATAATGGCCCTCTTGCTCTGAACATTTTCTGAGCCACTGACCTGGCACAAGTATGTATATGATGAAAATCAGAGTAAAGTCCTTTTCTGCCAACTTATAGTTGCAATAGTAGCCTCTGTATTTTTCATAGAAAAGGTTGTCTTTAACATTGAACACCAGACACCAAAGTAATGACACAAAGCTAGTGCACATGAGGGAGCTCAACAACCATTGCATATGTACAGTATCTCACAAAAGTGAGTACACCCCTCACATTTTGGTAAATATTTTATAATATCTTTTCATGTAACAACACTGAAGAAATGACACGTTTCTACAATGTAAAGTAGTGAATGTACAGCTTATATAACAGTGTAAATTTGCTGTCCCCTCAAAATAACTCAACACACAGCCATTAAGGTCGAAACTGCTGGCAACAAAAGTGGGTACACCCCTAAATGAAAATGTCCAATATGGGTCCAAAGTGTCAATATTTTGTGTGGCCACCATTGTTTTCTAGCACCGCCTTAGCCCTCTGGGGCATTGAGTTCACCAGAGCTTCACAGGTTGCCACTAGAGTCCTCTTCCATTCCTCCATGACTACATCATAGAGCTGGTGGATGTTAGAGACCTTGCACTCCTCCACCTTCTGTTTGCGGATGCCCCTCAGATGCTCAATCGGGTTTAGGTCTGGAGACATGCTTGGCCAGTTCATCACCTTCACCCTCTCAACTTCTTTAGCAAGGCAGTGGTCATCTTGGAGGTGTGCTTGGGGTTCGTTATCATGTTGGAATACTGCCCTGCGGCCCAGTCTCTGAAGGGAGGCAATCACGCTCTGCTTCAGTATGTCACAGTAGATGTTGGCATTCATGGTTCCCTCAATGAACTGTAGCTCCCCAGTGCCAGCAGCACTCATGCAGCCCCAGACCAAGACACTTTCACCACCATGCTTGACTGTAGGCAAGACACACTTGTCTTTGGACTCCTCACCTGGCTGCCACCAGACACATTTGACACCATCTGAACCAAATAAGTGTATCTTGGTCTCATCAGACCACGAGACATGGTTCCAGTAATCCATGTCCTTAGTCTGCTTGTCTTTGGAAAACTGTTTGTGGTCTTTCTTGTGCATCATCTTTAGAAGAGGCTTCCTTCTGGGACGACAGCCATGCAGACCAATTTGATGCAGTATGCGGCGTATGGTCTAAGCACTGATGTCAAGTAACTCCCTTG
>BLSH010086034.1:507615-532811 GCA_018402905.1 Glandirana rugosa
GACCTTCTTGTTATTATACCGAAGATACGCCGACCTTCTTGTTATTATACCGAAGATACGCCGACGTATTGTTCTTCCAGCCGCATAGAAGCCATATTATTGTTCTTCCAGCCGCATAGAAGCTATATTATTGTTCTTCCAGCCGCATAGAAGCCATATTATTGTTCTAAAATCATCTCCAAGTTGTATAGGCAAAGTTTCTTGCAGCCGCATAGAAGCCATATTATTGTTCTTCCAGCCGCATAGAAGCCATATTATTGTTCTTCCAGCTGCATAGAAGCCATATTATTGTTCTAAAATCATCTCCAAGTTGTATAGGCAAAGTTTCTTGCAGCCGCATAGAAGCCATATTATTGTTCTAAAATCATCTCCAAGTTGTATAGGCAAAGTTTCTTGCAGCCGCATAGAGAGCCATATTATTGTTCTAAATTTTAGAAAAATAATATGGCTCTATGCGGCTACAAGAAACTTTGTCTATACAACTTGGAGATGATTTTAGAACAACAATATGGCTCTATGTGGCTGCAAGAAACTTTGCCTATACAACTTGGAGATGATTTTAGAACAATAATATGGCTTCTATGCGGCTGGAAGAAACTTCCCCTATACAACCTGGAGTTGATTTTAGAACAATAATCTTTCCCTTAAAGTAACAGCTGGAACCTTTCCCTGTACAACTTGGAGATGATTTTAGAACAATAATCTTTCCCTTAAAGCAACGGCTGGAACCTTTCCCTATAGAACTTGGAGATGATTTTAGAACAATAATCTTTCCCTTAAAGCAACAGACTCTACCTAGTCCAGTCAGATCGTTATGTGCAGCAGGATGAGGTCTGCAAGCTGTCCCTCAAAGCAGCAGTACTAGTATCTCTACCTAGTCCACAATCAGATCGTTCAGTAATGCAGGATGAGATGTTCTATAATATCTGCAATCTGTCCCTCACAAAGCCAGCAGCATCCTCTCCCTAAACTATCCTGAGAGCATATGACATGCAGCACAGTGACTCCAGCCCCATATAGAGGCTGGGTCACATGATGCACTGGCCAATCACAGCCATGCCATTAGTAGGCATGGCTGTGATGGCTTCTAAGGGCAAACCAGTGAAACACTTGTTGATTGGCTGCCCTTGGCAGCTATTCAACACGTGGAATAAAATACCAGAACCCCGGACCCGAACCCGGACTTTTTTTGAAAAGTCCGGGTTCGGGTCCCAGACACTCCAAAGTTCAGTACGGACCCGAACTTTACAGTCCGGGTTCGCTCAACTCTAATTATAATGAATGAATTATATATTTGCAGTCTTGTCAAACAAGAATAAAAAATGAGCAGGGTGTTTATTAACCCCTTCAGATCTGCGCTATAGCCGAAGTACGGCTCCAGCGCGGATCTGAATTTCCGGGTGGACGTCCATGGACATCCAGCCCTTGTGCGCGCTCCTGGCATGCACTCACAGGTAGAGGTGGACTCGATGTCTGCCCGAGACCCGCAATCCCCTGTCAGAGCTGCAGAACGGGGAACCGCAGATGTAAACACGGTGGTTCTCCATTCTGTGACAGGGAACATAACAAATCTACTGATCCCTGCCACTGGGATCAGTTAAATCTGTTATGTCCCGGCCAGCCCCGCCCCTCCACAGTTAGAACACACTTAACCCCTTCACTGCCCCCTGCAGTTTAACCCCTTCCCTGCCAATGACATTCATACAGTAATCAGTGGACATTTAAATTTCTGATCGCTGTATAAATGTCATTGATCCCAAAAAGTGTCAAAAATGTCCGACATGTCCGCCCCAATATCACAGTCCTGATAAAAATCGCAGATTGCCGACATTACTAGTAAAAAATAAATAAATAATAAAAACGCCATAAAGCAATTCCCATAGTTTGTAGACGCAATAACTTTTGCACAAACCAATCAATAAATGCTGATTGCGATCTTTTTTTTACCAAAAATATGCAGAAGAATATATATTGGCCAAACCTGATGAATCATTTTTTTTTATTATTATTTTTTTTGGATTTGTATTTTAGCAAAAAGTAAAAAATATTGTTTATTTCTTAAAATCGTTGCTCTTTGTTTGTTTATAGCGGCGATCAGAAATGACGCAGAGGTGATCAAACACCACCAAAAGAAAGCTCTATTTGTGGGAAAAAAATGATATAAACTTTGTTTGGGTACAGCGTCGCATGACCGCGCAATTCTCATTCAAAATGTGACAGCGCCGAAAGCCAAAAATTGGTCTGGGCAGGAGGGGGGTTTAAGTGCCCAGTAAGCAAGAAGTTAAAGCAGTATGCTGGCTTCATTGATGATAAAGACTGGAGGCTTCATTGACAAAATAAGCCTTCAGCCACTAGATGAACACTGCCACCTTCAAACTGCAGTAGGATCCACCTATATAATAGTGTAATTATCACATACAATTACATTATTAAAAATTATAATGAATTAATTATATATAATACCAACTTAAAACCTTACATGTCCTTAAAAAATATTATTTGGGAATGAAAAGTCAAGTAATAGAGTTATTGTCAAGTTAGCCAACACATACTGTGGCTGCTATATTTGGTGTGGGCATCTAGACACCAATTTTGGTAACAAAAAGGTTATTCTACCAGATAACCAGCCGATTTTTCTTAACACTATACCTCTTTTTACTGAGCTCATAGGGGATATTTGTTATTTGTATATCCAGCTGCTGCGTTCTAATCTAATTGTCCACTTTTTACAGCATTAATATCTAATTAATCCAGATTTCTGCTAGAATGTTTTTCATTCTGTCACAGCCTTACATAATTGACGCCTAATTCTCCTTCTTTCCTGTGTAGCCTACAACATTTTTTGTCCTAGTAAAATCATTTTTATATGTGAAATGGAACATTATGTTAGTCATTACTTACAGCGAGAACACATTTATGGCTTAGACAACAGAACATGAGAAAACATCAACAAACTAATCTTGTAATATATGGCTGCCCGCACAGTGCGGGCAATCTATTACTGATTGTTCCTGTAATGCATCAAGATTCAAGGCACTAAGCGTAAAACATAGTAATTAATTTTTGAGGCAGGGTAATTATGTTCCAGGTTATCAGAATAGTTCAGGCTGTTTGTTTATAAAACATATTGAAGTGTGTAATATTGCGGGCTGTAAAATTTGCACATGGGACTGTAACCTTGTACAATAGAGTCCAAAGAGTCCAATTGTATTTGGAAATGTTTTTTTTTTTTTTTCCTAGAAACCATTGCTTCATTCTCTCCACTCTTTCTAATGCAGTCTGAATTTCTTTCTGATTGCTATTCTTACTTTTGACATTTTCTATTATATTACGGCATATTAACAGGTTTGTTTTTTTCCAGGTTAATTCCATCCAGAAATAGATAAATGCCTATAGGATGAATCACCTTCAGAATTTTAATACCTCTCAGGGATTTTAGCGACAAAATGTTCACACTAGAATAATGGGCTCTTCTCCCACTGTTGCCTTTACAAAGTCATGCAAGGAAGTGGTACTCCTCTTACTGAACGGTACTTAGTGTACAATAATTGGATAATCATGTGGCCAGAATCAGACTTATTACACTATGGCAAAAGATAGGATCTCAAAAACAGTAAGATATACTTTAATTTGTGATGGGTAACTCACGGGTCTCCAAAGTTTTCAGTGTGAGGGCCACTTTGTATATTTTACAATTGTTCATGGGCTGAACAAATCAAATATAAATGTATTAATGGAGGATACATGGAAGCACGCACCTGGAGATGGTCCAGTAACCCTTTTGCTACACATATAGCAATACTGACCTTTTACAGATATCACTTATATTGGAACCTTGGCTTAATGCTGGCTGTATGTCTAAGCTATCCCTGCTATGCTCCCCCGCTATATGGGCATAATGCTGTGATGTCCCTCTGATAATCTGATGGATACTACCTCATGCCTTTAACCTGTTGGCTGTTATTGATTGAATACTGTACATCATAAGTGTCTTTGATCTACTTGCTTCGCACCCCTAAAGAAAAGATAAGATCCTGAAACGCGTCAGTTGCTTCTGGTTGACTGGCCGTTGTTGGACCATGCTTTGATGTCAATAGATATTGTAGAACATTGTTCACGTATACAATTTCTTCAATATCAGCCTTCAATTGTTCTTAAATACTTTGTTCAATAAAATTTGTATCGAGATTTTGCTGTGAGCGAGGCTACCTGCCGAAACATGTCAGCAGTTACCTTGTAACTTGGTTTTATCTGAATAAAGCAATTGGATGGATTCCAGAGCACCGGTTCTTTCTATTTATTTTCATATCAAGATTTTAAATTTTACTGTTACTCATGATTTTTTGGTATCTATAGGCCCCTAAAGTCCAGTAGTGGGGGTTTTTGTTTCTTTTTTTGTCCCCTTACATCAAGGTCCCCATCAGAGACCTCTTATATTAAAGTGTCCATCAAAGTGTCCCTTACAATAGAATCCCCTTACATGAGACTCCCCATCAGATTCTCTCCTTACATGGAAATCCCCATGAGAGTTCTCTTTACATCAGGTTCCTCATCAGAGTCCCCTCTTACATCAGGGGGGGCAAATAAAATCTTGTAGCAGGGTGTATGTGGCCCAATTGGGAGACTCCTGCTCTGACTAAACAAAACAAACACTATATATTTTAATGATATGCCACTGTACATACATTTAGGAGTCAGTTTACATTTCTTTTTTTTCAGTTTGTCATTAAAAAATGCTATTAGCTAGCTGTAACATAACAATGCCACCAACCTTACAATGACTTTTGTTTAATAGCACAGTTTGTGTCTATAAGTAATTCTGCATAAGTGTGCAGCACAGGGGACAACTTACAGCAGCCAATCAAAATTCTCATTTTAATGATTTCTTTTTTGTGCTTCTGTGCTTTGCATATTTCCTACAAAATACTTTGAACTCTGTATACTGAATAGCCTATTACTCTAGCTAGATCACTCAGTAACAATCTCTTTAAAAATGTAAAATAATATGATTGATTATCCACATCAGCATTAAAGATGCCAAGAATATATATATCATTTTTTTCACAATACTACTTATAATTAACATAATTTCTTTCAAAGCGATGATTTTGTCTGCAAATAAGTAAGACAAGTAAAAGATGTAGGTGATTGCAATCAAAGCAGAATTTTAAGACAAACAAGTTGCATAAGCAATTCTTTTTTAGTTGGCATATTTTTGCACCTTGAATAAAGGTAAATGGTGATAAAGGTGTCATTTAAATAGCCACAGTGACAAAGGTTGGGAAACCACGTGCCATCCTACGAGTCTTCTTGAAATACCCTTGAACAACACAGCTGTCAAACTTGCCATGGTAGTCTGGCAAATAATAAGCATGACGTTGACATAGTACAAGAGGTCATTTGAACAATAAAATATAATATATACACAGTGACTAATTAGGATTTGCTTACAGTGTCTTCTATAAATAAAAGATGGCCATAAAACTACTAAGCATTGTTACTCAATTTATTAGCTTGTTCAGCTCAAGCTAACTGAAATTATATTTAACTGTGTGTGCTTAGACTTAATAAATACTGGACAATGAAAAGATCAGTTTATATATATATATATATATATATATATATATATATACATCTAAAGATTGGGTGCATTCTACTGGTAGACTCTACTCTCTAGACCAGGGATATGCAATTAGTGGACCTCCAGCTGTTGCAGAACTACAAGACCCATGAGGCATAGTAAGACTCTGGCAGCCACAAGCATGAGACCCAGAGGCAGAGGCATGATGGGACTTGTAGTTTTGCAACATCTGGAGGTCCGCTAATTGCTTATCCCTGCTCTAGACCTTTAATATAAATGGCACCAAGCGCTGCACTCCATTATAAGGCAAAC
Source organism: Glandirana rugosa (assembly GCA_018402905.1). NCBI lineage: Eukaryota > Metazoa > Chordata > Amphibia > Anura > Ranidae > Glandirana > Glandirana rugosa. Next base: position 513,509 of record BLSH010086034.1, read on the forward strand.
TCAGTGTTATTCAGTGCATAGGTATGAACACGAAAACAGTTTTGGATGTTCCAACCCTTCTTCAATTTCAAAGTACCTGAAGTTGTTGTAACCCTCTGAAAAGAAATATGAACAGAGCATATCCCTCTATAGGGTGTACTTACCTTGACCCAAAGCACCTAGTGTGATTTCTATCTCCTCTGTCATTCCTCTGCTATCTGCATTACTCACTTCTACAGGTCATGCCAACACCAGAGAATCTCAGGAGATGGCCACCCCCTCCAGCACACAAAATGTGAATGACAGCCTCGGCTTTGCATGGTTTCCTATAAGACTGTGTAGAGGATGTGGTGTCCATTCCCTCCACTCAGGTCTCAGATTATACTCAGCTCTCCTCTTTATGATGTGCAGTGTGTGTCAGATCCATGCCCTCTGCTTGCTGGAGCTGAGAAATAGCCTTTGATCTGTATGTTTTAGAAGGTTGATCAGAAGAGAAGGCTGTAGATAAACGTGTAGAACTTATGTAGGAGGAATTGTTTCATCTTTGTGTGTCACCGAAGGCTTCATGTACACTAGCAGCTCCTAAACTTGAATTTAGGAGCCCTTGGCTTTTTTATTGCGAAAGCTCCTAAACTAACCCCTATAAAAGCCTATGTGTCAATGTACACATAGGCTTTTACTAGAGTTTATGAGCTGCTGCAGTTAGGGAAACTTTAACCTCCCTCAACCTCCCTCTCCTGAATGCAGAAGAATCTCATTCAGGATAGGAACATTTTGACCGCCAGCCGCGGGAAAACAGAAACCGCTGCAAAATCTCAGAACGATTTTGCAGTGTTTGCTTTTTCCCGCTGCCGGCAGTTAAAAGTAGGCAGTGTGTACATGAAGCCTAAGGCTTGTCAGTTCAGTGGGTACATGTAAGGCTTTACAACCAGTGCAACACTTTTCGATTGATATATGTATATATACAGTATCTCTCAAACTCACTTTTGTGAGATACTGTATATATATATATATATATATATATATATATATATATATATATATAGTATCTAACAAAAGTGAGTACACCCCTCACATTTTTGTAAATATTTTATTATATCTTTTCATGTGACAACACTGAAGAAATTAAACTTGAGTATACAGCTTGTATAACAGTGTATATTTGCTGTCCCCTCAAAATAACTCAACGCACAGCCATTAGTGGGCCCAATTAGCCATTTTCCCTCTCCGGTGTCATGTGACTCGTTAGTGTTACAAGGTCTCAGGTGTGAATGGGGAGCAGGTTTGTTAAATTTGGTGTTATCGCTCTCACTCTCTCATACTGATCACTGGAAGTTCAACATGGCACCTCATGGCAAATAACCCTCTGAGAATCTGAAAAAAAGAATTGTTGTTCTACATAAAGATGGCCTAGGGTATAAGAAGATTGGCAAGACCCTGAAACTGCACTGCAGCATGGTGACCAAGACCGTACTGTAGTTTAACAGGACAGGTTCCACTCAGAACAGGCCTCGCCAAGGTCAACCAAAGAAGTTGAGTGCACGTGCTCAGCATCATATCCAGAGGTTGTCTTTGGAAAATAGATGTATGAGTGCTGCCAGCATTGCTGCAGAGGTTGAAGGGGTGGGGGGTCAGCCTGTCAGTGCTCAGACTATACGCCACACACTGCATCAAATTGGTCTGCATGGCTGTCGTCCCATCAGGAAGCCTGCAAACAGTTTAATGAAGACAAGCAGACTAAGGACATGAATTACCAGTTCCGATGATGTCAACCGTGTGTTGGTGGCAACCAGGTGAGGAGTACAAAGACAAGTGTGTCTTGCCTACAGTCAAGCATGGTGGTGGGAGTGTCATGGTCTGGGGCTGCATGTGTGCTGCCGGCACTGGGGAGCTACAGTTTATTGAGGGAATGAATGTCAGCATGTACTGTGACATACTGAAGCAGAGCATGATCCCCTCCCTTCAGAGACTGGGCCACAGGGCAGTATTCCAACATGATAATGACCCCAAACACACCTCCAAGACAACCACTGCCTAAAGTAAAGGAGATGGACTGGCCAAGCATGTCTCCAGTCCTAAACCCTATTGAGCATCTGATGGGCATCCTCAAATGGAAGGTGGAGGAGCACAAGGTCTCTAACATCCACAAGCTCCGTGATGTAGTCTTGGAGGAGAGGAAAAGGACTCCAGTGGCAACCTGTGAAGCTCTGGTGAACTCCATGCCAAAGAGGGTTAAGGCAGTGCTGGATAACAATGGTGGCCACACAAAATATTGACACTTTGGGGCCAATTTGGACATTTTCACTTAGGGGTGTACTCACTTTTGTTGCCAGTGGTTTAGACATTAATGGCTGTATGTTGAGTTATTTTTAGGGGACAGCAAATTTACACTGTTATACAAGCTGTACACTCACTACTTTACATTGTAGCAAAGTGTAATTTCTTCAGTGTTGTCACATGAAAAGGTATAATAAAATATTTACAAAAATGTGAGGGGTGTACTCACTTTTGTGAGATACTGTATATATATATATATATATATATATATATATATATATACACAGTATATATAAATATATATATATACAAACTCCTAAATCAAGAGGAAAATGGTCCACTTGCCATACATCCCTGTCTGTTTGAACAGCACACAATTTTGAATATATAGCCTTGTTATTTTTGTAAAGGAATAAACATTACAAATATTTTAAGTACATAACCTTTCAGCTATTATTTTATTTTATTTTTTATGTGACTTCTCATTTTCCATTACCATATAGCACTAACATTACATGAGGTGCTGGTACTAATCAGCCTGGAAAGTGAATGCTAACTAATTTAGCCTAACCCTCACCCTAAAGTTTGCGCCAATGCTAACCAAAAAACCTTACCCTTCATTGCACATCCTGTCTCTACAGCCATAACCCTATAGCTGATATTATTTTTGCTATGAGAGTTATATTACTTCACCTTCAACTCACTGTCATATTAATAAATAAATAATATACCATTAATTTTGCTTAATCCCTAAGCGGAGTTCTGCCAAAATTCTGTCACAGTCGCTCAGAAGTGCCATATATATCACTGGATATGAGTATCAGAACACAAATCCCAATGTCAGCCAAGTACTAAAACTTGCTAGTTATCTCCATACCCAGCTAGTTGTTGATCCACAGAGCAAGCTCAGGCCGAGGGCAGTATGTACTCCAGAGTTAGATGATTAAAGAGTACCTGTGACATCTTCAGTTTACTTCTAATGTGCCTCAGGAACCCTGAAATCCTGGCCAATCTGTGATACAATTTCTAGCCTGAGCTTGTATCATCACTATCCCTCCCACAGAATGTGCCTTCTATTGGCCATCATTTACAATTGGCAGACTCATTGGCCAATAGAGAGACAGAGGCAGCAGACGGTGCCATGGCACAATAGTGCATATCCTGTATGAAATTTGCATAATAGTTGTGCAATTGCCACATTCACTAAACTCTGGGGAAAATATCCTTGCACAGTGCAGCTTTCCTTGGAAAGTAAATGGCATTCCTGCCTTTAGTAGATCAACTCCATATTGTCCAAGCTACTAGACAAGTGGAATGTATACATTTTACATTTTTTTATATATAAAGTTGTTCAACCATTATGTATGCACTATATGAAATGTAGATTATATCTTGCCGAAGTAAGTTTAGTATATCCGCCCTAGAAAAAAAAAAGCCGACAATGCCACCAGTTAATTACAATTATTACCAACTCTGATACACATCCAGGGGTAGGCAACCTTGGTACTCCAACTGTGGTGAAACTACAAGTCCCATGAGACATTGCAATGAAAAACAAGATCCCCCTACATCAGCGGACGTTCCATCTGCCCTCGGCCGGCCGGCTTCCGCTCCACCGGGACTACAGGCACAGACTACAGCAGCGAGGAACCCCACCGTCAGCACAGACACCGTTGCTTCCCCTCCTTGTCTCTCCGCAGACTCATGTGCGGACATGCGCTTTTTATCTCCATTTATGTGAGTTGGATATACCCTTGCTTTTACCAATAAATGTTATACTTCTGCATTTAGAGGCGCCTTCTGCTTTCTTTCTTGCATGAGACATTGCAAGACCCTGACAATCACAGGCATGACTCCTAGGGGCAGAGGCATTATCGGATTTGTAATTTCACCACAGCTGGAGGGCCGAGGTTGCCTACCCATGAATACACAAATATATTGCTGCGGTATTTATTTATTTATTACAATTATTTATATAGCGCCATGAATTTACACAGCTCTTTACATACTGTAAGGCTGCTTTCACACTGGGGCAGTGGGTCCGTTAGCGGTAAAGCACCGCTAGTTTTAGCAACATTTTGCTGATGTTTAAGCGGCACTTTTCTGTCACTAATGGGGCACTTTTAATCCCTAAGAAGGGGTTAAAAAGGGGTTAAAAGTGCCCATGTTGCAGCGCTTCCAAATCGCTTTTTCAGGGGCTTCGGAAGCGCTGCTCATTCATTCCAATGGGCAGGGGCAGTTTAGGAGCACTGTATACAGAAAAGATGTGGCTTGCAGGACTTTTTTTCCCATCCTGCAAGTGCACCCCCCCAGTGTGAAAGCACATTCACACTGGGGTGGCATGAGAGGCAGTTTTCAGGCGCTTTAAAGGTGCTACTTTTAGCGCTAAAGCTCCTGAAAACCGCCCCAGTGTGAAAGGAGTCTAAATCACACCAGTCCTTGCTCTTACGGAACTTACAATCTACAGTCCCTATCTCACATACACATATTAGGGCCAATTTAGACAGTGGCTAAATAACCTACCAGGTCTTTGGAATGTGGGAGGAAACCGGAGTACCCGGAGGAAACTAATACAAGCACAGAGAGAACCTGCAAACTCCCTGCAGATAGTGCCCTGACCAGGATTCTAAACAGGGACCCTAGAACAGTCAGGCCCCGGTCACATCGGTACGACTTCAGGTACGACATGCGATTTACAAATCCTACCTGAAGTAGTATATAACGTGTTTCTATGGCAGTGTCTTAATATATATGATTTGAGAAGTAGTTCATGTATGACTTTTTCAGGACTTCAGCATGATTCCACTGTCATAGACTGTAATGTAAATCATGCTGCAAATTGTATCTATATCTATATCAGCACTACATGAGCTTGAAAGAAGTTTAAATATTAACCCTTTGCTAGTTAAACTTTGGTTCATAACATCACTGTTCCTCAATGTGACATGGACAGCCCCTCTCACTGAAGTAGCACTGAAGTCATATCAATCGTTATAAATTTCTCAGAAGTAGTGCTGAAGTAGTGTGAATACAAAGTGCAGCACTTAAACAAATACAGCAAAGTTAAAAGTAATGAGCTCATTAATCGCAAATAGTCTGAGGGGAACAGATCCAACGCGTTTCATCTCTAGACGGCCATCTTCTGGGGTGCCCCCACCAAAACACTGCATGTATATATAGACATTTGAAGCTAGTTCAATTAGAACTGCCTTAAATACCCAAATGGAAGTCCAAACCCAATGGACAAAATGGCGCCGACGGCGTGCGTTCCACGCCTCCTTTGAGTTCATATTACAGTCAGTAATGGACAAAATGGCGCAGACGGTGTGCATTCCACACCTCATTTGAGTTCATATTACAGTCAGTAATGGACAAAATGGCGCCGCCGGCGTGCGTTCCACGCCTCGTTTGGATACTTATCTTATATACTTATGTTATATACTTAGGCCCTCGGGTCTAAATGCTCGAATGAATACTCGTGGCTTCCGGTTCTCATACATTGACACACTGCATTGTCGATACAACCGGAAGTAACGTAAACATCAACAATAAGCTCTATTCACGGGGCAAGGCGGAAATGGTAACGTCTGGTCTAAACAGGAAACCGGACGCACACAACCAAGTGTCAGCGATAAATCAAAAAAACTTTACTGACACCTGTTTTTTTATTTATTGCTGACACTTGGTTGTGTGAACTCAAATGAGGCGTGGAACACATGCCGTCTGCGCAATTTTGTCCATTGGGTTTGGACTTCCATTTGGGTATTCAAGGCGGTTATAATTGAACTAGCTTCAAATATCTATATATACATGCAGTGTCTTGGGGGAACACCCCAGAAGACGTCCATTTAGAGATAAAACGCATTGGATCTGTTCCCCTCAGGCCCCAGCGACTATTTGCGATTGATGAGCTCATTACTTTTAACTTTGATGTAAGTGTTTTTATACCATTTTTAATACATTGCAAAATGGTTTAACACTATGGGGAGATTTCCTTTTATTCCATGATATGGTGCATAACTCCTGTGACAAGAATTTTGGATATCCGTGTGGTTCACCTTTACAAACCATCAGTGAGAGCAACAGGAATGTATGAAGCCCTATGAAACAGCTCTACAGTCTGCTGCCAAGTGGATACCTACCATACAAGTGGTTCCTTTGCTGGTTACTTACCAGCTTCTGTTAAGCTCATAATATATATGGCTGAGGATTCCCCACGGAATTTTGAATGCTGGCACCAGTCACTTTTATTTGTCATATTTAGACAGCTATCACTATCACTTATTAAGCACCGGGACTCTTTATGATTTGTGTCTGTACACACTGGACACTATTCAGTGGCACTTGTGTGAACATTGAACTATGAGTATTGGGATTATTTACATGCACTGAGTCACTTTTGACTATGATGTTTTTTTCAGGGTTATACATGTTATAACGTGTTGTCTCTATATGCACTTTACAGGCACTAAGGTTTTTTCTGGGTGTTTAAACCTGGTTAACTTATTTATTTGTTTAAGCGCTGCACTTTGTTTTCACATCCTTATACAATTTTGTCAGTTTGATGTGCTAGTTGCTGATCTCTGTGTAATGCCCCATACACACGATCCAAAAATCGGACAATAGATCTTCCGTTTTTTTCCGCATGCTAATCTCAGATTGAATCGGAAGAGTTTACTAGTGTCATGAAAATTCTAGTACGACAGAATAAAAGATCTGAAATGATGTCATGTGTTGTAGTGTATTTGTATTGTATTTTCGGACGACAACTGTACTTATTAAACAAAAATCGGGCACCGTGCAAGAACATTTTTTCGTGTTTGTCCGATCTACTAATGTTGGGTGAACTGTCGTGATCGGCTCTCGAAAGCTCTGTACTAATGATCCGATTATCGTACGATCGATTCGAAAGTGGGATTTTTCGTACGATTTTCGGATTGTGTGTACGGGTCGTTACTAAGTCAGTAAGCGCGTTATTCTCCAATCCAATATTTGAAGTGCTGAAGTAGTGTTGAAGTCAGACTTTAAATAGCACTACTTTAAAATTGTACCCAATGTGACCACAGGCTAAGGCAAAAGTGCTAACCACTCAGTCTGGTTCACACTGCTGGTCAAACTTGTCCACCATCTTTTTTCCATCTCTAGGCAGAACAGGAAGTGTGGGGAAAGCTCTTGAATGCAGTTACAGCCAATATGGAATCTATTCTACTAAAAGCTTTGGCCGGACATACATGTTTGAGGAAAAAAAAAAAATAAATAATAATAATAGTTTCTATTCACTAATGCTACTGATGATCAACACCTGTGCTGCTTTAGTAGAGGATTCTATATGTACCTGACCAGTGGTCTTAGTGAAGACCACTTTGTCATGCTGGTAAAGAATGTCCCTTGTCGCCTGCACAGTTCTTTACTGAGGTTAACTGCATTAAAAGGAAACTCCATCCACTACATTTTCAGTATTTTTTTAGCACCATAAAGTTTAGATCATTTGGCAACTTTTTAAATCTTTGGAAGATCCACAAGTAAGATTTTCCCACATTCAGAAAACGTATTCACATATACCCAAAGGGAGTTGGGAAGGTAGTGGTAGGCCGGGAAGTGTGAAATATAGCATATTCTACACCCTCTTCATGCACACCAGAAACACCTTTAGAAAAATACCTGTGAAGTTTCTGAGAAATCACCAAAAACATAGCCTAGATCTGACTCAGCCTGATTTCTCAGCACATTAGGCTTCATACACACTAAAAAATAAGCAAAGCGTCGGGCCCGACGTCAGGAAGAAATCTGCGTTTTTTATGGCGTTTTGCATCAGCGTTAATGAGTGTTAATTTGATTTAGTGAGTGTTGGCGTCAATAGGCGTTTTTTTTTTTTTTTAAATATTCCTCTGCTATTTTTCAACCTAAAAACCTTGGCGTCAAAAACGCCGGTTAACGTCGGCATGGCATTAGTGAGCAGCATCGGCGTCAAAAATGCCAAAACGTTACAGCCTTGGAACGCGGTGGCCATGGGTTCTACTTTCAGCTCACTAACGCTGATGCCCTCTACAGCTCAAAAACGTTGGCGCATTTATGGGGCCATTGAATAACATGGAGAGCTGCAAAAAACGCCTAAAAACGTGGCATCAAAAAACATCTGTGTGTATGAGGCCTAAAAGTGACTGGCCTTCATCACAGAGATGAAACAAATCCTCCTACATAAGTTGTGCCTGTCTATCTGCAGTCTTCTCATCTCTACCTCCGTTCAAAGTGCTGAATTTTAAAGCTTATCTGAGAGTTCAGAAAAAAAGGGGGCGGGGAGCTGAAGTTACACTTTGCAGAGCTCAGTGAGAAGAGTTCTGAGAGTTGATTGGAGGGAAAAGACAAACCCCCCTGCACACAGGGAGGTGCTGGTGCTCCTCTGCTGGAGGTCCCTCCTGTCACCATGTTCCTCTTGGTGTCAGGAACACTTGTCAGAATTGATTCATGCTGATAGCAGAGGAGCACTTAGTGCTCTTAATTAAGACAAGTACATACTGTAGAGGGAAATGCTTTGTTCAAATTTCATGTGTAAGGTTTACAACCACTTTTATATAAGTTGAACTTCACAGTCATCTTTATTGGTCAGTTAGTAGAAGGTTATAGTGTGAGGCAGTCTGTGCTAACCATGACTATCAATCAGATTACTGTCTCATATTTCACTTGTAGAATGGGAAACCTGGTTGTTATGAACAACGCAACCTGTCTGGGACAATGATTTCCTTTATAAAGAGTGTCCAGGTAAAAGAATCACTGGGCTCAAAACACTGAGCAATACAATCATTGTTTGCCAGAACAACTGCTATTTTCAGCAATGACAGCCAATTGGAACTGAAAATAACAGTTACTTGGCTGAAAATAGTGATTGTTATAGAAAATAACATATACATAGGTTAGAGCTTAGTGGAATAGGCCTGTTGTGTATTTATTCAAATGTTTTCTTTCTATAAAGCTGAACTTCAGGAAGATTTACATTCAAGCAGTGTAGGTATCTGAATTTGATTTGGTTTTAACACTTCTGTAGCCCAGTCTGTTCGGCAGAGCATGGAGAAGTGAGGGAAAGTTGCATAAGAAGCCAGGCAAATGTACTGCCATGCTGATATGAGTGAGCAAAGTAAGAAGGAGATGAGCTCATCATTTCGCGGGTGTAAAAACATACGGTTCAGCTGCATTTTAACGCCCCCCCTCCCCTCCTTTAAGCTGCAAATGCAACAGACAGGAGTGTTTTTGTCCTCAGAAAAGACTCTAGCAGGCTGTACTGCCACCAAGAGCGACCCTTTCAAGCAAATGGGAAAGTGCTGAAGACACACCACATGCCATGCAATGTTGGCGCACCAATGATGGGGTTTAGGGAGGCAGTGAGGAGGCATCACATCACCTCCTCACTGTCCGTCAAACATCTCTGAAAAGTGATTTGAATGCAGATTGCTTCAGAGGGGAATCAGTTTAGAAGTCTAAACTTAGCTTTAATGCTCACCTCTGCGATGGTGAACAAGTCTGAACATCACTATCTTCATAAAGTTTGGTAGCTGAAGAATTTTCAACATTCAGGATTTCCAGGTATATTGGATGCCTATGTGCTGTGGTTTCTCCTGCCAACTCCTTTTTCACTACTGTGCCTGTAGTGAGGTAGGGGACTGGCAGATGCACCTACAGCACATAGGAATGATGCAGGCATCCAACACATCCAACCACCAGCCAGAGAGGTGTTAAAAGTTTTCTTTTGCAGGGAATTTGTTTTAATTTTACTTTACTAGCAACATAGTTGTTTTAAAATGTGTATAAATCCTAATGATGAACTTCTTTTATCTGCCTTCTTCTAGTCTTTCCTATATCTGGGGGGGGGGGGGGTACGGCAAACAAACCACCGACCATCCAACCCTCCCCCGGGTGGTATTCACGTGGTCAGGCTCTCAATCTGCGCTGATGCAGAGCACTGAGAGATCGCTCTAGGTGGCCATCTCCCGAGCTCCAGATCTTCCTGTACATCCTGCCCAGCCAATACGATTGCTTCTCCTCTTGGCCAATCGCACTCCTCCTGCTTCTTGATTGGCCAGGAGGAGAAGCAGGAAATCAATAGCGAATATTAATTGGCTATTGTCACACAACTGGGTGGGCTCGAGGCTCAATGCTCTGCACCCCGAGTGCACCCTTTTTTTAAGCCAATTAGAGCCATGTGCTTCAAAAAAAAAAAAAACACTGGAATCCATGCGTCCAGCACCCTGCATGTAGATTAGGGGCCAGGCATATGGATTAGCGGGGCAACGCCTCACATGGAGCGGCTGGCACTGTGTAAAAATATGCCAGTTGATCCTGCCAGAAATCCAGTGCTCTCCAGTGCCCTTTGCCCTCTGCAATGTACTGTAGTATTAAGCAGAGTTCCTGCAGCAGCCCTGATCAGTTCACCTCTGTAGACTACAAAACACTTCCCTCAAATGTTATGGGTAACAACACTGTTTTTTCAGTACAGTACAGAGAAGGGACAGTGAGTGAGCGTTATCGCCCTAGCACAGGGTGTGTATATACAGTATATATATATTTATTTATTTTTTTAGATTGGACAGCTACTTGAAAATATTGTAACATGTGAATGCAGTTTTAATTAGAGCTCTTTACAATCTCTAAAGTGTTGTTATATATGTTCGTTTAGTGGTTCTTGAAGAAGAGTTTAATGAAAACTCCAGAAGACAAAGGGGGCTTTAGTGCATTGCAACCAATTAATTTTTTTTTTAACTTTTCCCAATGCAGGTTAAAGTAGTAAAAATAAAACCTATTACTTTAAATGGGCAGCTGCTCTACTTTCTCTCCTGCTTTGGTTTTCATAAATCAGTCCATCGGAGTCAGAAAACCGGCTGGTTTTCCCTTCAAATGCCACTAAAATGAACTAATTGGATGCAGCTAACAATCCATCTGCCTGACATATTATCAGCATTGGCAAGGTTGTGACAAAATTACATACATGTCTTGGAATTTATTAGCCCACAAATGTAACATCTTCTATGCTAGCCTTACTTTTCATTTAGATAGAAAATCGTCAGCCTGTACCAAACTGGTTCGTTTTTCCATCGCATTGCTTGTTTCTTTGGAATTGACCACAAGGGAAAAATCTGTCTGCCAGCTTAACTGTGTCCATATTAAACGGAACATTTGAACTCAACTTTGCAGCTTCTCCAGCTTTCTAACTCTTTAGTTGAAAGGCAGCACAGAATAATATCAGTAGGTTTCATATTGATTGAAACTCAAGGCATTTCTGGAATCTCCAAAGGCAGGGAAACTTTGTACATTTACAATTATAATAACTGCCAAAAATAGCAATGGCATGCAGTAAAAAATAAACCCAACTGAAAAAAAAATTCAAGATGAGCTAGATGTGTTAACTGGTGTTACCCAGATAATGATTTGACTGATTAAATAATTAGAGGAAGTTCATTAGTACCCATTATTTGTATTCAGATTGTATTGGCATTATGCATATTACAGAAAGGCAGCACAATACTTTCATTAACTCCATTATGTGCCAGCGGAAAGCGATAGAATGAGTCAAACATTCCATAAGAACAGTAGTTATATTCTATACCCATGCACTTAATGGACTCTGTATACATTCTGCTCCAAAATCAAAGATATTACATTTTGTTCATGCTATCTTGGTTTGGAAATAGATGTATGTAGGTCACATGAAATAGATCTATGTAGGTCATGGCATTTACCATCCTGCCAACCTGCCCACTTTAATAAATCAATCTGCCGTTTGACAAGATGTCTACTGGGAAACAGTGATATCAATGACGACCCTGATTGTTGTGAGTACTGATCACTAGAGGGGATTACATAAATGGCATGAGTGAATGTCCCAGGATCATGATGTGCCATTGGATGACTCATAACCGACAAAAGCTCCTAAACCTGTTTCCATTCCAATTCAAAGAGGGTTTGGAAAGGAATAATGCAAGTGTAACATAAAAACGCAATGTTGAAACTGTCTTAAATGATGCACCCCACTCCTTCAATGGCTCAAGCAGATAGTCAGATTCTGTACAACTAAATATTTTATGCCTGCCAGTATTGTCATCTTCCAAATGTCTCTGACTTTGAAATTGCAGCCCATTTCAATTACTGGCTTCAGGCCCACCGCAACCTTGCCTAGATATAATGAGGAATAAAAGATAGCTGTACAGTAAAGAGTCGTGTAAGAAGAGGCTGCAACCACACACAGAAGCCTTGACATTAGCTATTAAAGTTGAACTAATAATTTGAGAGACCAACACTAAAGCAGCTATGTACTCATGAATATATCATTCAAGGTGTTGTAAAGTCTCAAAATTTTTCACCATCATGCATTGTATGCATGAAGGTGAAAAACCTACTGTGCTGCAGCTTTCCCCCCTTTTCCTTATCTGAACCCGATCGTTCCAGCGTTGAGGACGAGTCCAGCAGCTCCAGCCACTGGCTTGGGTCCTCATTGGATAGATTTATAGCACCGGGAGCCAAATCAAGTCCAGTGGCATGGGAGCCAGGGAGCAGGGTCGAGTCCCGCTGCCTGTGTCAATAGACGCAGCAGCAAGACTCGGGAGCGCGCCCGCATGAGTGCCTCCATGGAAATTGGCTCTCCATGGGGGCACTCACCCAAGAGTGGGAGCAAGGAGCGCCCCCAGGGGACCCCAGAAAAGGAGGACCAGTGGCTCTGTGCAATACCCTTGCACAGAGCAGGTAAGTATGACATGCTTGTTATTTAACCACTTCAGCCCAGGAAGGATTTCCCCCTTTAGGACCAGAGCACTTTTTGTGATTCGCCACTGCATCGCTTTAACTGACAACTGCATGGTCGTGTGACGTTGTACCCAAATTAAATTTGTGTCCTTTTTTCCCCAGAAATAGAGCTTTCTTTTTGTGGTATTTTATCACCTCTACGTCATTTCTGATTGCCGCTATAAACAAAAATTTTTTTTTACTTTTTGCTAAAATATCATTTAAAAAAAATATATAAAAAAACATTTTTTTCATCGGTTTTGGCCGATTTATATTCTTCCTCATATTTTTGGTAAAATAAAATGGCAATCTGCGTTTATTCATTGGTTTGCGCAAAAGTTGCCTCATTTACGAATGATGAGAATTCATTTCTGGGGATTTTTTTTTTTACTAGTAATGGCGGCGATCTGCGATTTTTGGTGGTACTGCAATATTGCAGCGGACATGTCAGAACATTTTGACACTTTTGGCATTTATACAGCGATCAGTGCTATAAAAATGCACTGATTACTGTGTAAATGCCATTGGCAGTGAAGGGCTTAACCTGGAGGGGGCGCTCTAAGGGTTAACTGTGTTCCCTCAGCATGTTCTAACTGTATGGGGGGCTGGGCTGGCTGGGGGGAGGGGAGTGATCACGGCTTCCATATACAGGAAGCCTGTGATCACATCCCTTCCCCCTCTGTCAGAACGGAGATCCGTGTTTACATACATGGACCTCCATTCTCTCCCTGTAGGGGGGGCCATCGTGGGTAGCCGGCAGAGATCGAGTGCACCCTACCCGTTCCCTGGCCCCCACAGTGAGCACGCGAGTACTCACAATACTCGTTATCACGGCCGCCATCAGGTGACAGCGTTTTGCAATGACAAACCACTTTGTCGCCATCAAGCTGTGGCGAGCAGTAAAAAAAAAACTCCGGCGGCGCGCGAGCGCTCACAATACTCGTTATCACGGCCGCTATCAGGTGACGGTGTTTTGCGATGACAAACTCCTTTGTCGCCATCACGCTGTGGCGAGAGGTAAAAAAAAAACCAAACCTTTACAATCACTTTAAATATTTGAATTTGACTTTCTATCAGCCACTTGCAATTCTCTGTACAGCAGCACTCAGACTGTGAGAGTGAAAAGCATCACAACGAGCCAATCAGTTGTGCTGCAGTGCAAGCAGTATGCTGATAGGAGGAGAAAGCATAGTGATAGAGGGATGAATTTAAATGTGTGCTGCTTTTCCTTTTAGAATTAATTCACTCACAGGAGGCTATGCTGTGTGATAAAGCCTTATAAATCTCAGGACAGGGTAGACACAAAAACAAATCTGTTGGCAGGAAAACATCTCCCTTATATGTATTTTGTCTGCGTGTTTAGTTGTTTGCCTGCCATTCAGCTTTATTTGCTGTCTTTTATTTAAGAAATAAGGAGTATTACAACCAGGGGCGTTGCTAGGTCTCCAAAAGATCTGGGGCTAGAGCCCATAGCAGCGAAGTAAAGATAGTCATATACTTGAGTATATATATATATGTATAAATATAAATATTGTTACATATCTGAGTGCGGATCCCCCTTACATCAGGGTCCCCAGAGAGCCCCCCACTTACATCAGGGTCCCCAGAGATACTCCGCTTTGAACGCTGGGTAGTGAAAGAGTCATGGCTGTGACGTCACTGGTTGCTAGACACTAGGCAACTCTAGCAACCAGTGACCAGGAGTAGAGTCAGGTGTAGGTGAGGGCAGCACCAGAGCCAGCGCTACAGCAGCTCAGTCTGCCCCTGCCTCCTGCATTCCGGACTGGGACATACCTGCTAATTGCAGAACTGCACCCACCCGGTAAGAGACTCGGGGCTATGGTCCCCAGACTCTGGGCTAAAGCCCCAATAGCCACCCCCTAGCAACGCCCCTGATTACAACGCAAAGAAAACATATATGGCATTCAGCAGCATACAATTTAAGGAATATGGCTTTAGGTATATTGAGTGGACCTGAAAACTTTAGCATAGTTGCATAGTTTGCAGGTTTTTTATTGACAGCAACATTTTGTTGTAGGTTAAACACTCTTTTAACACCAATTAATCAAATCAGCATGTGGCTATCTATATGGTGCACATACAGAAGCATAGACACATTCCCACTTTACATGTCCCAATTAGCAACTAAGGAGTTGTAATTCGAATTTAAAAAGTAGGACATCAGAAAAGGAACTGATACACCATCTTTTCTTGAAACCTTATTATTTCCATAGCTAGTCCGGGAAACCAATTCAGTTATAAAAATAATATATTTAATTTAACAATGTAACACAATAGCATAGTAAATCAGGCTTAACTAATTGCCCAGGTCCCTTTGCTTCAACCTGAGAAAATGGTATTATTATTTTAATACTGCTGAATAAAAAATAAGGTAAAATCAAACTTCATTAAGACAGCTGGCAAATTAGGTAAGGAAAGAAATTACTTCTTGACCCCCTCAGAGGCAGTCAGATTAATTTCCTGCATTAATTAATCCACTGTTGAGTCCCATTAATTACATTCTAGTAAGAAAGACACCCAATCCATGTGTACAATACATTCACCTATATTGTTGATCATCAACACCTTCTTCAGCAGAGAATTCAAATATCTAGGTAGTGAAGACCCCCCATGTACGCTGGGGATAAATGGTTTCTTTTCATATCTAAGTGGATGTCACCTGTGCAGGTGCACAGCTTATGTCACAGTTCTTTAATTAGCTTGACATTGCCTAGTTATGTATACATATCACGTTAATAACATGACATAAACAGCAGCAATGCGCAGTTTCCCATAGCAACCAATCACAGGTCGGGGTTTTTTTTATGAATGGCGCTACACTTGACCAATTAAAGTTAAATGATGGAGTGATATGACACATTGCACAATTTGAGTTATAATAAAGTCACAATGTAAGAGTCTGTGATGGGAAAGCAGAGACCTGGGGATAAGGAAAAATACATTTATTGTAGAAAGATTCTGTGAGCAATTAGAGCAATGTGTCAGAGCAGGTGATGCTGGCTGCTGCCTTGTTAAAGAGAAGCTTGTCCAACTGATAGGGGAGCTGTCCATGGTGCTGAAACCAGAGGCCAGTATACATACTAGCAGGTGTTCTATGGCAGAGAGAAGGCGACGCTTCATACTAAATGTTTAGTGTTAGCATTTTGATGTCATAATTAAAATCCATTCTTAAAAAGGACTTTATGAAACGGAATCAATGGAAAAATGCTAATAGGAGCCTTGCTGGAAAAGGTGATCATATGTAAGGTTGAACAATGCTAATACATCATTAAAAAAACAAAGACATTGCCCAGGAGCTCATTACCAGCCAGGAGATATAACCAAAGTCTTTTATTGCTGTCTCACCCAAGTTCAAACCTCAGCCTGTGGTGACAACTTATTACTGCGAAGCAGACGCACACACATGCATGCACAATCACTGTATTACTCAAAAACAAAGACCTGCATTCTATGGAAACCAATGAGAAACAACATTTAACTGTTCTGGGGACACAAATCTAGCATCTGATTAGAAACTTAGACTACACATTGACTTTGTTTTGACTATGCCCGACGAAGCGACAAAGCTGTGAAGGAGAACAATATATAATAATAATTATGTATATATATATATATATTCCAGTATGTACATATATATATACATATTCCAGTATGTACATTTACAGTAGATATATATATATATAGTGGTTGGCACTTTCGCCTAGCAGCAAAAGGGTTGCTGGTTCGAATCCCAACCATGACACTACCTGCCTGGAGTTTGCACATTCTTCCTGTGCCTGTGTGGGTTTCCTCTGGGTACTCCGGTTTCCTCCTACACTCCAAAGACATGCTGGTAGGTTAATTGGATCCTGTCTAAATTGGCCCTAGTATATGTATGAATGTGAGTTAGGGACCTTAGACTGTAAGCTCATTGAGGGTAGGGGCTGATGTGAATGTACAATGTATATGTAAAGCGCTGCGTAAATTGACGGTGCTATATAAGTACCTGAAATAAATAGATAATAAATAGAAAAATATATATATATTCAGTATATACAAATATTATTTTACAAACCCAAAGCATATATTTAAAGGATCAGACATTCAGACATCCCAACAATTATATTTCACTTCGGGGTAAAGTCTGGTTAGCTAAGTGGTTGGTCTTTTTCTTATATTTCTTGGAAACTCCTTTAGTAGGATTTCTGTGTCATAGCTTTTGGCTGTCTTCCTCTAAAAGTCACCACACACTGCAATCTAACCATACGATTTTTATACAATCTACTTTGGATATACCAAAATTATGCAATGTGAGGACCTTCCTAATCTAAATCTATCCAATCAATTTGTGTTCATTCAGTGGTGGCTGGTAGATTTTTTTTTTTGGGGGGGGGGGGGCGGGTGGCTTCCATCGGGTCCTTGCATCAGGGGGGGGGGTCTGGGTGGGAGCTGCAGCACAGAAGGTTTTTCACCTTGAGTCTTTACAACCCCTTTAATGGTAGATATAAAGAAGATTATACAATCAGATTGAATATTGTATGGTCACCTTAAAACTCTTGTTCCTATTCCTAAAATTGCATTCCTAACACTATAAATTCTAAATTTTCAAAGCAGTATAGAATGCTTTTATTAAAACTTCAGCATTGGGGGCTCCGAGTTTTAGAGACATAAGAAACAATGAGATATTTTAACTCTCCAGCAGCTACCCTCAATTTAAATGCCAGTTTTGAGTGGCCTCATCTTTCAACTATATTGCAATATATTTTCCCCATATTGGGTGATGTCATTACTAACTTTTTCTGGGTCTTCTGTGATAAAACATATGTGAGTAAACAGGTGATTAATAAACAATACTGGCACTTTGTTAAAGCATAACTCCACTTTTGTTGAAAAAAAGCATTCCCCCAGGTGATCTATGTACATTGCAAGGATTATAACAAATTTTGTTGCAGTTTCCTACCTTTTGTTACTCTGAAGAAATCCCTGTGTGTTTGTCTGTGCCTCTGTACTGAGTTGGTCTAATGAGAGTGATTTCAAAATTAACTGTAAGGTGTGCAGTTGCAGGGCACTAATTAGGAAATCTGCTGGGCCTGCATCCCTTTAGATGTGTTCCTATTGAAAGTATCTCTCCAAAAATTACATTTTTGTTGCAGGGGATGCCTGAAATATAACTTATATCTTAGGCAGACTTCTGAGAAAATTGGTGAGCCATTCACACAAGCAGGAAATGATGTTTCTGGAGAGTGGTCAGTACACACTCTGTGTACAGAACAACTCCAGGTAGCCATATTGCAATGCATTCTCAGAAAATTACAGAGCTGCAGATTGAAAAGGAAAGGTAATTTTTAATGACATTCAATTACAATATGATTAGTGTCGCAATTATATGCGCTATATTATTTTTTCTTTATTTGCTATTTTTTGACCCACGAATGTGGAGTTACCCTTTAAGAATCATACACCAGCATAAGCTATCCCTTCCATCGAATTGTAGATCGGGTATTTCCTTGGGATCTTGCACCATCTGGTGGCCATCTACACGAATTACCCCTCTCTTATCTCGTGCTTGCCTTTGTGTTTGATATGCAGCATTTAACAGACGCCAAGCGGATCGTAATAAATAAGATAATAAGCAGGAAATCAAGGCTTCCTTTCTAAAGCTACAACACCTGGAAGAGCGGTGATACCCGAGCCCTGGCACTGTGTGATGAGGAGTCCATTTTTTCTTCCCCATGTTATGCCTTCCTCCCAGATATCATTAAATGTTACTTCCAGCTGGATTCATTGTTGTCACAACTGTCATCGGCATAGTTTAAAGATCTATTCTGGTGCTAATAGGAGCCCCAGGGAGTAGAGGGATACTCTCCTGAGCCACAGGTGGAGTGTCACTGGACTGCTATGTGACAGATAAGAAGAGACAGCCTGGGCTACTCTCCATCCTCAATTGTGACACCTAGAAACCACAAGAGACAGCTGCACCTCATGTATGTCTGCATGGCACATGACCTAGCACTAAGCATGGCCAATCTCTGATTATATTGTATTTATAGTCTACTGATGGCTCTATGTTATATATCTTATACACCCTCACTCTGTACAATGCAACAATATATGTTGGAGCTATAGATAGATAGATAGATAGATAGATAGATAGATAGATAGATAGATAGATAGATAGATAGATAATATACCAGGTGTATATACACCACCTGTATCTATGTTATAGCTTATACATATATACAAATATATATACATATACATATATATATATATATATATA
>BLSH010086034.1:532858-552224 GCA_018402905.1 Glandirana rugosa
ATATATATATATATATATATATTCACCTTGCACAATGCAACAGTGTATGTTGGAACTATACACACATGCATACATACCACGTGTATATACACCACCTCTATGTTATAGCTTCTATATATATTCGCTTTGCACAATGCAACAGTGTATGTAGGAGCTATAGATAGACAGATACATACATACATACTAGGTGTATATACACTACCTGTATCTATATTATAGCTTCTATATATATTCACTTTGCACAATGCAATAGTATATGTTGGAGCTACAGATGAATAAATAGATAGATAGATAGACGATATACCATGTGTATGTACACCACCTGTATCTATGCTATAGCTTCTTCTATATATATTCACTTTGAACAACAGTGTTTGTTGGAGCTATAGATGGATAGAGAGAGATAAATAGATAGATAGATAGATAGATAGATAGATAGATAGATAGATAGATAGATGCAAACCATGGATGTTAGATATATAGCCATCTACAGATGACATACCAGGTCCATGCTCATCACCTGTACTCCTGTTATTGCTCCTATACATCCTCACTTTGCACAATGCTACACTGTGTGTTAGAGCTATGGATGGAAATATAAACAGATGATAGATAGATAGATAGATAGATAGATAGATAGATAGATAGATAGATAGATAGATAGATAACACATAGCATGGGTATTAGATATTAGTATAGTTTTATATAGATGACTTACAGAGTGTATGTGCTGCACCTGCACCTATGTTATAGCTCCTATACATCCTCACTTTGCACATTGCTACAATGTATGTTGGAGCTATAGATTGAAATATGGACAGATGACAGCCAGATAGATATACAGATATATGCAAAACATGGATTTTGGATATATATAGCCATATAGAGATGATATAACAGGTCCATGTTTACCACCTGTACTCCTGTTATAGCTCCTATACCTCCTCACTTTGCACAATGCTACACTGTGTGTTAGAGCTATGGATGGAAATATAAACAGATGATAGATAGATAGATAGATAGATAGATAGATAGATAGATAGATAGATAGATAGATAACACATAGCATGTTTATTAGATATTAGTATAGTGTTATATCGATGACTTACAGAGTGTGTGTGTGTAGCACCTGTACCTATACCTATACCTGTACCTATGTTATAGCTCCTATGCATCCTCACTTTGCACATCACTACACTGCATGTTGGAGCTATAGATGGCAATATGGATAAATGACAGTCAGATAGATAGATAGACAGACAAACAGACAGACAGACCATGGTGTTTAGATATGCACAGCAGGCAGCATATTGATGGCATACCTACCAAGTGTATATGCATGCACCTATGTTCTAGCCCCTAAACAACTTCACTTTGCACATTACTACAATGTACAGTATGTTGGAGCTACAAATAGATAGATAGATAGATAGATAGATAGATAGATAGATAGATAGATAATGTAAAGCAAGATTATTAGATATGTACAGAAGCATATAGATGACACACCTACCAGGTGTATGCATGCCACCTATGTTAAAGCCCCAAAACATCTTCACTTTGCATCATACTACAGTATACAGTATGTTGACTAGATAGGCAGAGATAGATAGATAGATAGATAGATAGATAGATAGATAGATAGATAGATAGATAGATAGATAGATAGATAATGCATAGCATTATTATTAGATATGTACAGAATGATATAGATGACACACCTACCAGGCATATGCATGCCCAAAAAACATCTTCATTTAGCACAATGCTACAGTGTATGTTGGTGCTATAGAAAGATGACAGGTGATAAACAGATGATGCATAGCACTGATATTAGACATATCCAGTAGAAAGTATATGTATGCCACCTGTGCCTAGACACTGAGCTCTAGTATAGCCCCAAGTGTGCCACTGTAACCTTGGAGCACAATAGCCCAGCAGAGCTTTCAGCTCCCTAATACATATTGCACTCCATTGATTCACCCCAGCAGCCACACACTGGTGCTTTGTTAATCTAGAGAGTGTCTGTATAAAGAAAGACATATGTGGCCCAGCTCTGGCGCTCTGCATAGTAATGGGGCTCTTGTGTCTCCCCCCAGCCTGCTGAAATTCCAGCTAAAGCAGATAATACAGTGTTGTTGGAGCTAGCAGGAGGGAGAGCAGGATTTATGGGCACACTGATGAGTGATTCACAGCTCTCAGACACTGATTTCATGTGTCACACGTATAGGCAATGACAACACAGCCATCGAAAAAGATCCATTCGGTCCATCCTGAAGGACGCCCTTGGAGTTAGAACAGAATAATTGTAAGACATAAATTACATACACAGGATTGAAGCCGGGGACACAGAGAAGATATTCCATAAAGCTAAATGCCCTTGGATGCTTATGAGGAATACATGAGCAGGATGCTCAATGCACTTACCCTTCCCTCTCACAAGGATTCTGACTCCTGGTGATCAAATGAAAACTATTCCAGCCTACATTGGCTAAAGCTGTTTCATTCATTCATTTATGTTAAGTGTTGCATCAATTTGAAAAATAGCCAGCATTATGTTGTTAGGTTCACACCTGAACCATCTGAAGTGCATTTTCCGAAGCGCGTTAACGCTCAACATCAAGATTCCCATTATATTCAGTGGTACCCATTCACACATGAGCATTGTGTCCCTTGATGCTTGTCACTCCAGGCTCGCAAAAGTACATGAGCTGTTTTGGGGCAAAGTAGCACATTTTTGATCCTTCAATGTGAACACTTAAAAAGCACACCTTAAAAAAAAAAAAAAAATATTCACCAGCGCACTGCTTACAGCCAATGGATCATAGGTAGGTGCTGCAGTGAACTGATGGATGGCGCCATCAACAAAGTCCATAAGCAAAGTGATCATTGGCACACATCAAGTGAGTCTTTTATTCAGCGTCTTAAAAGCAATGGTAGACTAGCTAGTACAGGTCTGGTCATCCCAGCCTCAAGAGCTGGAGGATGGGCCCTGTGGGTAAATAAATTACCCCTTCTCAGTTCACACTTCAGCTTCCTCAAGCGTTTTGGAGCATTATTTTGTGTGCGTTAACACATGCGTATTTTGGGCATCTTCAGACTTGAACAACGTTTCGGGGGCCTCAGGAGACCCCAGAGACAGGGGTCCCCTGAGGTTCCAAAACATCACGTGCTTTTATGGAGGCAAATAAAAGATGTTTGATATTGTGGGTGTGCCAGTGATCAATTTGCTTATGAAAAATGTGCAATGTGCATTTTCTCAGAATTACTTGCCTCTCTTTTTCCTAGTAATACAGGACAAAGAGGGAGAAAGCATGATATTGGCTAAAACAAAAAATCCTGGAAAAACGTGTGTACATTCATAAAATAACGTACCAAAAACACTCAAGCTCAAGTGTGAACCTATGAATGGGGGGGGGGGGGATCATCCTCCAGCTCTTTATATAGGCTGCGATAACCAGACTGGTGCTAGCCAGCCTACCATTAACCCTTTGCATGCACATGGATCTGCATCCAAGGCTCTTCTACTCCATAGGCGGATGCTCTATAAATGCCCCATTCTGCTTCAAAAGTAGCTTATGTACCTTTTTGAGCTTTAGGGTCCATGCACACTGGCTTAAAAAAATACCAGTGCTCTTGGCAGAAGATTTTAAACATTATTTGTACACGTGTTTAGGTATGTTTAGGAGTGTTTAGCATTTTTTTTCTCTACCACAAAAACCACTCTCAAAAGCACAAAGCAGAAGGGGTTTTTTTCTGCCTGTAAGCACTAAGCTTAAAATATGCCTCTAAATACCTAATGTGTGTGGACACATAGGATAACATAAGCTGCTTCTACAGTCAAAACTCATCTAGGAGCGTTTTTTTAAGCCAGTGTGCATGGACCCTTAGGCGTCCAACTACAGGCAAAAGATGTGACCGCACTCAGTTGCGACCACATCAGGTTATGACCAAGCGGACAGTCAGTCCGTGAAACGCGTTAACCATGTGTTGGTGGTTCACACTTATGCCTGCCTATTGATGGATTTACTTTGGTTGTTTTTCTACATTAAACTCCACCATTTTTCACTTCAACTGAGTGCGGTCACATCTTTTGCTATGTATGCTGATCTGGTTGATGGACCATAGACCTGCACCTGTTTGCTGTGATAGCCATTATCTCTACACCTGGAGCGGTTCCACCTTCCTTTGGAACAGTCCAACTACAGGCGCCTGAGTGCTCATGTATAAACAGGCACAATTTATAATCAGCAGATTTTGGTTGTTGGGTTATGGGAGCTTCAAGCTACAAAACACTCAGGTGTTAATCGGGTGTCCACTGTTTAACATTCCTCTGGGGCTCCATGCAGGGCCCAGACAAGGGATGGGCAAGAGGGACAGCTGCCTTGGACGCAATGGTTTATTGCAGGGATGGGGGTGCCCTGTGCCAGTTGCTTCTGTTACAAGGCTGACAGGAGTAGTGACAGTGGCATTGCTACTAACACTAAAGGGAAGGGTGGGGTGCAGTTTGGCATCTTTGCCCCGGGTGCTGGATGACCTTGTCCCAGCACTGTCTTTGTCAATTTTCCTATCGCACTCCTTCCTGGCAAAAAAGACTCTTATGTTGGTGGGTGCTGCAACGAAAACCAGCTGGGTCCTGGAAGTGTCATGCAAGTGTACATATTCGTCAGCACACCATGGATCCTCATCCAAAGTTTTGTTTATTGAAAAGATCACAATGTTTGGGAGCTGCGCAGGGCCCCTTCGTCAGGCATGTGATCAAATGCCTGACGAAGGGGCCCTGCGCGGCTCCGAAACGTTGCACTTTTCTGTGATGTGATCTTTTCAATAAACAAAACCTTGGACGAGGTTCCACGGTGTGCTGACGAATATGTACAGCACTGGCTCCACGGCCACCCTTTTCAAGTTAACCCATCAAAATTTACCTCATTGACTGTATTGTTCACAGCAGGGGGATTCTGCCCTCCTTTCCCCTGGACTGTCTTTTCTGGGATCTTCTCATTGTTCTGGGTGGTGGAGTTATAAGGCTTTAAAAACATAAAATCACTTTTGGCCGATTCTGGGGTCAGGCAGACCTTATAACAATAGTTTTGGGATCCACTCCCTGAAGACTCCATGCAGTTGGTCTGGACTTTATTACCAGAGGAGATCTGCAAGTTGATGTTGGAGTTCTTGAAAACATCTCCTGAAGCTCCAGACCTTAGGCAGCAACAGGTAGGCAGGGAACACTTGTAATCCTGCAGGGACAATCTGTCTTTGTGACATTTAATGACTGTTAGGACAATTATAGCCACCAGGAAGGTAAAGGACACCGATCCGAGGGATACTATTAAGTAGAGGGTTAGGGAAGAGGTAGAAGAAGGGTCTGAATTTAAAGGGAGATCATTGAGTTCTGAGGGGGTCTCAGGGATGCTGTCTACCACAGTGAGCACTATGGAGACAGAGGTGGATAAAGGGGGCTGCCCATTGTCTCTGACTTGGATAAGAAGTCGGTGTTTGGTGGCATCTTTATCCCCCAAAGAGCGTATAGTCCTGAGCTCCCCGGTGTATAAGGCAATGCTGAATAATGTAGCATCTGTAGCTTGCAGGATCTGATAGGAAAGGCGTGAGTTTTGCCCAGAATCAGCATCCATGGCAGACACCTTGCCCACCAGGTAGCCTGGATCTGCAGACCTTGGGATGACATCGGTGGCTACAGAGCCATTCTTTGGTAAAGGGGACACAATAACAGGGACATTGTCATTTTGGTCCAATATGAAGACATTGACAGTGACATTACTGCTAAGAGGGGGGAAGCCAGCATCCTGCGCCTGCACCCTGATCTGGAAGTTCCTAATCTGCTCATAGTCAAAGGAGCGCAGGGCATAGATGTTGCCACTGTCCGAGTTAATGGAGACATAGGTAGACACTGGCATCCCCTGAATCTGCCCCTCCATGATGGAATAGGACAGGTAAGAGTTCTGATTGGCATCAGGGTCCACAGCAGTGACCGAGCAGATGGAAGCCCCCGGCGGGTTGTTCTCCATCACATACACCGTGTAGGAAGGCTGGAGGAAAGCGGGCACGTTGTCGTTGATGTCGGTCACCTGGACATTGATGACCTTCTTGGTCATGAGTGGTGGGGAGCCGAAGTCCCTGGCGCTGATGGTGATGTTGTACTCAGGCACGGCCTCCCTGTCCAGGACCTCGGTGGTCACCAGGGTGTAATAGTTCTTATAGGAAGAGTGCAGCTGGAAGGGCACGTTTTTGGGGATGTCGCAGTTGACGTCCCCGTTGTCCCCCGAGTCTCGATCCATAACGCTGATGACGGCGATCACCGTCCCCGGAGGAGCGTCTTCCATGACCGGTGTGGAGACCGAGGTGAGGATGACCTCCGGGGCGTTGTCGTTGACATCCAGCAGGTTGACCAGCACCCGGCAGTGCACAGCCACGGCTGACGGCCCCCGGTCCTTGGCTTGGACGTAGAGCTCGTACAGGTTGGACTTCTCGTAGTCCAGAACCCCCTTAACCCGGACGTTCCCGGAACGGGGCTCCACCATGAACAGGTCCCTCACCTTCTGAGGAGCATGGCCGCTGAACGAGTACTCGATCTCCCCGTTGGTGCCCTCGTCCAGATCGGTGGCATTCAGCTTGAGGACCAAGGTGCCCCTAGGAACGTTCTCCTGGAGGCTCACCCTGTAGAAGGTCTGGTCAAAGGTGGGCACGTTATCATTGGCATCCAACACGCTGATGATGACCATGGCGGTGCCAGAGCGCTCAGGGACTCCCCCATCCATGGCAGTCAGTAACACCCTATGGGTCTTCTGCTGCTCCCTGTCCAGGGGTCTCTCCAGAACCAGCTCGGCGAATTTGCTGCCGTCGCTCCGGCTCTGGACCTCCAGGGAGAAGAAGCCGTTGGGGCTGAGCTTGTAGGTGCGCAGGGAGTTGGTGCCCACATCGGGGTCCTGGGCACTCTCCAGGGGGAAGCGGGCACCGGGAGCCGCAGACTCGGTCACTTCCAGCACGTAGTCATGCCAAGGGAAGCTGGGCGCGTTGTCATTGATATCCAAAATCTCCACCTCGACCCTGTACAGCTCCAGAGGGTTCTCCATCACCACCTGCAAGTGTAAGGAACACACCGGCTGGAACTCGCAAACTTCTTCCCGGTCTATCTTCTCATTGACGAACAGAATCCCGTTCTCCAGGTTCACCTCCAGGTGCTGCTTGTTGCTTCCAGAGACGATCCTGAAGCGGCGAGAGGACAACTTGGAGATGTCTAAGCCCAGGTCCTCCGCTATGTTGCCAACGAAAGCCCCGTGCTCCAGCTCCTCCGGGACGGTGTACCTGATCTGGCTGCAAGCTGGCACCAAGCAGCAGGTTAGGAGAGCCAGGTAGACCTGACCAGACCGCAGCTTCACCCTCCGGCACATCTTCACTCAGCACCGGTCACACCTAATTCCTTCCTTCTCGCTCCAGCCAAGATCTCTTAATCCAATGTGATAGCAGAAAAGCGGAGCCCCTTTGCTCAATGTGACGATCGTGCTACATGGACTTGGCTTTCTTCAGCAGACTTTCAACAATCCCCCTTCTCCCCCCCAACTATTTTCATTTTACAAGGGGAGGGAGGGAGGGAGCCAAATTCACATCTCAGCTTCTGTATTGGTGGACAGAGACAACTAAGAGCTGAGCTTTACAGCTGTTCATTAACCCTTGGAGCTGCCAGCTATATCAGAGGAGGCATGGGCAATGCCTGCTTCTGTCTGCTGCTTGACACCTATTCAGTGTTGCCAACCTCCAGCAGCGTTTTTTACTGGCAAAACAGAGAGAATTTACACATTTTTTAATGGTAACTTGAAAAATAACTGAACCCCTATTAAAAATGAAGACAATTGATATTTAAGCACAACATGGAAACACTGTCAATACCCATATCAAGTAATTTGCCTGATTTACACTTAAAAAGTCAGCACAGCGTGACAAATTATCAGACCCTGATATTTATATAGACAGTTGTAAAAATCAATGATTTTTACAAACTGTCAGTAAATTTATTGGCAGTTGGCAACCCTGCACCTATTGCCTATTGCAGACCTGGGCTCAGGTATCGGATCGCACAGACTTAACCCCAACATCACTGCTTGTTTTTCCTACACCTCAAATGTCATTGATCAATCTCATTATTATAATCAATTAGTTTAGCAATATCATATAGGAACACTGGAGGGGGGGGGTTTACTAAAACTGGTGCACACAGAATTTGGTGCCCCTATGTATGGTAACCTAACCAATCCGCTTTTAAGGCAGTCCATACATTATACCATTTTTTGTACAATTTTCTTTCAGGCTTGGTTCACACTGCAGCACATTGTGTCCTTGTTCACCTTTTCAGGTCTGATTTCAGCCCAGAGTTTTGGCTGAATTTGGACCTGAAATGGACCAAAAGACACATAGGATTCCTGTGCAAATCGCACCAGAGCCGCTCTGGCTGTGTGAACCAGCTCCATAGAGAGCCAGTCACAATCTTCTGACATGCGAATTGGATACATAGAAACCAAGTCGCACTAGTGTGAACCCAGCCTCATATTTACCAAAACCATATAATATGAGGGCAAACCTAAACACTTTCAATTTCTATGCAATCACATGGGCCCTTGCACTACATAGTTGAAGGTAAATGTAAAGGAAATTTAATATGATAATAGTATAATGCAACCTTTGTCAACCTTTTCAACACCGAGGAACCCTTGAAATAATTCTCCGGTCTCAGGGAACCCCTGCTAAAAATTAAAAATCTACAACTCATGATACATTAGTGTGATGGTCAATGGGATAAAAGGCTCCTTACACTTGTGGTCATCTGGAAGAATCCCCCCCTTAGAGATAGCTAAAAAGATCAATGATGTCATTGGGAATTTATCTGAGAGGTAGAAATTGACCATTGCTCAAGGAACCCATAGCAACCTCTGGAGGAACCCTGGTTGAGAAACCCTGGTATAATGTATGGGCAGCTCAACTTTAGCTCATTCAATTAAGCTTTGACAATAAAACCTAGAATCGGATTGGCTAGTATGCACAGCTGCACTAGATTCTGCGTGCACCCACCAGTTTTCCTAAATCAACCCCACAATAGCCAACAATGTCTTCTGGTAACTGTATGGGGTTGATACCTGTAATAATAGTATTTAGTATAGGAATTCCTTTTAGCATATGAATTCCTTTTTTTTTAGTGCCTTTTTTTTGGTTACCGAATGGCACCGCATGTCACGGCACAGGAGTATGCTCGGTGACCTGTGTTTTAACGCACTGGATAAATGCAGGTCACTGCCAGAACAAATAAAAAAAGTGTTTTCTATGTACGCCATTCACACCACGACGCTGGGGTGACTTGCAATGCAATGGATAGCACCACATGCCAATGCACAGCAGCACAATGCACCGTATTGCTGGGCAGAGACATGAATAAAGTATCGCTATGGGGGAGATTTACTAAAACGGTGCACACAGAATCTGGTGTAGCTGTGCATTGTAACCAATCAGCTTCTAACTTTAACTTGTTCAATTAAGCTTTGATAATAAAACCTGAATTTGGATTGGTTACTATGCACAGCTGCACCAGTTTTTTCGTAAATCAACCTCGCTATAGCCAAAAATGTCTTCTGGTAACTAGGGGGTTGATACCTGTAATACTAGTATTTAGTATAGGAATTCCTTTATTTATCATATGAATTTCTATTCTTTTTAATGCCTTTTTTTAAAAACTGAATGGCACCGTATGTCACGGCACAGATGCACAATGCACTGCGCTGCTGTGCAATGACATGAATGACGTGACAATTCACATAAAGGTAGGGAAAAAGAACAAGTAAGCAGTGTGATGCACTGAAAGGTGCATTGAGCTGAGACGTGCCGTAGCTGGCACTGTCACTAATCCTCGCGGTACACCGCTGCGTTTTACTGTGCAGGTTAGTGTGAATGTCGCCTTAGGGCTCATTCAGAGTATGTGCGGTGACCTGTGTTTTAACGCACTGGATAAACGCAGGTCACTGCCAGAACATATTAAAAAAAAAGTGTTTTCTATGTGCCCCGTTCACACCACAACACTGGTGTGATTTGCAGCACATTGGATAGCACCACATGTTAATGCACAGCAGCACAATGCAATGCTTTGCTGGGCAGAGACATGAATGAAGTATCACTATGCACATACTGTGCAAATTGACCAATCCGCTTCTAACTTCAGCTTGTCCAATTAAGCTTTGCCAATAAAACCTAGCAGCTGATTGGTTACCATGCACAGCTGCACCAGATTCTGTGTGCAGTGGTGCACTAGTTTTAGTAAATCTCCCTCATTGTGACACTTCAAATAAAGTTTAAAATAAAGTAAGCAGTGCAATGCGTTGAGACGCACATCACATCACTCTGAGCTCAGGCACACGCTGACAGCTGCCCACACAGTAAAACACATATTTGTACCATGTGACCAGTTTGCGTCTAGCCTCAGGGTCCATTCACATTGCAACATGTGCATTGAGTGTAGGGAAAAACACGTGCATTGGCATGTTGCATTGCATTTTAACACACATTTTTTTCCTATTTTTCTGGAACATGCATGGTTTGTCCTATGTGTTGAAGCGTATTGCGCTGACACATGTTAACCGTGCCTTGCATTGTGCTGAAAAAAGGAGAGCTTACGCAAGCCAGCACATGACGCAACACACCAGTGTGAATTGCGTCCATTCACATTCCTTATTTTTTGCAGGTTCTTGCACTGCTATGTATTGAAAAAAAACTGAATTAAATGTCGCCACTAGGGTAGATAACCTTCTAAATACACTACCTCACATGCATACATACACATACTAGGGCCAATTTATACAAGAGGCAATTACAGTATTCTACCAGCATGTTGGAGGAAACCAGAGTACCTGGAGGAAAACGGGGCAAGCACAGGGAGAACATGCAAACTCAATGCAGGTAGTATCCTGCTTGAGATCCAAACTGATGATTTTAGTGCTGCAAGTATGGGATTTATCTTTTCAGCTGACCTCACCAACTAGAGGTCCTTTAGGGCCCATTCAAATCTATGCACTGTGGGTGGTAATGGGCAGTAAAATGTACATTAACACAGCAGACAGGAACATGTCTCACATGGTGCATTTCGCAGGCATTCATTTCCATTGGAACCCAATGTATTACAGTAGCGGGCAATGCACCTGTGCTGCACTACAACACTGTGTCCATTTTTTTCTGTTGTGGTGTATTGGCAGCCCTGTCTTAATGCAAAGTACATTAACACGCAATACATTGCATGTTATCTCAATGCAATGCAGAGCTAAATGTGAATGGGCTCCAACATAGGCATGCACACATAGGGTGGCAGGTGTGCCTGGCCACACCCTAATCACCCTGTACTGTGCAGATTACCCCTGCTGCCTGGCTGCAGAGAAAGGGACGGGGGAATCTCTGTCCTCAGTCCCTTTCTCTGTCTCAAAAGTGAGACATCAGGGGTCTGTTTAGACCCCTGATATTTCATCAAAGGCCCCCAGCAGGGCTCCTAAATAAAATTCTAAAAACAATAATAAAATATAATATTGTAAAAAATAATTAAAAAAAAAACAAAATTGTAAAAAAAAAAAAATAAATAAAATAAAAATAAACTACTGACACCGATCTCTGCCCTTCTGACATATATACACACACACTCATGTTTGTTTGCGCTTTGTGTTGCACACCCTAATGCAATAGGCTGCCCACACCTATGGGCTCCAAAGTTATTTGGTCCACCTGATGCCAAGATTTGGGGCCTTTTGTATTGGCCACTGGCAGTCCTTGGATACCTTTCTTGGAAGACACAGCAATTGGGCAGGTAAGAATCCCTTCCTTGATTGTATCTGCTCCGTTATAGTGATTGTAAACCCTTACATACACCCAGGAAAGTAACTGGCTTTAGGTGATATACAGAGATGAAACAAATCCTCCCCAAGTTGTACCTGTGGATATGCAGCCCTCTCTTCTCTACACCCATTCAAAGTGCAGAATTTCTAAGGCTTGTCTGAGAGCTCAGAAAAAAGGGGGCGGAGAGCCGATATTACACTCTGCAGAGCTCAGTGAGGAGAACTCTGGGAGCTAATTGGAGGGAAGGGAAACCCCCCTCCTTTCACACAGCACACAAGAACAGAGCTGAGGCTGTCAATCAGCTGGAGGTCCCTCCCTGTCGCCTTTTCTCTCTTGGTGTCAGGAAAACTTGTCAGAAGTGATTCATTCTGATAACAGAGGAACAAAGCAGCAGACAGAAAGGACGCGTAGTGCTCTTAACTGAGACAAGTATACACTATAGAGCAGGGTTTCTCAACCAGGGTTCCGTGGAACCCTAGGATTTCTCCAGAGGTTGTTAGGGGTTCCTTGAGCAATGGTCAATTCCTACCTCTCAGATAAATTCCCAATGAAATCATTGATTTTTTTAGCTATCTGTAAGGAGGTAATTCTTCCCAAGGACCACAAGTGTAAGCAGGGGAGGGCTGGTCCAGGGGGCAGGGTGGCGATTGCCCCCCAGGCCACTCTAACTTACATTAAAAATGGCCAACAGCCGCTGCCCTCTCACACTTTTTTCTTCTTGTGGAGGAAGGAAGTAGGGGCCAGGGGTGCAGCCACCAACTAACTGCAGGCAAAGGGGGGGGGGGGGGCACCCAGGGTCGGCTGTGCTGATTGGCACTGGCGAGCCTGCATTGATGGGTACTGATCAGGTTGCATTTGATAGGCACTGGTGAGGCTGCATTGATGGGCACTGGTGCAGCTGCATTGATGGGCACTGATGAGGCCAAGCTGATAGGCACTGAAGAGGCTGCATTGGTGGGCACTGATGAGCTGCATTGATGCATTATTTTTGTTAAACCTCCTTTGTTGCTATTAACATTAAATTATGTTACCACATTGTATCATATGTCTTGCTTCATAACATCAATATCCATTCTAAAACCAGGTGGGCATGGATGGTGAGCTGATTCGGTGGTTCAATGGGCCATTTGACTGAACTTACCCCCCAGGCCTAAGGCTGCCAGCCCTCCCCTGAGCGTAAGGAGCATTCTTCCCATTGACCATCACACTAATGTATCATGAGTTGTAGACTTTTAATTTTTAGCAGGGATTCCCCGAGACCGGAGAACTATTTCAAGGGTCCCTCGGTGTTGAAAAGGTTGAGAAAGGCTGCTATAGAGGGTTATGCTTTGTTCATATTTCATGTCTGAGGTTTACAACCACTTTAAAATAAACTAGTGCCAGGCCAGGGCTATCTGCAGGTACCTCCTCTCCCTTTGACTTCATCTGCTCACTGATGTCTATGGCCAGTTTAACCTGTAGTGGAGATCTCTTCCGTCTTATCCAAACAATGTTTATTTCAGCTGCTTCATCCTTATGCGTACCAAAATATTTGCAGTATCTTTACCTTGAAACATCATTAAAAGTGATATACTCAACGCCACAGCTATGATTAACTAACAATTCATTAATGTGAAGAATAACCACAACACTGTTATTAATACACTGTAATTGAAACATAGCAAGCTGTTGCTCTCTGGGGATTCTCTGTATTGCCAAGTAGATTAGTGTGTGAGCTAGATTCCATACACAAGCCTACAACCTCAGCCAAACTGGCAATGGTCAACAAGAGAGGCTTTAAAGGCTGCCAGTGCCACTTTAGTAAATTCAGTGGGTCAACTGACCAAACCACAAATCTTGTGAGAAAGCTCAGGTAGAAACTGCTATGATCTGACTGCTAAGCAGCCTACCAGTTCTGAGCACTTGCTATGGTTTTCAGGTTTAGCTTCTCTTTATAAATATGCATCTTAGGTGTTAGAAAATAAAGGCTTCCATCTGAGGCTTCTACGCAGAGGCATTTAGCTTCCTACCAGATATCCCGGTAAATACAATACGTACAATGATAGCAGGAGTGGCAGCGTTTTGTGCACAGCAACTGATCAGCAAATGAGCAACCGTATGGAAGAACCATGCACAGCTAAAGGGATGCCAGAGATGCATTCTTTTTCTATAGCAACACTTGTTCATTTATTAACACAAGATCACTGGCAGAGAGTGCAGGACCTTCATCCTTGCAGTGTCTGCATGCCCTTTAGTTAAGCAACAGTTCTTCATTAACCTTAGCACAGCCAGGCTACAAATGGAGCCGCCTTTTTTTTTAAAGGGTAAGCATCCATATTAACACCTTTTATCTCCCCTTTTAACCACTTAAGGACTGGAAGGATTTCCCACATTAGGACCTGAGCACTTTTTGTGATTTGGCACTGCGTTGTTTTAACTGACAATTGCGCGGTCGTGCGACGCTGTACCCAAACGAAATTGACGCCTATTTTTACCCACAAATAGAGCTTTCTTTTGGTGGTATTTGATCCCCCCTGTGTCATTTCTGATCACCGCTATTAACAAAAAAAGAGCGACAATTTTGAAAAAAAAAACAATATTTTTTCTTTTTGCTATAATACATATCCAAAAAAAAAAAAAAAAATGTATTCACCAGTTTTGGCCGATATATATATTTCCTCATATTTGTGGTAAAAAAAAGGCGGTCAGGAAGTGGTTAATAGCTGAAAAATTAACCCCGTATAGCATTTAATTTAAGTACTAATTTTGTCAGTCGAAGAGTCAGGTTCACATCTATTCATGTCCGCCTTTGTTCATTTTAAGTGCATTTTTTTAATGTCCTTTGTAGCACATTGATACGGGTTTTTATTACGTTTTGCAATGCATTTTGAATGTGTCAAGTGTTATGAATTTTTGGATTGGCCAATGAAAATTGATTTCTTGCTGTGACAACATTGCTGTGAATTTTGGAAGGATCTACAGGGTGGGCCATTTATATGGATACACCTTAATAAAATGGGAATGGTTGGTGATATTAAACTTCCTGATTGTGGCACATTAGTATATGTGAGGGGGGAAACTTTTCAAGATGGGTGGTGACCATGGCGGCCATTTTGAAGTCAGCCATTTTGAATCCAACTTTTGTTTTTTCAATAGGAAGAGGGTCATGTGACACATCAGACTTATTGGGAATTTCACAAGAAAAACAATGGTGTGCTTGGTTTTAACGTAACTTTATTCTTTCATGAGCAATTTACAAGTTTCTGACCACTTATAAAATGTGTTCAATGTGCTGCCCATTGTGTTGGATTGTCAATGCAACCCTCTTCTCCCACTCTTCACACACTGATAGCAACACCGCAGGAGAAATGCTAGCACAGGCTTCCAGTATCCGTAGTTTCAGGTGCTGCACATCTCGTATCTTCACAGCATAGACATTGCCTTCAGATGACCCCAAAGATAAAAGTCTAAGGGGGTCAGATCGGGAGACCTTGGGGGCCATTCAACTGGCCCACGACGACCAATCCACTTTCCAGGAAACTGTCCATCTAAGAATGCTCGAACCTGACACCCATAATGTGGTGGTGCACACTGTGAAATCCGCATTTTTTGAGCTGCAGTGTGCATGAGCCCAAAAACACATTAAAACACACTATACAAGCATTTTTATGCATAACCTTAAGCTACATTTGCATAGGTCCATAGGTGTGTGCAGCCTATTGCATTAGGACGTGCACCCCAAAACTCAAACACACATCTGTGCGTGTGTGTATACAGTATATATCACAGTTTACTATGCTTCAGTTATGTATGAACACAGTGAGTGATCAATATAGATCACTCACTGTGTTCATTCACAAAAGCTAGGTGCCAGTAAATGACATAGGGGCCCAGGCAGCAGGGGGAATCTGCACCACAAGGGGTGTTTATGGTGTGCCCCGGCACATCCGGCACACCCTGTGTGCATGCCTATGTATGGGCCGTTTTCCACAGTTCACATGTCAGCGGGAGGAAACTACCGATTCCTGAGCAACCAGTTGTGGCTGCCGAGCCTGCACACTTTAATGACAGGTTGTCACCGGTCGCATTTGTTCGTGGCTGTTCACTCAGACAGCGATTACCTGAAGTGACAACCTATCTTTGAAGTGTACACGCTCGGTGGCCACAGCTAGCCGCTCACAGGTATCAAACACAGCAGCTGAATTTGGTAGATTTCTGCCACTGGCATTGTCAGCGTGTCATAAGGCCCATGCAAATGTAGCCTTAGACTGCTATTAGCCTCAGAGTATATGAAAATGCACAGAAAAATGGACTTGCCTGTTTTTTTATTAATGTGAATGGCCTCAATGGTTATCCTGTGATTTCTGACACATCTATTTTGCATTCCAACGCATGTGCTAAAATACAGAGGTGTGAACAGAGCTGATTCACCTATAGGGGGAGATTTACAAAAAACTGGTGCACACAGAATCTGGGGCAGCTGTGCATAGTAGCCAATCAGCTTCCAGGTTTTAGGCTGGATTCACACCTATGCATTTTTAGTGCTTTTTGCATTTTGCAGATTTGCACTGCAGAATGTGTTCCATAGGAAACCATGTTACATGGACGGCAGTGCAAATCTGAAAAATGCAAAAAAGCACTAAAAATGCATAGGCGGGAATCCAGCCTAATTGTCACAACTTAATTGAACAAGTTGACGTTAGAAGCTGAAAAAATGCAAACTTGTCATGGCTCCTACAGCATGTTTGGTAGTTAATGAGTTAAATCCCATGCTAATCCTGCTCCTTGTTCTAGTCTAGAGCTAAAGGTTGCTTGAACAGTTAAATGATTCTTATCCGTGACTTGCACAGAAGAAATTTCATACTCCTATACCGTCAGAGAACACGGGAAGGTTTTCTTATTTCTTTCTGGGCAATTGAAGAATTAAAATTAGTGTTATTGTTATTATTATTCATGATTTACTCTCACCTGCCACTTTATTAAATACACCTGTTCAATTGCTTGGTAACACAAATTGCTAATCAGCCAATCACATGGCAGCAACTCAATGCATTTAGGCATCTAGACATGGTGAAGACAAGCCAAGCATAAGGCTGGGTTCACACTGTTGTGCAGAGCGGCTCACAGCAGGAGTCCAGGGCATCCCTGTTCTCCATTTCAGAGATGAATCAGGCCCAAATATTTGGCTGAATTTGGACCAGAAGATGCACAGGACTCTTCTGCAAACCACTCCATTGAGAGTCGGTCACAGTCTCCTGACATGCAAATTGGATGCAGAGAAATCCGCATCCAATTCGCACCAGTCTGAACCCAGCCCAGAATGGGGAAGAAAGGATTTAAGTGACTTTGAACATGCCATGGTTGTTGGTGCCAGAAAGGGCCGGTCTGAGTATTTAAAAAAACGCTGATCTACTGGGATTTTCAGGCACAACCATCTCTAAAGTTTACAGAGAATGGTTTAAAAAAGAGAAAGTATCCAGTGAGCGGCAGTTGTGTGGATGAAAATGCCTCAATGTTAGAGAAGAATGGGCAGACTGGTTTGAGATATTAAAGAAGCAACAGTAACTGAAGTAACCACTCTTTACAACCAAGGTATTCAGAATACCAACTCTGACCGCACAATACGTCGAACCTTGAAGCAGATGGGCTACAGCAACAGAAGACCACATCGGGTGCCACTCCTGTCAGTTAAAAACAGGAAACCAAGGCTACAGATCACACAGGCTCACCAAAATTGGACAATAGAAGATTGGAAAAATATTGTCTGGTCTGGTGAGTCTCAATTTCAGCTGCAACATTCAGATGGTAGGGTCAGAATTTGGCGTATACAACAGGAAAGCATGGATTCATCTTGCCTTGTATCAACGGTTCAGGCGGGTGGTGGTGGTGTAATGGCTAGATATTCCTGGCACATTTTGGGTCCCTCAGTACCAACTGAGCATCGTTTAAACACCACGGCCTACCTGAGTATTGTTGCTGACCATCTCCATCCCTTTATGACTACAGTGTACCCATCTTCTGATGGCTCCTTCCAGCAGGATAATGCATGCAGGTCACAAAGCTCAAATCATCTCACCACTGGTTTCTTGAACATGACAATGAGGTCACTGTACTCCAATGGCTTCCACAGTCACCAGATCTCAATTCTATAGAGCACCTTTGGAATGTGGTGGAAGTTAGCATGGGAGATTTGCATCAATTGATGCGCAGCCGACAAATCTGCAGCAACTGCATGATGCTATCATGTCAATATGGACCAAAATCTCTGAAGAATGTTTCCAACACCTTGTTGAATCTATGCCATGAAGAATTAAGGTAAAAGGGGGTCCAACCTGGTACTAGCAAGGTGTACCTAATAAAGTGTCCGGTGAGTGTATATTGCACCAACGGTTTGCAAAGTACTCTACAAAATGACAATACAGTTACAATACAATTCAATACAATGGAATCAGAGGGCCCTGCTCCTTGGAGCTTACAATCTAAAAGTCTTAGCTTTATCAAAGCACTCAAGAGGGTTTTCATAGTCCTATGAAGTCAGAGAACACAGGATGATTTTTTTTTACACTGCTCTTCAGGTAGTTACAGGATAAAAGCCTTGTCTTTGTTAAAGCAGGCAGGAGGGCTTTTATACTTCTATGCCATTGAAGCAAAAATGATAGTTTACATTCATCTTTTTGGGTAGTTGAAGGGTTAAACAATTGTTAGCGTTGGCTTTATTAAACCACGTAGATAGATTTTCTTGCTCATGAGAAGTCAAGGCACTCAGAAAGGTCTTTATATGTCTGTTTGGGTAGTTGAAGGAGTAAAAGCTTGTTAACCTTGGCTTTGCCAATGAGCACAGGAGGTTTTTTTGTTACTTGTATGACGTCAAAGCACAATGGAGAGTTTTAAGTAATCTTTTTGGGTAGTTGAAGGGCTAAATTCCTATTAGCCTTGGCTTGCCAAAAGCCCTAGGAGGCTTTTCATGCTCGTCTGAAGTCAAAGCATAAAGGAGAGTTTTCATTCATCTTTTTTGGGTAGTTGAAGAGTTAAATGCTTGTTAAGCTTGGCTTTACCAAAGCACATAGATAGATTTTCATGCTCATGAGTAGAGTTGAGCGAACACCTGGACGTTCGGGTTCTGCTGGTCCGTCCGAACTTCGGGACAAAGTCCGGGTCCGGACGGAACCCGAACGATCGCACGGACAACGATCAAGCCTGCCTGGTCGTCTTGGGCTTGCAGGTCCACAAGCGAGTTGAGATGAGTACTCGTACTTTTAGATAGATACACGAAACCATTTCGGTTCGAATTGTTCGTAAATTGAGAAGTTGATGGGTTTTTTCTACTTACTTTTGAGAGGAAATACGAAACTGAAGTCTGCTCGTACTTTTCGGAGGATCCCGAAAACCGTTCGGTTCCGATTATCCTTAAATCGGGAAGTTGATGGGTTTTTCTAATGAATTTTGAGAGGTAACACGAAACTGCAGTATGTTCATTGTTTTTTTGGAGGACACGAGTAACCGTTTCGGTTCC
>BLSH010086035.1:0-37345 GCA_018402905.1 Glandirana rugosa
AGACATGTGTGATGCATTTTCATGCATTTTCAGCCCACAGTAACAAAACGAAATCATTTTTTATTGACTAAAAAAATGCATCAAAATGAAAATCAGCAGAAGTACAAAAAAGCACATCAATGAGCACTAAAAATCATGAAATCTGAAATGCAAAGATGAGTGCACTAAGAGTCTTTCATACCATGCTACATATAAAAAGTCATCACAATGCCTAAAAAATACATGAGCATTAATGTGCATTTTAGCATGCATTTTCACTTGCATTGCATTGTGTTTTTATACACGTTGATATGCGTTTTCATGTCAACCACTGTGAAGTTACACAGAAGGGTCAAAATCCTAACAACAATTTATTTTCACACTTTTTTTCAGTTGTGTTGCATTTATATGCGTTCATGTGAATTGCGTTAAAATGCAGACAGGTTGCATTTCAACACAACCCACAGGTATACATACACTAGACTTGTGCATGATGGAAAATTTCATTTTGTTTCCTTTTGTTTCCTTTCGTTTTCATTCGTAAAATACATAAATTTGTTTCGATAAATACATAATTTCGTTTTTAAAAAAAATTGCACATGTCTAGTACACATATTGTGGTGTAAATGCATAGAAAAACATTGTTTTCTGTGTGCCTCTGCAGTGACTCGCAGTCACTTGGGATTAACAGGTGCAAAAAAACGAATAAACCACCTAAAGATCCTAACCAGTGCACTGCAACTCACATATATTAGAGTGACTGAAAATGCTGGATATTTTTTAAATTAAACTAACTAACATGTTATATTTACCTGCTCCGTGTAATGGATTTGCACAGAGCAGCCCCATCCTCCTCTTCTCGGGTCCCCCGCTGGCTCTCCTGGCTCCTCCACCCACTTAGTGCCCCCATAGCAAGCCGCTTGGGGCACTTGTGCATTCTTGCTCCCATGTGCCGCTCTGTGTGTTTTCATTCCTGCCCCCCCCCCCGCTCTCTCCTCATTGGCTGTGATTGCCACCAGCAGATGCCAATGCTGCTGTGTCTGAGGCAATGAGGAGGGAGAGAGTAGAGAGAGCCTTTGCTCTCCTACACAACTCTGGATTGAGATGGGGCTCAGGTAAGTATAATAAGGGGGGCTGGGGGGGAGCTACACTCATTTGTCTATATGACGTCCGCCAGGATAACCCGCGTTTGCATGCCCGTGGGGGTGCGCAGCGTGGCGATCGCTGGTGTGGTGTGACACTGCATTACCGATCTCTGTAAAGAGCCTCCCTCTGAAGCTCTTTACCACGTGATCAGCTGTGACCAATCATGGCTGATCACAGTGTACATAGGAAGAGCCGTGTATTGGCTTTTCCTCTACTCCCATCTGCAGACGTGAGTAGAGGAGAGCCGATCGGTGGCTCTTCTGACAGAGGGGTCTGCACTGATTGTTAATATTAATATTGAGTATGGCCCCCTTTTGCTGAAACAGCCCTGACCCATTGAGGCATGGACACCAAAGTAACATCCCCATGAATGGCAAGACCCAAGGTTTCCCAGCAGAACATTGCCAAAAACATCACACTGCCTCTGCCAACTTGCCTTCTTATACCACATCCTGGTGCCATCTTGTGGCAAGTGACGCACACGCACCCGGCTATCCACATGATCTAAAAGAAAACGTGATTCATCAGACGCGGGGAGGGAAAATGGCTAATTGGGCCCAATTTGGACATTTTCACTTAGGGGTGTACTCACGCACCCAGCTATCCACATGATCTAAAAGAAAACGTGATTCATCAGACACCGTCAAGGGAAAATGGCTAATTGGACCCAATTTGGACATTTTCACTTAGGGGTGTTCTCACTTTTGTTTACAGCAGTTTAGACATTAATGGCTGTGTGTTGAGTTATTTTGAGGGGGCAGCAAATTTACACTGTTATACAAGCTGTACACTCACTACTTTACATTGTAGCAAAGTGTCATTTCTTCAGTGTTTATACATGAAAATATATAATAAAATATTTACAAAAATGTGAGGGGTGTACTCACTTTTGTGAGATACTGTACGTAACCGTTGACATTTTTGTAAATATTTTATTCTATCTTTTCATGTGACAACACTGAAGAAATGATACTTTGCTAAAATGTAAAGTAGTGAGTGTACAGCTTGTATAACAGTGCAAATTTGCTGGAAAATAATGGTGGCCACACAAAATATTGACACTTTGGGCCCAATTTTGGACATTTTCACTTAGGAGTGTACTTACTTTTGTTGCCAGCAGTTTAGATATTAATGGCTGTGTGTTGAGTTATTTGAGGGGAATTTACATTGTTATTCAAGCTGTACACTCAGTACTTAACATTGTAGCAAAGTGTCATTTCTTCAGTGTTTGAACATGAAAAGATATAAAATATTTACAAAAATGTGAGTGGTGTACTCACTTTTGTGAGATACTATACATAGTTACATAGTTACATAGCTGGTGAGGTTGAAAAAAGACACAAGTCCATCCAGTCCAACCTGCGCTTGTGCTTATATGTTAATAGTACATTGTGTACCCCTGTATGTTGTGGTCGTTTAGGTGCCCATCTAATAATTTTTTGAAATTATCAATGCTCCCCGCTGAAACCACTGCTTGTGGAAGAGAATTCCACATCCTTACCGCTCTTACAGTAAAGAAACCACAGTTTAAAGTTAAACTGCTTCTCTTGCAATTTTAGTGAATAACAACGTGTCTTATTAAATTCCCTTTCACGCACAAGCTTTCAAGCTTTATATTGACTTTTTGGTTATTACTGATGAGAAAAGCATTAACCAAAAAGTCAATAATTGTTTAATTTGTATCATATTTGGCTATGTACTTGTTTACTGATGTAATTTCCTCTTTTTCGTGTAGTTGTGCAATTGTATTGTGGTCTGTAGTTCCCTGAGGAAGCCTATGTAGGCGAAACATGTCGGAACCACACCTCTTATCATGACCATCTTTTGTAAAAACTCCACCTGATCAAAAAATACATGTATTGTTTTTAATTCTGTTGATCTTTTAACATGGATTGATGAAAATTGTTGTATTTTAACAATTGTTTTGTTATGGCACCGTAATAATCCCACACACCACTCCACAAACCCTTCATGGACAACATGTTCACTTGCTGCCTAATATATGCCACAAATTTTCAGGTGCCATTGTAACAAGATATTCCCTTTACCTGTCTGTGGTCATAATGTTATGGCTGATCGGTGTATACCATAGTTTGTGGACTCTATAACTTTCCTACAGACTAAATGATATACACTGATTTGTGTTATTTGAACAGAATGCATTTTGGCCTAAATTTATGAAGAACAATTATTTATTTGCAAAATTCCATAATAGAAAGGAAGAAAAACACATTTTTGTTTGTTTGTTTATTTATCAAAATATATAAAGCCCAGTGAGGAATAAATACCACCAAAAGAAATTTGGTTTGGTAAAGTGTTGCATGACTGTACAATTGTCTTTCAAAGTGTCACAGCGCTTAAAGCTGAAAATTGGCCTAGGCAGGTAGGGGGTAAAATTGATGTGGTTAAGGAGGCATGCTTT
Source organism: Glandirana rugosa (assembly GCA_018402905.1). Taxonomy (NCBI): domain Eukaryota; kingdom Metazoa; phylum Chordata; class Amphibia; order Anura; family Ranidae; genus Glandirana; species Glandirana rugosa. The sequence continues at coordinate 3,548 of BLSH010086035.1, forward strand.
TAGGATGCTCTTTAACCACTTGCCAACCGCCCGCTGCAGCGTGACGGTGGCAAAGTGGCTCGTTATCACAAACTGCCATCACCTGACGGCGGCTGCGATAATGAGTATTGTGAGCGTGCGCGCACTGCCGGAGGCACGCTTGTGCACTCTCTGTGATCCAGGGGGGCCAGGGAGCGGGTAGGGCGGACACGATCTCTGCTGGTTACCCACGATGACCCCCCCCCCGCAGTGAGAGAACAGAGGTCTGTGTATGTAAACACGGATGTCCGTTCTCATAGAGGGGGAAAGGATGTGATCACAGGCTTCCTGTATATGGAAGCCGTGATCACTCCCCTCCCCCTGTCAGCCCAGCCCCCATACAATTAGAATACGCCTAGGGAACACAGTTAACCCTTAGCGCGCCCCTTCCAGGTTAACCCCTTCACTGCCAATGGCATTTACACAGTAATCAGTGCATTTTTATAGCACTGATCTCTGTATAAATGCCGATGGTCCCAAAAAAGTGTCAAAATGGTCCGACATGTCCGCTGCAATATCGCAGTACTGATAAAAATCGCAGATCGCTGCCATTACTAGTAAAAAATAAAAAAAAAAACTGAAATTCTCATCATTCGTAAATGCGGCAACTTTTGCGCAAACCAATCAATAAACGTCGATTGCAATTTTTTTTTTACCAAAAATATGAAGAAGAATATAAATCGGCCAAAACCGATAAAAAAATGTTTTTTTATATACTTTTTTGGATTTGTATTTTAGCCAAAAGTAAGAAAAATTGTTTGTTTTTTTTGCAAAATTGTCGCTCTTTTTTTGTTTATAGCGGCGATCAAAAATGACGCAGAGGTGATCAAATACCACCAAAAGAAAGCAAATTTTGTTTGGGTACAATGTCGCACGACCGCGCAATTGTCAGTTAAAGCGACGTAGTGCCGAATCGCAAAAAGTGCTCTGGTCCTAAAGTGTGAAATCCTTCCGGGGCTGAAGTGGTTAAAGCTAAACAAAACCCTCCTATATTTTACAGGCAAGGAAGCTACCACCTTAGCCTCTGTTTGATCTGCAGTTTCCATGGTGCAGCACATTTGATCAGTTATGACACCAGGCATTTGATGGCTTGACAGTTTGGTTGAGAACAAATCAATTGTGACAGTTATCAGTCATGCCTTGAATGTAACTGTTTTATGAATCAATCAGTTTAGTTTGACTTTAGGCTAAATAAGGAGGCACATATGCATGTTTTAAATGCAAGCTTGCACAATTCTAGTAATTTAAGAATGGCTATTCAGATTCTTGTACAAGTGACTGGTTCTCTTTAAAGCCTGGAATATAGTGATAGTGCGGTCAGACAGGCTTATTCAATAGGGCAGTGATGAAGTGGAAGTGCAATGCCGACTAGCTACCAATCAGATTTTTCCTATTATCCCTTTAGAGCTTACAGAACAATGAAAGATGATTACTGTGGAGTTATATTCATGTTGGCCAGATTTCATTTTTCTAATTTATGTAGTAAAATGAAGTTGGAACCTCTTTAAGGCTTAATTAATAAAGCAGTAGGAGTAGCATTGATCTGCAAAGCACTCATCAGATGTCAGTTTTTGCAATCAGAATTGGGATGCTAATTTTCAATAGGTTTCTATGTGTTTTTACATTTTGAACATTCTTCTTTGACCTAAAAAAAAATTAGAATTGATCTTACGCCAAACAGCAACATGCAATATGTAAAATGCTGGTAAGGCAGATCTATACTGTATTATAGAGTACCCCTTTAACCTAACCCCCCCAGCCACATTAAATATACAGACGGAAAGAGAGAACTTTTACAAAGCTTTCTTCAAGCTTCAAGCAGTCTTTAAACTATCTTCAGTTCCAGTTTAGGGGTTGCTGACTGTCACTTTAAACAAGTTGCTAGAAGGCTTCCACGGGCTTTCAACTTGTTTCAAGTATATTGAAGCTCACTGAAAGCTTGCAGAAACCTGCACTTCCATCATGATCTGTGTTTAACATCTTGAAACTGAAGCCAAATGGTGCTTTAAAGACTTCAAGAAAGCTGCTCAAAGCTTAATGAGAGCCAGGAGTATAACTAAGATTGTGAAGAACCTTGAGTACCCTGAGAAAAGCAATGATGTACTGCACCATGGCAAAAGGTGGTATGGCCTAATTGCAGTGGGATTGACGTAAAGGAGTATGGTTAAATAAAATCTGAGGCTACTCACGCTTTACACAATACACATACTGTATATCATAGTCCTTCACTACTCACAAAATATGTGCTACAGGCAAGAGTCACACAGACACCAGCCTACCCTCAGCATCTGGAGTCTCAAAATGAGAAAACATGCTGCAGTGCGTGGGTATGCCTAAATTGCACTTAATATCAAGCTTGACCTATAGGAACATGGTTAATACAGAAGTATGACCAAAGATTTGTTGGCCATAATCCTCTTGTGGGTCACAAGATTGTAAGCCCCTCCACTTGGGAAGCATCCCAACAATATTGTCGGGTTCCACCCCACTGTCTGATTGCCTGGAGCCTGGCGCTCCAGTGAGCATTGGAGGGGCAGAGTGGAAAGCAGTAACTGGCAATCACTACTCTCTGCTCAGAGCAGACAGAGAACTGAGCAATCAGTTCTCAGTCTTAGACAGGGTTGCCAACCTCCCGCAGCTTTTTACTGCCAAAACATGGAAAATTTACTGATGGAGCACATTTTTTACTGACAACCTGAAAAATGACAGAACTCCTATTGAAAACTAACGCAATCAATATTTTAACAGTATAAACATGATATGGAAACACTGACTATACCCATAATAAGTAATTTGAATGGTTTATACTTAAAAAGTCAACACAGCATGACAAATTATTGGCCCCTGATATTTACTGACAGTTGTAAAAAAATCACTGATTTTTATGAACTGTCAGTAAATTTACTGAAGGTTGGCAACCCTGGTCTTAGAGCCAACATAGGACAGTAGCAACATAATACCAAAGCTGCAGCATAGAGGTGAGCATGGATTTTTTTTTTAAATCCCATGCTTTTCCTTTAAATATAGTGCCACCCTATTCACATCACACACTGCACACATATGCCACAGTCCTTGTTTCTACAATTTACTTCTTAACTAAAGACCTAACATTTTTTAAGTTTTGCATACTGTGAAGAGGGATTAGAACAAGCTGCATTTACATTTGAGATTACCAATCACAAGACACAGAGCCAGTCTGACTTGCTCTGTACTTTTGCCTTATGATTTGTGTTATGTTCAGTGTAACAGCACACTCACAGGCATTGTGTGTGTACCGTATGTTTTACGTAAATGAGTGAAAAATAATGCAGACATCAAAATGATAGGACCTGGGGCACCCAACAGGAGATGCATTCCTGGTGATAGTTATGCCTCCGTTGAAAGATTTGCAAATGCTTAGTAAAGGTTTTCTGTATACACCACTGTTATACAAGCTGGATCCCATGTGCACAAGGCTTTAAAGAGACAGTCCACTCAAAACTGGTCTTTCAGTTTTTGGTAGATTCTAGTGATTTGGAATACTTGATCATTTCTTATGTCTTCAGATTTCTACTAATGAGATGCCTGTTTCTGGGTTCCTGAGTCTGCATGCCTGCTGTGGCCAATTTAAAGGGGGGTTCCACCCTCCCAAGTGGATTTTTACTTATTTATTGTGAGGAATACAGCAAGAGGAACTAGGTCATGCAAAGGTGAACAGAAACATTCTAAATTCTCATGTGGACCACAAGAGAATGAATTATAGACAAGATTTATCTTTGTCTTAGATATATCTAAAATAATTAAAGTCATATATGACGTCAAGGCTATAGTGCTCTACCTATAATTAAAATGTAACTTTTGAATAGACTGGCCATTCCAATATCAGGTCACGCTTTTCACACAAAAGAGATATTTCAAATCTAGGTGGAGTCTGGTGAGCGGTCGCCGATTTCTAACTTATTATTATTGTTATTATTATTATTTTATTATTTCTATTTGCTAATAGCACATGAAATTGAATTCTTAAATGCTGCTGCATTCTCTATTATTTCAAATGAAATAATTATCTAACAGTGGATTTGGATGCCATGTATAAGCCAAATTAGATATACAGATGTTGAAACTCAAGGACAGAGGACTCTACACTGATGTGCCTGCGCAACAAAAGGAATAATTAGGTGATGTACCTCTCCATCACTTGCTAAAAGCAGATATATCGCTTTTGGATGCTGAGAAACAAGTGTCGCCTACACCATTCAATAAATATATAAAGAGAATGAAATAGACGTGTTCTGGAGCTCTATCTAGTGGTCACATTTGATATTTTTTTCTTTTTCTATCTTCAATCACATTTGCTGCTCTGAAAACTTGAAGGGTTCCCTTTATGCATTTTTTTCACACAAAATTCACCCACTTTTCATAAAGAATTCACACATTTTTTCCAATAGAATGCCATTATAAAAATGTGGGGTGGGTATTAAGGAATGCCCAGAATAAAAGTTAATGACCAAAAGGTTACATAGTTGGTAAGGTTGAATAAAGACAACTGCCATCCAGTTCAACCTATGTAGTTACATAGTTACATAGTTAGTCAGGTTGAAAAAAGACACAAGTCCATCCAGTTCAACCAAAAAAAAAAACAAAAAACATTTATATATATATATATATATATATATATATATATATATATATATATATACACATACACAACCAAATAATCCCATATACAATCCTTCACCCACAGTTGATCCAGAGGAAGGCAAAAAACCCCAGCAAAGCATGATCCAATTTGCTATAACGGGGGAAAAAACTCCTTCCTGATTCCCGGAGACGCAATTGGATTCACCCTGGATCAACTTTACCTAAAAATGTTAATACCCAGTTATATTATTTACATTAAGGAAAGAATCCAGGCCTTTTTTAAAGCAATTAACCGTGCTGGCCAAAACCACCTCTGGAGGGAGTCTATTCCACATTTTCACAGCTCTTACTGTGAAGAAACCTTTCCGTATTTGTAGATGAAATCTTTTTTCCTCTAGACGTAAAGAGTGCCCCCTTGTCCTTTGTGATGACCTTAAAGTAAATAACTCAACACCAAGTTCATTATATGGACCTCTTATATACTTGTACATGTTGATCATATCCCCCTTTAATCTCCTCTTCTCAAGAGAGAATAAATTCAGATCCTCTAATCTTTCCTCATAGCTGAGCTCATCCATGCCTCTTATTAGTTTGGTTGCCCTTCTCTGCACTTTCTCCAGTTCCCCAATATCCTTTTTGAGAACTGGTGCCCAAAACTGAACTGCATATTTCAGATGAGGTCTTACTAATGATTTGTACAGGGGCAAAATAATGTCTCTATCTCTGGAGTCCATACCTCTCTTAATACAAGAAAGGATTTTGCTTGCTTTGGAAACCGCAGCTTGTCATTGCATGCCATTATTAAGCTTATGATCTACCAAAACCCCCAGATACTTCTCCACTATGGATTCCCCCAGTTGTACTCCCCCTAGTATGTACGATGCATGCATATTCTTAGCCCCCAAGTGCATAACTTTACATTTATCAACATTAAACCTCATTTGCCACATAGTCGCCCAATTAGACAGTGCATTGAGGTCGGCTTGTAAGTTGGAGACATCCTGCAAGGAAGTTATTCTACTGCATAGCTCAAGGTAGGAGTTGTAGGTGTGTATTTGTAGCAAAACAATTTCACATATCCCCTTATATTGTTTTTGCTAAGATGTACGTCCAAGAGTCTTTTAAAACTATCCATACTTCCTGCCGACACCACTGATTGTGGAAGAGAATTCCACATCTTTACCGCTGTCAGGACACCTGGGGTCAGGCGACAGATGTGCAGCGCTGGAGTGCGAATCGTACCGCTGAAGTGCGAAACGCATTGCTATGTTTGCAAAGCACATCGCTAAGGTTGTGGACCTATAGCTGACTGCTGCTAATGAGCTCTGGCTGGTAGGGGAAGACAAGACCCTGGATCACTGACACTGAAACAGAGGGAGCTAGTGCATCCATTTCCCCAGTGTGCGGAGTCTAAGAGCCGGTAGGTATTTGCCACAGCCTCTGGTGGTGAGGATGGATTTGGCTGCAACTGGATCCAGGTCGCAGCCCCCAAGGTCCCCTAGCTCACGCTTGGGTGGCTACAGGTAGAAGAGAGAAAGCAGAAGCGCAGGAACAACAAGGATAGTCAGTGGCCTAGCCAAAGGTCAGGGCCACAAGCAGACAGGGACAGATGGAAGAGCACGCCAAGGTCAGGGTATCAAGCAGACAGGAGAAACAGAGAACAAGCCAAAGGTCGGGGTATCAAGCAGGCAGGGATAGTCAGAACAAGCCAAAAGTCGGTAAATGGAATAGACTCAGAGCATACGACGGGAACAACCACACACAAAGCCAAACAAACATAACATTAATCATCAAGGAGGCTTTGCAGCACATGGTCTTAAATAGTGTTTCCTTAATTGGAGACTGGGGTGGAGTTCACTGAGAGGAGATTACTAAGTCCACAGGTGGTGATATGCATGACCTCTGGGCTGACACAACCAAGAGGTAAGCAAACAGACATGAATGTTACTATGGGTTCATGACAACCGCCCTGACAGTGTAAACCCTCTACACAGCTTAAGCTTAAACCGCTTCTCTTCCAGTCTCATCGTGTGGCCCATGTCTTCTTACACACCCTGGGACTAAAAAGTTTCAAACTTACACTGGGATCACCGTTGAGATATGTGGATATCGCTATCATATCTCCTCTCAAGCGTCTCTTCTCCAGGGAGAATACATTTAGTGCCTGTAGTCATTCCTCATAATTGAGGCCCTCCAGTCCCCATATTAATTTAGTTGTCCTTCTCTGGACTCTCTCCAGCTCCAGCACATTCTTTCTGCGGATTGGTGACCAGAACTGCATGGAATACTCCAGATGCAGCCAAACCAGAGTTTTATAAAGTGTCAGGATTAGCATTTTATCTCTGGAGTAAATTCCATTTTTTTATGCATGCTACTATTCTTCTGACTTTGGTAGCTGCAGCTTGACATTGTATGCTAATAGCTCAGTCTGTCTTCTACTAGGACCCCCATATCTTTCTCTATCCTGGAATCCCCTTGGGGTTCTCTCCCTAATGAGTAACTTGTGTTTATATTTTTACCCCCCAAGGCATTACCTTACATTTACCAATGTTAAACTTCATTTGCCATGCAGTAGCGTAGCCCACTCCATGAATTTATTCAGGTCCTCTTGTTAAGTTTCTATATCCTGCGGTGTTGTTATTCCCCTGCATATTTTTGTGTCGACAGCAAACACTGAGATCGAGCTATTTATCCCATCCTCTATATCATTTATAAATAAAAAGGTCACAAAATCAAAGTTTGATACATTTGTTCAATAAATACTTTGCCTTGACTTTTTTTGTCATAAAATTTGTACTGCGTGCCCCTTAATACCCACCCCAGAGATTTGCCATCCACTGAGTGTGTTGTGAGAGACCATCAGAGAGGCAGCAGCCTGAGACCAGTACAAGGTCATCTACACAGCACCTTCACTGCCCATCAGCCCCTGTGAAGGAGGACTGAATTCTACAACAGATCCAATAATATTAATATCTCACCTCTATTAGTCCAGAGCTATCACACCTACACATCAGCTATTATAAATAGAGTTGACCGAACACCTGGAAGTTTGGGTTCGGCAGGTTCGGCCGAACTTCGGGAAAAAGTCCGGGTTTGGGACCGTACTTGACCCGAAATTTATCCCGGACCCCAAACCCCATAGAAATCAATGGGGACCCAAACTTTTAGGCACAAAAATGGCTGTAACAAAGTCCTGGCAAGTCCTAGAGGTCTGCAAAAGGAAGGAAAATGGGGGTAAGAGTCGAACAAGTGCCCTACAAAGAAATGGGGATAGGGAAATAACTTAAAATAATTTTTAAGCTAAAATCACATAAAAAAATAAAAAATGGAGGTGGGTGTGGAGTTGGAGGTTGAGGAGGCGGTGGAAGTGGCGGTGGAGGAGGTAACCAACACTGTTTTTTTATTTTTGTGCAAGAAATGCACCGCTGGCCGCAAATGTAGTTTTTAGAATATTTTTTGTTTTTTTAAACCAGCAATGTAGACATTTTTTTTATTTTTGTGCAAGAAATGCACCGTTGTAGATGCACTTTTTAATTTTGAGCAAGAAACAATAATCTGTCCCTTAAAGCAACAGCTGGAACCTTTCCCTATAGAACTTGGAGATGATTTTAGAACAATAATCTGTCCCTCTAAGCAACAGCTGGAACCTTTCCCTATAGAACTTGGAGATGATTTTAGAACAATAATCTGTCCCTCTAAGCATCAGCTGGAACCTTTCCCTATAGAACATGGAGATGATTTTAGAACAATAATCTGTCCCTCTAAGCAACAGCTGCAACCTTTCCCTATTGAACTTGGAGATGATTTTAGAGCAATACTCTGTCCCTCTAAGCAACAGCTGGAACCTTTCCCTATAGAACTTGGAGATGATTTTAGAACAATAATCTGTCCCTCTAAGCAATAGCTGGAACCTTTCCCTATAGAACTTGGAGATGATTTTAGAACAATAATCTGTCCCTTAAAGCAACAGCTGGAAACTTTCCCTATAGAACTTGGAGATGATTTTAGGACAATAATCTGTCCCTTAAAGCAACAGCTGGAACCTTTCCCTATAGAACTTGGAGATGATTTTAGAACAATAATCTGTCCCTTAAAGCAACATCTGGAACCTTTCCCTATAGAACTTGGAGATGTTTTTAGAATAATAATCTGTCCCTTAAAGCAACAGCTGGAACCTTTCCCTATTGAACTTGGAGATGATTTTAGAACAATAATCTGTCCCTCTAAGCAGTAGACTCTACCTAGTCCATTCAGATCGTTCTGTGCAGCAGGATGAGGTCTGCAATCTGTCCCTCAAAGCAGAGGCACTAGTAATCTCTACCTAGTCCACAATCAGATTGTTCAGTAATACAGGATGAGATGTTATATAATATCTGCACTCTGTCCCTCACAGAGCCAGCAGCATCCTCTCCCTAAACTAACTAAAGAGCATATGACATGCAGCATGGTGACTCCAGCCCCTTATAGAGGCTGGGTCACATGATGCACTGGCCAATCACAGCCATGCCATTAGTAGGCATAGCTGTGATGGCTTCTAAGGGCACACAGGTGAAACACTTGTTGATTGGCTGCCCTTGGCAGCTATTCAACACGTGGAATAAAATACCAGAACCCCAAACCCGAACCCAAACTTTTTTGGAAAAGTCTGGGTACGGGTCTGGGTCCCCGGACACCCCAAAGTTCTGTACGAACCCGAACTTTACAGTTCGGGTTCACTCAACTCTAATTATAAATATGTGTTACTCTTAAAGTGGTTGTCAAGTCAGTTTAAAAAAAAAAAACACCTACAAGAGAAAGGCATAATGAGCTAGTATGCATCGCATACTAGCTCATTATGAAATGCTTACCTTAGATTGACGCTGTAGCAGCGGTCCACGGCAACATGGTGTTTCCGTTGTCTTCTGGGATCACAGGCTCTGACCAATCACAGCGTGGACTCCAGCGCTGTGATTGGCAGGAGCCATGCTGACGTCACTCCTGCGCATGTGCACGGGAGCCATTATTTACGGCACACTTCGCAAAGAAACGGCCCAGTCGGGCCGTTACTTCACTGCGCATGTGTCAATGACGTCGGCACATGCAAATACAGGGAATATCTCCAAACAGTGCAAGTTTAGGAGATATTCCCGGGACCTACAGGTAAACCTGAATATAGGCTTACCTGTAGTTTAAAGCGGTTGTCTACCCAATTTTTGTACTTTTACCTACAGGTAAGCCTATAATAAGGCTTACTTGTAGGTAAAATGAATATCCCCTAAACCTGTACAGTTCAGGAGATATTCCCTCTCCGAGTTGCTGCGGCGTTACGGCGCATGCGCCGTGTATGTCCCCGGCAAAGGCCCGGCAATAGGGCCGGACCTTGCCAGAAAGACGGGTCCTGCACGCATGCGTGGGAGTGACGTCTCACGGCTCTGGCCAGTCACAGCGCTGGTGCCGCGTACCCGGAAGCAAGATCCGAGGGAAGATATCCGCTCCCTCAGAGCGAACCGAGCAGTCCGGTCGGATCTTCGTTTCAAGTTAAGTATTTCATAATGAGCTAGTATGCGGTGCATACTAGCTCATTATGCTATTGTCTTGCAGGCTTTAGTTTTTTTTTTTTTTTTAATGTGTAGGCAACCACTTTGAAGTGGTTGTCATAACTTGACAACCACTTTAAGTAAAGGTTGGGTAAATCCTGTGTATAAAAATATATAAATAACTCCCCAAATCTCTCTACTATGATGTACAAACTAAAGTGGAACGAAACCCATCAATTTAACTGTTTCTCAAAGCAGTTACATTCAAGGCATGCTGTGAGTGATAACTGTCACGGTGGCTTTTGCTCTCAACTAAACTGTCAAGCCATCAAATGACTGATCACATGTGCAGCACCCTACAAATGGCAGATCAAACAGAAGCAGCTTTCATGGATTTAAAGAGGAACTTTACTCGCTCAATCAACACAAACTATTTTTATTCCTTATGCTCATAGCATTAGTAAATAGATGGGAGGATATATCATATTTACTTGTGTAGCACTACCCCTGTAGGAGTTGCAAATGTCAGGGTTACTCACTGCTGCACAGCCAGTCACATAGCATTTCCTTCTTTCATCCAGATGCAGAAAACAGTATTTGAGTTAATTTTGTTGTTTTTTTATTAGGGGATAAAAACTTGGATGGGGTTAGGGATTATGGGATGTCCAACTTGAAAAATTTCCAACAAAACCAGGGACAACTCCTGTACAAACTTTGTTCCTTTTCACAGCTCCTCTGAGTTCTCTCCCCTGGGAACTAACAGTCTTTTTAGTTAGCTCATAACAGCCCATTACAAGCTAGGAAGGATTCCTGCAACACCATCTGCTTTCCTGTAGACGCTGATCCCAGCTCTACTTTGCGCAAAAATGCCAGTCCACATGGCTACTTCTTCTTTCCAGTATACCCGACTGACATACTCTGGAGATTTCCCAGGGCAAGGCTAGATGAAGACCTGAGCACACCGCTATCTTCAAGAGAGACCTGCTACAGCTAGCAGTCTCTCCCCTTCTCTGTCCCTGCACCATGCTGATCTACTCACTCTGTCTCTCTCTGGCAGGATCCTTCCAAGCCAGCCTCCCAAGCTCCAGCCCAATGTTAAACTCCTCCCTGGCAAGGGCCAATGACAAACTCCCTCAGCACTGCTTCTCCATCTTCCACCTTACTCCCCTGCCAACATGACTCATCCAATACTTAAGGGCTAGCCTAACCACCCTGCCAGGCCCACCGCACAGGGATTGGTCAAGCTCTCCTAAGTATGTAGATCAATCCTCCTGGCCTCTGCCCACTAGCCTCTAGAAGTTTCTCCAAACTTCCAGACCCAGGGGGAGGTACCAGAGACTTGTCTGCATGAGTCACCCAGCCCTGAACTCTAATAACCTTAACCCAGATTAAGATTTACAGGGGTTAAACATGAGACAGAATATGTTTTTACTTACTCTGACTCTAGTAGCACACTAGAGGGTGCTACACTTGTTTTAATTGTTTTTATTACATTTCGTCAGTTACTTCCTGATTTCCAGGCCTAGGCAAATGATGTCATACATCCCATAAGTCTTCAGGAGGGGCGGAGGGGGCTTTCTCAGCTAAGCACAACCTCCTGCATGCATGCTTGAGCTAAGGGCAGATGGATTCCAGGAAGTAACTGCTACATGAATCATCTGCCCTTACTCAATATGGCCAGAGCCGAAAATGCTAAGAGGGTGTTTTTCAAAGTAATTTCTCAGCAAAATGAAGCACAGGATAGGGAGTTTGCGTTGAATATTAAAAATACACTTGGATTTGGTTTTTGATTTGAGGTGCTCAGATGCAGTGTAGGTCTGCTTTAAAGGATAGTTGGGTTTGGTTCTGCTTTAAGGTTAGCAGATTCTTAAAATGAAATCTGGGAACATGCTATTGACCACACCCACAAAACAGCACTCTCCTTTGCAGCCCCACCCACAAAACCACACCCCCATTTTTTAATTTTGGGTGAAACCAAATTGCGGTAACAGTACATTAAACCTGAATCTATGCTGCTATGGATCAAAAGAGTGTAAACAGAGAATGCAGTGGTCAGGATTAAATAACATACTGAGTTCAGGGGTTGGGATTAAGTAACACAGAGATTTCAGGGTCAGTTTTAGGTAATGCCTAGAGTGCATGGGCCAGGATTAAAGCGGTTGTATCCCCAGGTGCCCAAAAAAAAAAAACCTGCAAGTCAAAGGCATAATGAGCTAGTTTGCACCGCATACTAGCTCATCATGAAATGCTCACCTTAGAACAATGATCCATCAGGGCTGCTTGGTCCCTGCAGAGGGAGCTGCCATGTTCCCTCGGGGGATCCTTCCAGGTATGCGGCTCCGGCACTGGCCAGAGCCTCGAGACGTCACTCCCCCAAGGGAGCCCATCATTCAAGGTTTCCGGCAAGGTCCAGCACATGCGCCGTGACATCAGCGGCTGCTTGCAAGGGAAAAATCTCCTAAACCGTACAGGTTTAGGAGATATTAATTTTACCTACAGGTAAGCCTTATTATAGGCTTAAATGCAGGTAAAAATTACATTTTAGGGGATACAATGAACACACAGGGTTCATGGATAAGAATTAAGTAACACACAGAGTTCAGGGGTCAGGATTAAGTAAAACACAGGGTTCATGGATAAGAATTAAGTAACACACAGAGTTCAGGGGTCATGATATTCTTTCTTTACATTAAAAATTATTGTACTAGAACTATTAATTAAAACTTTTTTTGTGGAACTATGTGCATTATGTAACCCTGGGCCACTGATAAAGCAGTACAGCCAGCCCTTCTGTATCAGGGCTGAGCTCCATCAGTTCAAAAGGGGGGCCAGGGCACCTGCCAAGCAGGTGGGCCTGCTGTACTGCCTTATTGCAGGCACTGATCCTCTTCTGCCTCCTCCTGTAGAATTGCTGGCTTCTCCTCCTCTTTCTCTCTCTGTCTGAATTGCAGGGGGATCAGTTCTAGCATCTTCACCCCATCCCCCCACTGTCCAGGCTTCCCTGTGTGTGCCCATTTTCCCTGCAGTGCTACTAACTTTTCCTCCTCTCCTCTCCTGATCGGCAGCTGCTGCAGGCACAGAGAGGGATGTTTCAGGATGGAGAGCGGGAGAGGGCAGTAAATATGTCCAATTTACCATCCCTTTCCTTTCCTGAATGATCACAGTGAGTGATCAGTACCAATCACTCCTGTGCCCATTCATCAGTGAAGCATATTAAACTGTGTTTATTATGCTTCAGTTTGTGAATAAACAGGAAGCCTCAGAGAGCTTCCTATTCATTCATATGTGCAACTGAGGCTGCAAAAAAAGGGACTGAGGACTGTCCTCAGTCCCTTTTTCTCAGTCTCAAATATGAAACATCACTGGTCTGTTTAGACCCCTGATATTTCACCAAATAAAGGGCCAAACATAGTCTTACCTCTAAAATCTGACAATCTGGGGACCACAGATTTTTGTAACCCATTTAAAATTCTTACTTTACAGGTTTCCCACTCTAGATGTATGGTGATAAAAGCATTGCTCCAAAATAAAAATAGCTGCTTTAAAGTAAAGCTGCCAATAGACTTCAGTGCAGGTCAAATCTGTGTGCCTACAGGGCAAAGAATCTCCAGAAGTTTGCAGGGCACTTTTACCTTGCCTCTGTGAATTGAATTCCCAAAGGGGCTGAAAGCTAATGCGTTCTCATTTCTGTGGGCACCATAAGGATAGATGTGCATGGATGATGCTGCTTGAGCCTCACTTACATCTGGATGCACATAACGGAAAGAGGATGCAGACAGACTCTCCTTCAAAGCTGATTTCAAGGTTCAATAAACCCTGAGCAGCCCTCCTGTGGGTTTCACTTGCACCTAGCTGTTTTGAATGCATTGAACATGTTCTTATTGAAATGCTTTGCACCGCGCACAACTAGGCACAAATGTATAACCCTGGAGCATGGCTTGTGGAGTTTGTGAATCTTAAATGCAGCTGGTGAAAGAAGGTGCATTTCAGTTTTCATTGTAAGTGTTTTAAAAACACCTTTTATCATTAGGTATGCACGGTGAAACAGACTTATTAAGAATAGTAATTATTAATTGCTCAGATCCACTTAAAATGCACAAAATTACATATGTGTGTTTTTGTACATTTACCATTCATTTCAAAGAAAAAAGAACATGGTATACTTATTGTATTTGATACACAGAGTAGATCATTTTTTGACAAACTCTATAGGACAAAATTAGATTTAATAATACCAGTAAAAATTCTAGTGTATCTTTACCATGGTAATCAGTGGGACAAATGCTGCCTTACATTGTTGGTCAGTGGAGAAATGCCCCCATTTATTGGTGTTCATAGAGAAATGACCCCTTACATTGATAGTCAGTGGAGAAACACTGTCTTGCATTGATGGTCAGTGGAGAAATGCTTCCTTTCATTGGTGGTCAGTGGAGGAATGCTGCCTTTCATTGGTGGTCAGTGGAGAAATGCTGCCTTTCATTGGTGGTCAATGGAGAAATGCACCTTTCATTGGTGGTCAATGGAGAAATGGCCCTTATATTGAAGGTCACTAGAGTAATGCCCCTGTAAGTTGGTCATTAGTGGAAGCAATGCTCCCGTACATTGGCTGTCAGTGGAAAACTGTCCTTTCATATTGCTGGTCAGTGGAAAAGTACCTCTTTATATTTTTGGGCCTGAGAAATTGCTTTCTTACATTTATGGTCCGTGAAAAGAATGGCCTGTTGCACTAGTGATCAGTGGAAAGAAATGACCCTTACATCGGTGGTCAGTGCAAAGAATACCTCCTAACATATACAGTTAGTGGGAAGAATGTTTCCCTACATTGGTGGTCAGTGGGAAGAATACCATCTGTACAGGCATCTAAATAGGTCAACGGTGTCAATACTTACTTACCTGAGAGACAAGATGAGGTTTCTCTAGTCCAATTCCCTGGCCCTGCCAAGTGAAGTTGGTTCTGCAACTATGCAGGCACTGGGCACTATCAAGCTAGAGCTCTTTCTGCCAATGCTCAAGGAAAGAACCCCTGGTAACCTTTGGAGAAATCATAGAGTTCCATGAAACCCTGAGTGAAAAGAATGTCCACAGTCTCTTGCATAACACATTATATATACATATACAGTGGGTAAAATAAGTATTGAACACATCGCCGCTTTTCTAGGTAAATGTATTTCTAAAGGTGCTATTGACATGAAATTTTCACCATTTTAATACCGATGGCCTATAAATAGGTGTCTCATTACCCAAGTGTCACACAAGAAACATCTCATGATGGGTAAAAGCAAGGAGCTCTCTCAAGACCTTCGCAACCTTATTGTTGCAAAACATACAGATGGCTTTGGTTACAGAAGGATTTTTTTTTTGACTCTTTATTCCAAATATTTCTTTCACATAGAATTACATTTCATTTTATTTTCATTATTTATGTTTTACATTTTACAATACATATATTCTTTCCATATACTGCTTCCGTTTACACTCATTCCATCCTCTCTACCATACCTTACCATGGTCACTATTATCATTTCCTCTAATTTCAATCTATACTAATATCCTATATTGTTAAATGGGATGTATTCCACTTTTCCCAAATATTATCATATTTTTGTATGTTTCCCCTGTTTTCATACAATATTTTTTCATATGGTAAGGTTTGATTTACAGCTTTTACCCATTGACTGATTGTCAGGGGCAATGGTTGAATCCACTTTTCCTCTATTTGTTTTCGTGCAAGAAATAACGCTTCTTTCAGAAATACTTTAGTATATTTAGACCATCTTCCTTCTTCTACTAATCCCAGTAGACATACTTCTATCGTACCTTGGACGAAACTTTCAGTAACTTTTACAAATTTACCAATGACTTGTTGCCAATATTCCGTTATTCTACCACAGTTCCACATTAAGTGTAGGAAGTCTACTGCTTCTTGCCCGCATCTTGCACAGTTTGGTGCTGGAATTTTCCCTATTTTATATAACTTATTTGGACTAAGGTATACATAAGGATTTTTAAACGTTTGAATGTTTCAGTGAGCACTGTTGAGGCCATAATCGGCAAGTGGAAAGTACAACATTTCACCATAAACTAGCCACGAGCAGGTGCTTGTCACAAGATTTCTGACAGAGGAATGAAAAGAATTATCAGAAGAGTTGTCCAAGAGCCAGGGACCCCTTGTGGAGAGCTTCAGAAAAACCTGGAAATAGCAGGCACAATTGTTTTAAAGAAAACAATAAGTAATGCACTCAACCATCATGACCTGTATCCACACTTATCTTGCAACCCCTCCATTGCTGAAGAAAAAGCATGTTGAAGCTTGTTTAAAGTTTGCGGCACAATATTTAGACAAGCCTGTGAAACACACCATGTTTGGAGGTCAGATGGCACTGCACATCACCCCCAAAACACCATACCAGTGAAGTTTGGAGGTGGGAACATCATGGTGTGGGGCTGTTTTTCAGCATACGGTACTGGCAAACTTCATATCTTTGAAAGAAGGATGAATGGAAAAATGAATCAAGACATTCTTGATAAAAATCTGCTGCCATCTACCAGGATGGTGAAGATGAAACGAGGGTGGACATTTCAGCAAGACAATGATCCCAAACACAAAGCCAAGGAAACACTCAATTGGTTTCAAAGAAAGAAAATAAAGTTGCTAGAATGGCCCTGCCAATCACCTGACTTGAATCCAATAGAAAATCTATGGAAAGAACTAAAGATCAGAGTTCATAGAAGAGGCCTACCGAGCCTTCAAAATTTGAAGACTGTGTGGACGAATTGGCCAAAATCCAACCCTAGCAATGCATGCGATTAGTGTCTCCATACAGGTGGTGTCTTGTAGCTGTCATTACCAACAAAGGATTTTGTACAAAGTATTAAATATATTTCAGTTAGCATGGTCAATACTTTTTCCCTGTGTCATTCCATTTTGTTACACATAACTTAATTTCTGAACGTATTTGTTTTGGTTTCTTTGTATGTATGGAATGCATGGGTTGTTACCAACATGTGGTGAAAATGTCATGTCAATAGTACCTTTAAAAATATATTTACCTAGAAAAATGGTGACTTATTCAATACTTATTTTACCTGCTGTATATACACCATATTGTCAAAAGTTTTGGGACACCTTCCTTTACATGCACATAAACTTTAATGGCTTCCCAGTCTTAGTCCGTAGGGTTCCATATTGAGTTGACCCACCGTTTGTAGCTATAACAGCTTCAACTCTTCTGTGAAAGCTGTCCACAAGGTTTAGGAGTGTGCCTATAGAATATTTGACCATTTGTAAGGTCAGTCGCTAATGTGGATGAGAAGGCCTGTCTCGCAGTCTCTGCTCTAATTCTTCCTAAAGGTGTTCTATCGGGTTGAGTTCAGAACTTTGTGCAGGCCAGTCAAGTTCCTCCACCCCAAACTCGCTCATCCATGTCTTTATGGACCTTGCTTTGTGCACTAGTCCAAATCATTTGGTGGAGGGAGGAATATGGTGTGGGGTGGTTTTTCAGGGACTGGGCTTTTCCCCTTAGTTCCAGTGAAGGGAACTCTTAAGGCATCAGCATGCAAAGACATTTTGGACAATATCATGCTCCCAACTTTGTGGGAACAGTTTGGGGATGGCCCCTTCCTGTTTCAACATGACTGCGCACCAGTGCACAAACAAGCTCCATAAAGACATGGATGAGAGAGTTTGGATTGGAGGAACTTGACTGGCCTGCACAGAGTCCTGACCTCAACCCAATAGGACACTTTTGGGATGAATTAGAGCGAAGGCTGCAAGCCAGGCCAGAAAATGGTCATATATTCCCATGGACACGCTCCTAAATCTTGTGAACAGCTCTCTTAGAAGAGTTGAAGCTGTTATAGCTGCAAAGGGTGGGCCAACTCAATATTGAACCCTACGGACTAAGACTGGGATGCCATTAAAGTTCATGTGCGTGTAAAAGCAGGTGTTCCAATACTTTTGGTAATATAGTGTATATGTGTGTATATATATATATATATATATATATATATATATATATATATATATATATTGTGTGGCAGATTAGCTTGCGTGGATCACCTTTCCTGGGAAAAAGGTAACGGGAAGATCAACGTTAAAAGTCTGGGGGTTGTCTGTTTTATTTAGAAAAAGGTTGCAAGTCATAAAATAAACAAAACATCAAAACAAAACCTTGCTGTCTGGCACTAAACTACTACAGAGCAGGATATCTTTCTATATGATGGCGGGCTTGTCCCTGGCACCTTCAAGCAAGCAAACACAAACCTTTTCTCTTTCAGTCCCTAGAGCAACCCCAACTCCCATGGTGTAGCTCTCTCAGTGTAGTCATACGGAGTCCCAGGCCAGAGCTCAACTGAGATCTCTTCCTGGTCATTAAAGGCAGCTGAAGAGGTACTTGGGTGGACCAGAAACTTCGGGCTGCAACAAGCTCTGCCACGGTGGCCGGCAAAACCCGGGTCGGACTCTCACCAGTCCACTCCAAGTAAATGCATGCGAGGCGACAAATATCGCCCGTCTACTATTGCACCTCACATAACGTCACATATCCAAGGCATCACAAGCCAATATGGCTTAGCAACTGTCATACCCATACAGTGAACCAGGGAAAGGACATTGTTCTGCAGCTTTCATGCTGTTCCATGGTAAACTTGTAGGGCTGTAGGGCCAAAAACAACCTTGTCACCTGACTATTTTTTTCCCTGTTGTCACACATCCACTTCAGAGGTTGAAGGGGTGTGGGGGTCAGCCTGTCAGTGCTCAAACCATACGCCGCGCACTGCATCAAATTGGTCTGCATGGCTGTCGTCCCAGAAGGAAGCCTCTTCTAAAGATGATGCAGAAGAAAGTCCGCAAAGGGTTTTCTATAGACAAACAGACTAAGGATATAGATTGCTGGAACCATGTCCTGTGGTCTGATGAGACCAAGGTAAACGTATTTAGTTCAGATGGTGTCAAGCGTGTGTGGCGGCAACCAGGTGAGGAGTACAAAGACAAGTGTGTCTTGCCTACAGTCAAGAATGGTGGTGGGAGTGTGATGGTCTGGGGCTGCATGAGTGCTGCCGGCACTGGGTAGCTACAGTTCATTGAGGGAACCATGAATGCCAGCATGTACTGTGACATACTGAAGCAGAGCATGATCCCCTCCCTGCAGAGACTGGGCTGCAGGGCACTTATCCAACATGATAATGACCCCAAACACACCTCCAAGACGACCACTGCTTTACTAAAGAAGCTGAGGGTAAAGGTGATGGACTGGCCAAGCATGTCTCCAGACCTAAACCCTATTGAGCATCTGTGGGGTGTCCTCAAATGGAAAGTGGTGGAGCGCAAGATCTCTAACATCCACCAACTCCGTGATGTTGTCATCAAAGAGTGGAAGAGGACTCCAGTGGCAACCTGTGAAGCTCTGGTGAACTCCATGCCCAAGAGGGTTAAGGCAGTGCAGGAAAATAATGGTGGCCATACAAAATATTGACACTTTGGGCCTAATTTGGACATTTTCACTTAGGGGTGTACTCACTTTTGTTGCCAGCAGTTTAGACATTAATGGCTGTGTGTTGAGCTATTTTGAGGGGTCAGCAAATGTATACTGTTATACAAGCTGTACACTCACTACTTTACATTGTAGCAAAGTGTCATTTCTTCAGTGTTGTCACATGAAAAGATATAATAAAATATTTACACAAATGTGAGGGGTGTACTCACTTTTGTGAGACACTATATATATATATATATATATATATATATACTTCTGTGCAAAAGTTTAAGGCGGATGTAAAAAAATCTGCAAATTAAGAGTACAGAAATAGAAATGTTAATAGTTCATTTTATCAATTAATAAAATGGAAAGTAAATAAACAGAAGAGAAATCCAGATCAAATCAATTTTCATTGTTACCACCCTTTGCCCTCAGAACAGCTTTAATTCTTCTAAGTACATAAGTACACACATATATATATATATATATATATATATATATATATATATACAGTATATATATATTTATATATAGTGCCTTGAAAAAGTATTCATTCCCCTTGAAATTTTCCACATTTTGTCATGTTACAACCAAAAATGTAAATGTATTTTAATGGGATTTTATGCGATAGACCAACACAAAGTGGCACATAATTGTGAAGTAGAAGGAAAATGATAAATGGTTTTCCAAATTATTTACAAATAAATATGTGAAAAGTGTGGCATGCATTTGTATTCATCCCCCCTGAGTCAATATTTTGTAGAACCACCTTTTACTGCAATTACAGCTGCAAATCTTTTTGGGGATGTCTCTACCAGCTTTGTACATCTAGAGAGTGACATTTTTGGCCATTTTTCTTAGCAAAATAGCTCAAGCTCTGTCAGATTGGATGGAGAGTCTGTGAACAGCAATTTTCAAGTCTTGCCACAGATTCTAAACTGGATTTAGGTCTGGACTTTGACTGGGCCATTCAAACACATGGATATGCTTTGATCTAAACCATTCCTTTGTAGCTCTGGCTGTATGTTTAGGGTCGTTGTCCTGCTGGAAGGTGAACCTCTGCCCAAATCTCAAGTCTTTTGCAGACTCTAACAGGTTTTCTTCTAAGATTGCCCTGTATTTGGCTCCTTTCATCTTCCTATCAACTCTGACTAGCTTCCCTGTCCCTGCTGAAGAAAAGCATGATGTTTCACAGTGGGGATGGTGTGTTCAGGGTGATGTGCAGTGTTAGTTTTACACCACACATAGCATTTTGCTTTTAGGCCAAAAGGTTAAATTTTGATCTCATCTGACCAGAGCACCTTCTTCCACATGTTTGCTGTGTCCCCCACATGGCTTTTCGCAAACTGCAAACAAGCCTTCTTAAGGCTTTCTTTAAACAATGGTTTTCTTCTTGCCATTCTTCCATAAAGGCCAGATTTGTGGAATGCATGACTAATAGTTGTCCTGTGGATAGATTCTCTCACCTGAGTTGTGCAGCTCCTCCAGAGTTACCATGGGCCTCTTGGCTGCTTTTCTGATTAATGCTCTCCTTGCCCGGCCTGTCAGTTTAGGTGGATGGCCATGTCTTGGTAGGTTTGCAGTTGTGCCATACTTTTTCCACTTTTGGATGACGGACTGAAGAGTGTTTCATGAGATGTTCAAAAATTGTAAAGGTTTTTTTATAACCTAACCCTGCTTTAAACTTCTCCGCAATGTTATCCCTGACCTGTCTGGTGTGTTCCTTGGCGTTCATGATGCTGTTTGTTCACTAAGGTTCTCTAACAAACCTCTGAGGGCTTCACAGAACAGCTGTATTTATACTGAGATTAAATTACATACAGGTGGACTCTATGTACTAATTACGTGACTTCTGAAGGCAATTGGTTCCACTAGATTTTAGTTAGGGTTATCAAAGTAAAGGGGGCTGAATACAAATGCACGCCACACTTTTCAGATATTTATCTGCAAAACATTTTGAAAACCATTCATCATTTTCCTTCCACTTCACAATTATGTGCCACTTTGTGTTGGTCTATCGCATAAAATCCCAATAAAATATATTTACGTTTCTGGTTGTAACATGACAAATTATGGAACATTTCAAAGGGTATGAATTCTTTTTCAAGGCACTGTATATATATATATATATATATATATATATATATACACACACACAAGTCCATATGTAAAATGTATATCTATCTATACATTTACGGTATGTATGTGTAGTGGTCTGCGTAGCTACATATACATATAAATTCCTACCCATCATTCAGTACAAAACAAAGCACTGTTGTTTAAATATGCTTGATTCTAGTGGAATGCACTTATGATGATAAGGTCCTACAATAATATTATAGTATGTAAACAGCGTGTAATATCATAATAGCATTGGCTTAGATATTAAGCATAGAGGGAAGTAAATTGCCTAGTGATACGCTAGAAGTTTATCCTGCTAACCATGATGAAGCAGCTGCCCCCTCTAGCAGCTGAGCACCATGTCAGGGATATCTGTCTGCAGATGTTCACCTCATCAGTACACTAGATTAAAGGGTCCAAACACTCACCGAGAGCCAAATCCTGCATATAAATAGTCTGACATCAGTATCCATGCATGGACTTAACCTTTAGCAGATGGTTAAGCTTCTGCAGAATTGATTACATTTTGATGCACACCGTTTTCCTTGTTAATACAGATTTTTTAATTATATCCCAGGATTACAATCCAGGCAGCCGGATAAACGTTAATTCCATAGCAATACTGATAAAGGCTGAGAGCTCCCTTTATGTTTTCTCCTTTCCCTTAGCAGCACTTACATTCAGAATGTGTAACTATGCAAGCATCCCAGTTTATTGGTTGATAGTGTCGCCAATCCTTGCTACTTGGGCTAAAACAATCAGCCGGGAAACAAACCACCCATGGAAAGAATTTCCATAATCCCCAAGCTTCACTAGTAAAACTTTGATGTTTGATTTGGCAAGGTCTGTGTAAAGGTTAATGTTTTCAATCAAGGTTAATGCTTCAATCCTTTATTTCCTATGGGGTCTGTAATACACCGAGTAGAAGGGAAAATGTTCCCCGTTTGCACTCACCTATTATAACACTTTGTAAAACAGGCCTGGGAGAATAATTATGAGCATGTTAATACCTTATATCATAGGCATTGCTGGATCTCCTGCAGGTTCTGTACTGCAGCTCTCATGATTGGAGTAGTTGTGATATTCCTGTACCGAGCTAGCATGTGGGACAACTCACTGCAGAATGGCTCATGGCCTAAGGAACTACTCTAGGCAACAAGTAGAATCGCACAATGAAATGCTAATATAATCCCTGCAAACATGCTAAAACCAGGAAAATCAGATATACTTTAAATTAAATTTAAGATTTCAGAGTTGATGTCATTTCAAACATCATTTTTAAATTTGCAGCTTTTATTAAAATAATACCTGATCCTGCCATGAAGATCCTTGATCAATAATTTCCTGTTACAGGGTAAAAATGTTCTGTCCCTATCTTTCAGTTGGCTCCTGTGTTGTCACCCTGTCATGCAGGCTTCCGCTGGAGACTACAAATTGCCTTTCCTACAAGTATTACATAGGCATATCACTAAGAAAAGGAAGGCAATCTTACTCCATGGGAAAAATGTTTTGACTGAAATTGGGCTAAAGTACATTTTCACACACACATTTTTAATTATTGTAACATGTGCATAGTGTGATATTTGGGGAGTCTGGATCAGCAACCAGCAATGATGGTAAAAGCAAGCATTCTTTGTTTTCCATAAGGTAAATGAAAACAGCTTCCTTTTCAGTATGAAAATAAAATAAAATAGTTCACCATCCTGAAGTATAAAAATAAAACTTTGGCTCACCACTAGTATAAACCTTGTCCCCTAACAGGGTTTAAAGTCCCCATCTGCTTTAGAGGTCCAAAGAAAAGGTCACCATAGTTCAGCAGTGTCTCATTAGTTCACACAGTACACAGCTCCTTCTCACAACTATGTCTTGCTCCAAACCACACTTCATGGACCCCTGCTGACCACTGCTTGCCCTTTTCAGGCCTCTCTCATAGGTTGGTTAACATATTCAGGACCACAGTACCAGTAGTCAGGGTTGAAGGCACTTCCCACCCAAAATCTCTCTAAGTCTCCCAATTCTTGTACCTGGAAAAGCTGCAAATCAGTTTTCCCTGTTCTAACAAATTCACCACAGAACCCCTCACCCTGCAAGGGTGAGAATCTTGGAGTACTCCCAAACTGTTTCTTCCTATCCCCATTAAAGAGACCAAAACTCAAACAATGGTGACATACCTGCCTTCCAGGACCCATCTCAGGCATCCTGTACACTAGATATATTTTTTGTTGTGGCTTTAAAATTTCTACATCCTTTTTTTGATGACTGTATTTCATATATAGATTTACAAATAATGCCTTGATGACCGATGGACCACTGATATAAGATCAATCAGCGAATCAGACAGTATTGATTTCAATCTCTCAAATCAGGCTGTACTGAAAAAGAAGGGCAGTAACACACACTGGCTGAGGAACATTACTAATGTATCAATATGTTTATGTCGTTGTGTCTGTCTTCATGGATACACAGTATATGTTTAAAGCCCAACCTCAGTCAAAGCTTTTTCTTTATTTTGGATAGAGTGGGGAGGGATTGGAGCTGCTGTCATGTTTTCAGTGCCTGAAACCACATGATGAGTCTCAGGTGACTATTGTTAATCATGAAAAATAGTGAATAGTCAGGATTTTTAATGGAGAAGAGTAATGCTCTTCCACAAAAAATCGTCTTACCTGTACTGTATACTAAGCTACACACATACAGCTCAGTGTACAATTCTGGATCCCCTGAGATGAAAGCACTCCCATGCATGTGTGGGAGTGACGCCATCTTGGCCTGGCCAATGAAAATTGCCAAACATCAGCCCTGAAAAGAACACCAGCCAAAGATGTCAGGGGCCCGTAAGGGAGCTCCAGGACATGTCAGTGCTGGAGTGCAGGTGAGTATAGTTCGACTTACACAGGAGTGTTTAGATCCTAGTCCAAACCCACTTGAACACCAGGAAGTTGTCATCTGTACTTGGCCAATCATAAGTGGCTGAGAGGTGTGTATACGCCCAGCTGAGGGGCAGGGAATGCCTCAACTGCTTATGATTGGACTAGAACAGTGACAGCTGGGTTCAGACTAGGATCTGAACACGCCTGAGCTTATCGTTATTGATAAGGTGTGTGAGTGGAAACACACATGCAGTATATAGTTAAATAAAAAAAAAACTTTTAAGAGGCTTTTAATGTATTCTATTGAATCTGAGGTTGCAATGCATTTCCCATTACCCATTTCAGCAATGCTCAATGTATCCAGTGCTTCTGGGCTTGATCCCCCCGAGCACTACATCCCTGTGCCTGCAATGCTTTCTGAAACTGCAGCCAGGGTAGAGCAAGGACATGAATACATGTTTCTGAATGCTCAGGAGTATGTATAATTAGTTTGCAAAGAGGCTGTGATGGGTGGAGTTGGGAACAACTACTCTGCAGGACTGCTGGCTCAGGATTACCTATCCTCATAATAAAAGACCTAATGCAGTCACTGTGAATTTAAGAATAAATGTTCTTTCAGAATCAATCAATTGCAGGACTTTTTTTTATAGTCGGAGGACAATGTACTAAGAGATTGTAATTATAAAAGGGTACCTTTTCCAGAAGCAAGCGTGCTTTGAACTGCCTGGCCTGTATGGGGCCAGCTCAGCAATTACAATCTCGAGTCTGTATGAAATCAGTAGGGACAGGCAGCATACTATGAGAAGAATATGGAGGACGGTATAGCTCTTAAATATCCCTCATTTGAAAGGACTGTCCCTCTTTGTGAACCAAATCATTCTGTCCCTTGTTCCTCCTCAGCTCTCCCTCTTTCTGGTGTGATGTATAGTCTCCTTTAATATACAATGATAATGCAGGCATTATTACAGTTTATTAAATGGAAACCTTAATGTATCATTTAAATGTCAAAAGCGTTTTATTGTACTAAACCTTTCACCCAATCACTACATGATTGCATTTGTTATTTTGAAAGTCTGGTATAAAGGAAAAGTAGTGGGTGAAAAAAAAGAACTTGCGGTTAAACAATGTTTTTTTATTAATTAATTCTTGTTGATTTGAGTAACTGGGGACATGGCAGTGTAGGTGTGCCTTTTACCTACATATCTTGTGCTAAAAGATATCCCCCTGTCTCATCTTGGACAGTTGGGGGGTATTGCTGCTTACATTTTTACTTCTTCATTTCTGGAAACTCCAAAACTGGAGTTTCTCTATGCTATGTAACGTTAAGGAGAGTTTGTGGAGTTAATATTTACCATTATTAACTATACTGGCAGATATCATTATAAGTTGAAAACTAGATTTGAATACTGTTTGTTCGAACAAAGGCTTAAAGATCTCAGTACTTGGGTTCTATGTTATTGAAATGAAACTCAGCCTGTCCCCACTTTGTCTCTCCACCTTCACTTTCAAATTATTCAGGATAGCTTGCATCTGCCCAAAGGTCTACTCCAAAGAAACAACTTTTCTTAAATTCTGTTTATGTATGCAATGTGAATGGAAACACACAATAAACAGACAGCGAGGCAATCTCATATTTAGCTGCAAATGTGAAACTATACTTTAACCACTTCAGTACCAGGCACTTTCCTCCCTTCCTGCCCAGACCAATTTTCAGCTTTCAGCGCTATCGCATTTTGAATGACAATTGCACGGTCATGCTACACTGTACCCAAAAAAAAAATGTTTTATCATTTTTTCCCCCACATATAGAGCTTTCTTTTGGTGGCATTTGATCACCTCTACGGTTTTTATTTTTTGCGCTACAAATAAAAAAAGACTGAAAATTTTGGGAAAAAAAACGTTTTCTGTTACAAAATTTTGTAAATAAGTAAGTTTTCTCCTTGATGCGCACTGGTGGGGCTGCACTGACGGGCACTGATGAGGCAGTACTGATTGGCACTGATGAAGTGGCACTGATGATAAGGCACTTATATGCAGCACTGATGGGCACTGATAAGCAGCACTGACGGGCACTGATAGGTGGCACTGATATGCAGCACTGATGGACACTGATAGGCAGCCCTGATGGGCACTGATAGGTGGCACTGATGGGCACTGATAGGTGGCATTATGTACTGATAGGTGGCACTGATGGGTGGCGCTGGTGGGCACTAATAGGTGGCACTGTGAGGCAGCACTGATCAGGAGGCATTGGCAAGCACTGGCAGGGATCACTGATTGGCACAGAGTGCCATCCCTATTGGGCATACCTGGTGGTCTTGGGTGGCATCCCTGGTGCTCCAGGGTGGCATCTCTGGTGATTCTGGTGGGCAACCCTGGTGGTCCTGGGAGGGCACATCTCTGGTGGTCCTGGGTGGGCACATCCCTGGTGGTCCTGGGTGGCATCCCAGGTGTTCCTGGATGGGCATCCTCAGGGGGGCTGCACTGATAATCAATCAGTGCAGACCCCCCCTGTGAGGAGAGCAGCGGATCGGTTTTCCTCTACTCGTGTCTGGCAGCGCGAGTACAGGAAAAGTCGATACACGGCTTTTCCTGTTTACAGTGTGATCAGCTGTGATTGGACACAGCTGATCACGTGGTAAAGAGCCTCAGTCAGAGGCTCTTTACCATGATCAGAGTTGCGGTGTGTCAGAGTGACACACCACAGCATCGATCGCCGCACTGCGCGCAATCGTGGGTTATCCTGAAAGACGTCATATGACGTCCGGTCAGGATAACTGAACCACCACCCGGCCGTCATTTTGCTATAAGCAGGGTGGGAAGTGGTTAATAAAAAATATGTCACACATACCTGCTCTGTGCAATGATATTGCACAGAGTGGCAGCTTACCTTCTCTTTGGTGGCCCCCCCATTGGCACTCTTCACTTCTTCCTCTGAGTGCCTCCTCAGCAAGCCGTGTGCTAAGGGGGCACCCATGCATATGTGCTCCCGAGCCAGGCTGTGCATCCATAGACACACACAGGACTGGCAAGCCACACCCCTGCTCCCTCCTCACAGGAGTTTGACTGACAGCAGCAGGAGCCTATGGCTTCTGCTGTCTTCAGGAAGAGGAGTTGCGATGGTGCTGGAGCGGTGAGAAGTGTCAGATAAGTGTTTAGGTTTGTGGGGGATGCAGTAGGGTAAAAAACATTTAGAGTTTAAAACGACTTTAAGTACACATCTACTCCAGTGACTGCACCAGAGGAGACAAGCATTCCAGCAACACTGTGCAAGCTACCAGGTCAGGAATCTCAAACCTCATTGTCTGCTATTGCTGTCCAACAGTTATTTCTGCTACGTTGCCTGAAATAATGAAAGATGTTATTTGCCTTTTCTTGAAAAGGTGACAGAGCATCACTGGCCACACTAATCAACATGTCTAAAACTCTTCCTATTCCTCTGTAATATACAGAGAAATTCTGTCCTTTATCTTCAAGATATTTCAGTTGGAATAAATGGCGCTGTAATAAAGGCTGTATTTTTTTCTGTGCACCAGCAGTTCTGGTACTGCTAATCAAGGGGCATAAAGGATACCTAGGGGTTGTTTACCTGCTTTTCACATGTGTTTGAAATGCACATCAAATTCAGGTTAGCAGATTGTCATTTACCTTAAGGGTACAGTATAGATGAAAGTTCTGAGGCTGCGTCTGACCTGAAGGTCGAGCACAGCCATTTGCATTTAAACTCATGCATTTGCACTGTGTTGCTCATTTGTTGTAAAAGCCAGTATTTGATCAGTGGAAAAGGCCTTAAGGAGACTCTACTGCACTTTGCATTGGTTTAATAAAGGGCTTGTTGATTTTTAGCCTGCTTCACTATATGGGCTTGTAAAGATGAGTATTGTTGTCCTGCTTTGCGTATTTAATTTTAATACAACTCAAACGCACATGTTTTGGAGCATGAAATGCAGAAAAAGGCTATATTTGACCTATCTTGGCTGGAAAGAAAATGCATTTCAATAGGACTGACTGCATTTAAATGTAGCAATAACCCTCAGATGGGGCTGCTGGAAATAAATTGAGTCCCCCTTACCTGTTCAGAGGCTGCAACAAATTCAGGCTTAGTCAAGGCGTGTCTATTGAAGATTTATTGCAGATCTTGAACAAATGCAAGGATGAGGGATTAGGGTTGCAGGATACAAATCTTGAAGGGCAGCTTCCCTAATCCTGTTCCTGCAGTATTTGGCCCTTCAGTAGCAGCCTCAAAAATAATGCTGAAAAAATAGGGGACAGCCCGTCAATCTCAGTGTGAGCAGTCACAGTCCTTAAACAGCAGCTTCTGCCGTCTCTTCGTCAGTGAGTAGTTCTGCACCTGGAACTTCAGGCGGAAGGCAATCACCTCTCCAGCCTTCCACAGGCAAGTTTCCTTCCACAAGTTTTTTCAAGTCCAGCTTCCTTCAGACCCTCAGCCATAGCATCTGCTGAGGTCCAGCAGCAGTAACTTCTCTGGAAACACACATATGCTACCCCTCCCATGAGAAAAGCTCTGGGGGAAGAGAGAGCTCTGGTTAGATCCTTCCAAATATTTATTTCCTTCCCAGCCACATCTTCTGGGGCAGCCTCGCATTGGGATTGGATAGGGTCAGATAAACATTTGTAATCCAGGGATTGATCCGCTCATGCTATTCCTATTTCAGGAAAACAAGGCATGTGTGCATATTGTGTTATACATTCTCATTCTACATCTATTACATTCCGTTTTGAATCTGGTACGCTTTTACTGGTGTAACAATGGGCATTGTTCCTGAGGTGCAGAAATCTATTTACCCACCAGATAGCCATGTTCACTACTTTGCCTATCCATAGCTCTAATACAAGTGCCCAGAGCAATCTGGGAAATGCAGTCTCGAAGAAAGATCTTGAATAGAGTAAATCTGAGGTCACAACTACAAGGCCCACAAGCACCAGCAAAGGGGAGAGATGATATAAAAATCAAAGCCCAGGAAGGAGCCGGGCAGTTGGAGAGAGGAGCTAGCCATGCTGTTCTGTGTCATGGAGTTAACCCGCTACTTAAGGGGGCACCCTACAGAACAGATAACGTATTGCCACCTAAGGACTGCTGCAGAAGGATCTGTTGAGAGGGTCTTTGACCCACACAACAACTATAACCAAAGGTAATTCTTGTCAATATATATCACCAGACAGTTGTAATACGACAGTGAGTCTAAAAGGCAAACAAAAACGAAGTAAAACAGCAGAAGGTGTATAACAGCGCTTAGACAGCTAAGACAGCTAAGCGCTGTTATACACCTTCTGCTGTTTTACTTCGTTTTTGTTTGCCTTTTAGACTCACTGTCGTATTACAACTGTCTGGTGATATATATTGACATATTGTAACTTGATAGATGGCTGCTTAGACAGAGATCCAAGTGTTTCATTACACTACTGATACCCAGCAACCCAGAGCCTCCCATAAGCGCTGATTGTACAGCTGGGGGTTTTTTTAGGTACGCTTTTTTTTTTTTACAAAGGTAATTCTTGTTTGTAACTCAGACTCAGGGAAGGCCATTCCCCTCCATTCACACTGTTCCCCAAGAGAAGCTAAACACACTTGCTGTCATTCTCTACTGAAAGCAACAGCCATCAATGCCATAGACAGCAACCAAAACTGCCATTACTCCAGGCTGCTGACTTTGATTACTCCATGTACACCACAGCTTGCTTCATAATACACGTTAACTCGTGCCAAACTTCTCTCCACATTGCACTCCCCGCTCTTTGAGTGTGTTTGGTTTTGCCCAGCCGCTGTAAAGGGGCATACTCACAGACTGAATCTAACCTTTTATTTAACTGTCCCTGAACTCTTCACTCTAGAAACATTGCACTTCTTTGGTGCGCCCATAATAAAGGACTCCAACTGTGTCAGCAGAAGCTAACATCCAAGAACTGTTCGGATCTTGTGGTCTACCTGGGGGCAGAACTGATTTTGCTGGTATCAAACTCTCAGGCCTAAGCCTAGCCCCTCTTCTCTTAGAGCCCTCAAATGAACTAGCCTGCTGTACTTATTGTTATCCCTCCACAGTAACTTGAGGCGTAATATCTCAGACAGAGAACTATTGTTTATGCTCTTGGTACTGTAGTACATGCTGAATCCATCTTAGGTACCTGGGTTAGCTACATTGTATTTGTATTGCTTTCTCATGTATAAACACTGAACTAATGATTTGCTGTGTTACCTTTTCACTTTGGTCTGCCTATGCAATCTGCTTATTTTCTAACGGCCAGTGTGTACCATTCTTGTGTTACTGCTGGGAGTGCCCATTCAGGGTATTCTAGTGGTGCCAGTAGGAGTGAAGTTCCAACTAGGGCCAGAGAAAAAGTAGAGGACCCAATATTACCAGCGGCTCTTGCGAGGCGTAGTGTTACCCTGGGCAAAAAGTGCTCCTATTTTTCACTTCACCATCTTGTTCACATGCACTTCAAACAGTAATTTACAAACATAAATTGTGTTCCTGAAGGCTTTTAATTATTACATTTTGGAACAAATTGAAAGATTCACATGCAGAAATGCTAATTCGTAATTGTTTGTTACCTATGCACTCCAAGATACCACTTAAATATATGTACTAAAGGGGACCTTAATCAATGCAAAATTGGTAAGTAAACATGCATTTTATTGTCAAAAGTATTGTGACCCCTGCCTTTACTCGCATTTGAACTTTAATTGCATCCCAGTCTTAGTCTATAGGGTTCAATATTAAGTTGGCCCACACTTTTCAGCTATAACAGCTTCAAATCTTCTGGGAAGGCTGTCCACAAGGTTTAGGAGTGTGTCTATGGGAATATTTGGCCATTCTTCCAGAAGCACATTTGTGAGATCAGGCACTGATATTGGACAAGAAGGTATGGCTCGCAGTCTCTGCTCTAATTCATTCCAACAGTGTTCTATCAGGTTGAGGTCAGGACTCTGTGTAGGCCAGTCAAGTTCCTCTACCCCAAACTTGCTCATCCATGTCTTTATGGACTTTGCTTTGTGCACTGGTGCACAGTCATGTTGGAACAGGAAGGGGTCATCCCCAAATTGTTCCCACAAAGTTGGGAGCATGAAATTGTCCAAAATGTCTTGGTATGCTGACGCCTTAAGAGTTCCCTTCACTGGTACTAAGGGGCCAAGCCCAACCCCTGAGAAACAACCCCACACCATAATCCCCCCTCCACTAAATGATTGGACCAGTTCACAAAGCAAGGTCCATAAAGACATGGATCAGCCAGTTTGGGGTGGTGGAACTTGACTGGCCTGCACAGAGTCCTGACCTTAACCCGATAGAACACCTTTGGGATAAATTACAGGGGAGACTGTGAGCCAGTCCTTTTCATCCAACATCAGTGCCTGACCTCGCAAATACACTTCTAGAAAATGGTCAAACATTCCCATAGACACACTCCTAAACCTTGTAGGCAGCCTTCCCAGAAGGGTTGAAGTTGTTATAGCTGCAATGGGTGGGCCAACTCAATATTGAAACCTACGGACTAAGACTGGGATGCCATTAAATCCTGTGTGTGTAAAGGCAGGCATTCCAATAATTCTGACAATATAGTATATATACAGCTTATGTCCAAATGGTATTTCTTAATTTTAAGCTATGAGCTTCATAAGTCCCCATACTGAGTCCCCATAATGAATATTCAACGCATTCAGTTGCAGTGGCAATAGTTGCCAATTGCAGCTTTTGTACCTATTACCATTGTTGCCATTTGCAGATTGTATATCCATTAACATTGTTGAATTTGACTTGGAATTGTTTTAGTTTTGATCACATAATAGTCTATATCAGGGATATGCACTTAGCGGACCTCCAGCTGTTGCAGAACTATATGTCCCATGAGGCATAGCAAGACTCTGACAGCCACAAGCATGACACCCAGTGGCAGAGGCATGATGGGACTTGTAGTTTTGCAACAGCTGGAGGTCCGCTAATTGCATATCCCTGACTATATGGTCTCTTTATAAAAATCTAATTGCTGTGAGAATATATTAGCTTTCGCTCAAAAGACATCAATATTTCTTTTGTGAGTGTTTTTAACATGTGTGAAATTTTATTTTCTGTTATTTAAGTTGTCTTTCGCAGGGCAAATGTAACATTTCCCAATACCTCAAGAACATTTGATTCTAAGGAAAAATAGCTTAAGAACATTTGACCAGAAGAGAAAATACCTCAAGAAGATTTGATTTTGCCTCATTCATACAACAGGCTCAGCTTTGAATATTGTGTGAAAAATCCCTAAAACTAATCAGCAAATGCTGGTTAATTGGCACAAAGTGAATGTGCATGTAGTTTTGCTGATTGTTAGAGCAAACATTTTATAAATAGAATCCTGTGTATATTTGGGATCACAATAGCATGGTCCTGAAGATACACAAAATCCCTGTGCCATAACCTCAGAGACACAAAATGTCAAATCCAATGTGGGTCTTTAGCTTGCCTACCAAAAACAACATTCAAAAGCCATACGTAATCTATATATATAGATATATATATATATATATATATATATATATATATATCTATATAGATAGATAGATAGATAGATATATCTATATAAATATATATATATATATATATATTGCATATAAATATTTTTATAATTATCACTAGTGTTGAGCGAACCCGGACTGTAACGTTCGGGTCCGTACCGAACTTTCGGGTGTCCGTGGCACGGACCCGGACCCGGACATTTCAAAAATCGTTCGGGTTTGGTCACTTTGCGAACAACTAACCGACGGGACGTCGAAGAGTTGTGCACCTCATTTTATCGTCTTGGGGCCTGGCTTGGGCTTGCTAAAAACTTTACAGGCCCAGGCCCAGGCACGGTGCCTGTGGGCTTTCAAGCCATGCCTGGGCTTGCAATGTCAGGCCCAAGCGAGTTGTGATCACTATTAATATTTTTATAAATATACGTTATATATATATATATATATATAAATATATCTATATAGATAGATAGATAGATAGATATATCTATATATATATATATATATATATATATATATATATAGATATATATATTATATAGATAGATAGATAGATAGATATATCTATATATATATATATATATATATATATATATATATCTATATAGATAGATAGATAGATAGATATATCTATATAAATATATATATATATATATATATTGCAT
>BLSH010086035.1:124175-140878 GCA_018402905.1 Glandirana rugosa
CGGTAAATAAACCAGCCAACCTCACCCCAGGTGGGTGGTACTCGCGCCGTCGGGCTCTGGCTTGAGAGTTGGCGGCGATGCAGAGCAGAGAGATCACTCCGATGAGGACGGCCATCTCCCGGATGTCCCCGTACATCCTCCCCAGTGCCGGCCAATATGGTCGCTTCTCCTCTCCACCCACTTCCTGACTGGCCGAGAGGAGAAGCAGGAAGACAATAGCGAATATTAATTCACTATTGCCACACAACTGGGTGGGCTTAGGGCGCAGTGCTCTGCACCCCAAACCCACCCTTTTTTTGAAGCCACTTAGAGCCTCAGGCTCTAATCACTCTCCTGCTGTCCTTTCTGCTCTGCCTTTTGCCTGCCCCCAAGATCTTGTTCCTCCTGGCTCCTCCTTCAGGCTGGGAGCTCCCCCTAGGCCACGACAGCCTCCACACTAACATCTTCCAACTTCCACGCAAACTCTCTCCTCTCCCCACTGGGCTGACCACAGTATAAAGGAGGCCTGCCCCCTGCCAATAGAAAGTTGGAGATTTGTCAGGGCTCCTTAACATACTTCAGAAAGCCTTACCTCCTCTTTCCATCCCCTTTTCCAGAACTTTCAGAAGAAAGGGGAGGAGTAACCAAGCGGTGTTTCTTCCTGCAGTCTCTAGCTCTCCCTGGGCCATTCCCCTGCCCAGAATCAAAACAGTCAGGCCTGACTAAATTTGCCTTACCTAGCAAAAATCTCACTCCAACACCTACCTACCATGCACCTGTACGTGATACCTTCTATCGGTTCCGGGGCACGCGCCGCCAGAGCCACACTCCCACTGTGATTGGACACAGCAGGAGACAATCAGCGGGTCCGGCACCCGCGATGGCCGTCGGTCACCCATGATCGTTTGCTGGAGAGACAGAACGGCGGTCCGTCATTCTGTCAGACAGGAAGAGAGAGATCTGTGATTCCTGCTACTCAGGAACACAGATGTGTCTATTCCTTGAGTCAGTCCATCCCCCACACAGTAAGAAAGCACACCCAGGGATCACATTTAACTTTTTGATTGCCCCTGATGTTAACCCCTTCCCTGCCAGTGTCATTTATACAGTGTCAGTGCATTTTTTTTAGCACTGATCACTGTATTGGTGTCCCTGGTCCCCAAAAAGTGACACTTATGGTCAGATTTGTCCGCCGCAAAGTTGCAGTCCTGCTAAAAATCGCTGATCGCCACCATTACTAGTAAAACAATAGAAAATAAATAAAAAGTCCATAAATCTATCCAATAGTTTGTAGATGCAACAATTTTTGTGCAAACTTATCAATATACACTTTTCGGGATTTTTTTTACCAAAAATATGTAGCAGAATACAAATTGGCCTAAACTGATGAAGAAATTCGATTTTTTACAATTTTTATTGGATATGTTTTATAGCAGAAAGTAAAAAAAATATATATTTTTTTTTCAAAATTGTCTGCCTTTTGTTTTGAGAGCGTTTTGTAGAACAAGCAAAATTTTTTCACAAATTTTGACTTGATACACAAGCAATGTCTTGATATACGTAGCGTCACGTCACAATTTGGTATAAAAGAGAAGAGAGGTGCCTCTAAGTGTAGCAATATGGTTGCATTTAATGAAGGTACAACATTTTGCAACTCACATGGTTGATGATTAAAACAGGCATATCTAAGTATGCAGGCATTTGGGGTAAAGCTGTCCACATAGATCATCCTCCGCACCACCATCAATGTCATCCCTTCCACGCTGCACTCCAATCCTGGTCACAATTGCAGACTGACAGCGGTGAGAGCCGGTTGTGTGGAGGACGGTCTATGTGGACAGCTTTTCCCCAGATGCCTGCATACTTAGATGTGCCTGTTTTAATCATCAACCATTTGAGTTGCTAAACGTTGTACCTTCAACCTTCAAATGTAACCATATTGCTACACTTAGAGGCGTCTCTCTTCTCTTTTATACTCTGTAGCTCCGGCTGGAATTTGCTTCTTCGCTTGTGGAGGCTGCCATTTGTGGATGGACATTTTATGGTTACGCAATTATATGGACTATAAACGGAAGGACTTATGAATAAATGGTTGTGGGACAAATCAACTGAGTTTCCATTCTTTCTTATGGGGAAATTCGCTTTGATATACAGATGCTTTGGATTACAAGCAAGTTTCCGGAACAAATTATGCTCACAATCCAAGGTTTTACTGTATCTCCCTATAAGCACATCTCATTAGCATATTACACATTTTTAAAAATACTGTCTGTTCAGTGCTTCAGAAAAAAAGCTGTATTCTCTCAAATTAACAAGGAAAGATAATTAAGAAATTACATAGTTAAAGGAGTTGTAAAGGCAGAAGATAAAAACCCTTCTGTGTGTAGCAGCCCCCCCCCTCCCCACCCCCCCTCCCCACCCCCCAATTACTTACCTGAGCCCTTTCTCTCTGCAACGTTGTCCCCAAGTGTCTTAGCTATCCCAGACACTCCTCCTAATTAGCTGAGACACAGCATCGGCGCCATTGGCTCCCACAGCTGTCAATCAAAACCAGTCAGCCAATCAGGGGAGGGGGAGAACGGGCCGGTTCATGGCTCCATGTCTGAATGGATACACAGAGCTTTGACTCGGCTCGGGTGCCCCCTGTAGCAAGCTGCTTGCTGAGGGGACACTCACCAGAGGGAGGGGCCAGTAGAGCAGAAGAGGGACCCAAGAAGAGGAGGATCCGGGCTGCTCTGTGCAAATCCAACTGCACAGAGGGAAGTATAACATGTTTGTTATTTAAAAAAAAACAAAAAAACAAGCCTTTACAATCACTTTGCATCAAGGACGGCCCGTCCATTAAGGGTGCACGGGTGCTGCCCCCTCTCTCCTCGCCACTCCCTCTATGCTAATGGATAGATTCATGCATGAATCTATCTATGGCCATCGCCACCACCCCCTATTCATGCGGCCGACTCCTTCAGGATGCCTGCCGCATGAATTACAGCAACGTCAGTGTTTTTTTAAGAACCTGATTAGAGCCTAGGGTTGCCACCTGCCCGGGATTCACCCGGACAGTTCGGGTTTGGAATCATGAGTCCGGGTTTCAGGCCACTAGAAACCCGGACACATTATTCAGACCGGGCTTCCTGGCAGGGTTTTTGGCTGCAGTTGTGTAAGCCAAAAGTGTCTGTTACACTCTCTTTCACACTGCCTAAATCCAGCATTAACAACCCCCCTCCCCTCACACACACACAGAGACAGGAGAGGAGAGAGGGCTTGATCTGTTCCTCTTCCTCCCACCCTATCCCTCTGTGTCTGCCCAACACACTCCAATCCCCAACACTGTGCGTCAGAAAAGGAAAGTAGGGTCCGGAAAGTCCAGCGGCCTCAGATACATCTGGATGAGAGGTGCTGACTGCCAAGGGGTGAGTGAGCTCACCATCCATCCCTGTTTGTGACTGAATCTCCTTCTTCTCTCTCCTGCCTCTAAGTGATAACACTAAGATAAATCAGGGTTCTCAGAGGACCCCTTGCATCACAGTCCTCTCCGTACATCAGACTTCTCAGTATTCCCCCTTAAATCAGGGTTCACAGAGCATCCCTTATATTAGAGTCCCTAGAGTTCTCCCTTTCATTAGAGTCTCCAGAGTCCCCATTTCAAGGTAAGGGAACTCTGTGGATTCAGATGTAAACGGGCAAGTCGTTGGACTCTGATGTAAAGGGGGACCCTGGTGATTAATGTCATATGATTAGAAATGTTATTTAATTGCAAAATATACATATAGTTTATACTACAAAAAAAATTGTTGTGCACTGCTAAAGTGTTTCGGGTTTTACTTGAAGTAAAGGTGAGAACCCTATTAGAGCCATACTCTCTAACGGGCTTCAAAATAGAGTGGCTCGTGGTACAGAGCAGGGCGCCGTGAGACCACTCACGTGTGTTAGAAAAGCAAATACATATTTGCTTTTCTAACACTGAATCGCCTTTCAACCAGTCGGGAAGCACGGGTAAATATTACCAGTTTCCCAATTGCCTGAATGGTCAGACGATACTATTGGATGCATTGGAGGAGATGCCGTGATCCGGACGGAGGAGAAGGGAAAGCACCCGCTGGTGACCGCTGCCTGCCCGCTTCCTAGATGGGGCAAGTGCGGGACTTTGATGCCCTGACTGCCCTGGGGGGCCATCTGTGATTCTGACTGTATAAAGTATCTCACAAAAGTCAGTACACCCCTCACATTTTTGTAAATATTTTAGTATATCTTTTCATGTGACAACACTGAAGAAATCACACTTTTGCTACAATGTAAAGTAGTGAGTATACAGCTTGTATAACAATGTCAATTTGCTGTCCCCTCAAAATAACTCAGCACACGGCCATTAATGTCTAAACCGCTTGCAAAAAAAGTGAGTACACCCATACGTGAAAATGTCCAAATTGGGCCCAAAGTGTCAATATTTTGTGTGGCCACCATTATTTACCAGCACTGCCTTGGCCCTCTTGGACATGGAGTTCACCAGAGCTTCACAGGTTGCCACTGGAGTCCTCTTCCACCCATGACAAAATCACGAACCTGGTGGATGTTAGAGACCTTGTGCTTCTCCACCTTCCATTTGAGGATGCCCCACAGATGCTCAATAGAGTTTAGATCTGGAAACATGCTTGGCCAGTCCATCACATTTACCCTCAGCTTCTTTAGCAAGGCAGTGGTTGTCTTGGAAGTGTGTTTGGGGTCGTTATCATGTTGGAATACTGCCCTGCGGCCCAGTCTCCTAAGGGAGGGGATCATGCTCTGCTTCAGTATGTCACAGTACATGTTGGCATTCATGGTTCCCTCAATGAACTGTAGCTCCCCAGTGTTGGCAGCACTCATGCAGCCCCAGACCATGACACTCCCACCAACATGCTTGACTGTAGGCAAGACACACTTGTCTTTGTACTCCTCACATGGTTGCCCTCACACACGATTGACACCATCTGAACCAAATAAGTTTTTTTTTTGGTCTCATCATACCACAGGACATAGTTCCAGTAATCCATGTCCTTAGTCTGCTTGTCTTCAGAAAACTGTTTGCAGGCTTTCTTGTGCATCATCTTTAGAAGAGGCTTCCTTCTGGGAAGACAGCCATGAGGATCAATTTGATGCAGTGTGTGGCGTATGGTCTGAGCACTGACAGGCTGACCCCCACCCCTTCAACCTCTGCAACAATGCTGGCAGCACTGATACGTCTATTTCCCAAAGACAACCTCTGTATATGCCACTGAGCACGTGCACTCAACTTCTTTGTCGACCATGGCAAGGCCTGTTCTGAGTGGAACCTGCCCTATTAAACCGCTGTATGGTCTTGGCCACGGTGCTGCAACTCAGTTTCAGGGTCTTGGCAATCTTATTATAGCCTAGGCCATCTGTATGTAGGTCAGTGGTTCTCAACTCCTGTCCTCAGGACCCACTAACAGGCCAGATTTTAAGTATTACCTTGGGGGGGATGCAGACTAGATTACTGCAATCACTGAGCAGCAAATGATATCACCTATGATGTATTTCAGTTATCTTGAAAACCTGGCCTGTTAGCGGGTCCCAAGGACAGATGTTGAGAACCACTGATGTAGAGCAACATGATGTATCATGTTGAACTTTCAGTGACCAGTATGAGAGAATGAGAGCAATAACACCAAATTTAACACACCCACTCCCTATTCACATCTGAGACCTTGTAACACTAAAGTCACGTGACACGGGGAGGGAAAATGGCTAATTGGGCCCAATTTGGATATTTTCACTTAGGGGTGTACTCACTTTTGTTGCCAAAGGTTTTGAGATTAATGGCTGTGTGTTGAGTTATTTTGAGGGGACAGCAAATTTACACTGTTATACAAGCTGTATACTCACTACTTTACATTGTACCAAAGTGTCATTTCATCAGTGTTGTCACGTGGAAAGTTAGAATAAAATATTTACAAAAATGTGAGGGGTGTACTCACTTTTGTGAGATACTGTACATGCTGGCTGTATACCCCTGTCTATGATGCTGGCTGTATACCCCTGTCTGTGATGCTGGCTGTATACATGCTGGCTGTATACTGCTGTCTGTGATGCTGGCTGCATACTCCTGTCTGTGATGCTGGCTGTATACTCCTGATCTGTGATGCTGGCTGTATACTCCTGTCTGCGATGCTGGCTGTATACATGCTGGCTGTATGCTCCTGTCTGTGATGCTGGCTGTATACTCCAGATCTGTGATGCTGGCTGTATACTCCTGTTTGTGATGCTGGCTGTATACTTCTGTCAGTGATGCTGGCTGTATACTCCTGTCTCTGATGCTGTCTGTATACATGCTGGCTGTATACTCCTGTCTGTGATGCTGGCTGTATACCCCTGTCTGTGATGCTGGCTGTATACTCCTGCCTGTAATGTTGGCTGTATGCTCCTGTCTATGATGCTGGCTGTATACATGCTGGCTGTATACTCCTGTCTGTGATGCTGGCTGTATACATGCTGGCTGTATACTCCTGTTTGTGATGCTGGCTGTATACTCCTGTCTGTGATGCTGGCTGTATACTCTGTGATGCCGGCTATATGCTCCTGTCTGCGATGCTGGCTGTATACTCCTGTCTGCGATGCTGGCTGTATACTCCTGATCTATGATGCTGGCTGTATAATCCTGTCTGTATTGCTAGCTATTTACATGCTGGCTGTATACTCCTGATCTGTGATGCTGGCTGTATACTCCTTTCTGTGATGCTGGCTGTATACATGCTGGCTGTATACTCCTGTGCGTGAAGCTGTCTGTATACTCCTGTGTGGGATGCTGGCTGTATACTCCTAACACTATGGGTGGAATACAGGGGACGGAGTGGGTGGATTCTAATGGGTGGGGCTTATGAGAAGTGGGATGGGTCAAAAAGAAGGAGTGAGGTCTGGCGCCCCCATCCTAAAACTTCACCAGCCGCCACTGCTTTACATAAAGAGTTTATTTGGCTCACAAGTAGTTTTAATGAGAAAAAGGAGGGTACACGATACTGGAGACAGGGTCTGTCCCATGGGGATCATGATCAGTCTGCCCAGACCCCATGTTCATCATGGCACATATAGCCAATTCTAACAGAAACATCGGAGCTATAAAACACCAAGCTGGCCCTGGCCAGAACAGAAACTTCTTCTGAATGGAGGAAATGTGTTATATTTAGTTTATTGCTATAGAGGCCAGGGAAGATGGTGGGGGGTATTATTGATTTTTTTAAATAAATGGGTTCTTTCTTCCTTTTAAGAATTCCAGAAAAAGGTTAATCTAAAGCACCGTGGGGGGAAGTGTAATGTGCAATTTACACTTAGCTCTGCGATGTGACAGCCGCTGTAAAAATTCTCTGGTCTTTCTGCATTGTTTGAATTGATGTAATCAGCTACAGAGATGTTTATGAGCATAATCACTTCAATTCAAAAGTGCGGATCAAAGCACATGGACTGGAATTGCAAGTAACAATAGTGGTACTGTGGAAGGCTGTGTTTTAGCAGCAGGTTAAAAGGACAGTGTTTAACACACACCAGCACACGCATACATGCACAGCAATCCCAGAATCCAAAGCTCTATGTTAACTCCTAGAGTTCTCCTTTACATAAGGAAAAAGATACATGGCCATCCAATTTATTTTTTCACACACTAGTGGCTTTGATCAAGAGCTAGAAAAATAACACCCCCTGGTTAACTGTGGCCAATTTTGCATCAAAGGGAGAAAAAAAAGTCCTTCCTGCCTCTACAAAGCGGGCGTATAAGTCCACTCGCTCAACATATTCCATTTTATCTGTTTGTAAGAAAATTA
This sequence comes from Glandirana rugosa, assembly GCA_018402905.1. Classification (NCBI taxonomy): domain Eukaryota; kingdom Metazoa; phylum Chordata; class Amphibia; order Anura; family Ranidae; genus Glandirana; species Glandirana rugosa. The sequence goes on from BLSH010086035.1 coordinate 131,960, forward strand.
CCCAGTCTTGGTTGTATAAACCAGCCTTATAAAGACGATGATTAGATATAATAGTTGGCATTTTAAAGACTAACTCCACTTTTGTTGAGAAAAAAAAAACATTCATGGGTGATCTATGCACATTGCAGGGATTTTAGCAAACTTTTTTGCAGATTCCTACCTTCATTCTGAAGAAATAGCTGTTTGTTTGTCTGTGTCCATGTGCAAAGTGAATCAAATGGGAGTGATTTCATAATTTACCAATCAGCTTCTGCACTTACAAGGCTCTAATGAGTAAAGTGGCAGGGTCTGCATCCCTTTAGAAATGATTTCCCTTTATCACAAAAAAATTCATTTTTGTTGCAGGAGATGCCAAAAATCTGACTTGTACCTTAGTGCAGACTTCTGAGAAAATCAGTAAGCCAATCAAGCAAGCAGAGAATTACATTTGTTGGGGGGGCGTTCTGTACACCATCTCTGTACAGAACACCTCCAGGTTGCCATATTGCATTTTACATAAAATTACAGAGCTGCAGATTGTAAAGGAAAGGTAACTTTTAATGACATGAAATTACAATATGGCTTGTGTTGCAATTGTATACACTCTATTATTATTTTTTAATTTTTTTCCCACAAAACTGGAGTTACCCTTTAAGCATTTGTAGAGCCTCACACCCCTCAGATACTCCTCCCTTTTGAGCTAGGAAAGCTCTGGAAAAGGGGATGGATGAGGAGGTGTCACTTTCTAAAGTGTGACAAGGAGCCCTGACCAATCCACAGTTTGGCAGGGGGCAGGCCTCCTTAAATACAGTAATCTGCCAGCAGGGGGAGGAGAGTTTGGGTGGAAGAGAGGAGAATGTAGCAGAGGCTGTGGAGCAGGCCTCACCCGGGAGAGAGCCCCCAGTCTGGGGGGGGGGTGACCGTGGGGCTTGGGTGCAGCCAGGAGTGGAGTTGATTCCTGGAGTAGCACAAGGCAGCAGGAGAGCAGCAGAGTTCTACATTCAAACAGACTCTTTAACCCCTTCACCCCCGGAATGATTTACCACTGTAGGACCAGAGCACTTTTTGCGATTGGGCACTGCGTCTTTTTAACTGACAATTGCGCAGTCGTGCGATGTTGTATCCAAACTAAATTTGGGTCCTTTTTCCCCCACAAATAGAGCTTTCTTTTGGTGGTATTTGGTCACCTCTGCGCCATTTCTGATCATCGATATAAACAAAAAAAGAGCGATAATTTTGCAAAAAAACAATATTTCTTACTTTTTGCTAAAATACAAATCCAAAATAAAAAATATAAAAAAACAAATTTATTCATTGGTTTTGGTTGATTCATATTCTTCCTCATATTTTTGGTAAAAAAAATTGCAATCGGCATTTATTGATTGGTTTGCGCAAAAGTTGCCGCGTTTACAAACCATGAGAATGAATTTCTGGCGTTTTTTCAATTTTTTTTTTTTTTTAGTAATGGCGGCGATCTGCAATTTTTATCGGGACTTTTATATTGGGGTGGACATGTCGGACATTTTTGACACTTTTTTGGGACCAATGACATTTATACAGTGATCAAAAATTTAAATATCCACTGATTACCGTATAAATGCCATTGGCAGTGAAGGGGTTAACCTGCAGGGGGAGATCTAGGGGTTAACTGTGTTCCCTAGGCGTGTTCTAACTATGAGGGGGCTGGGCTGTCAGGGGCATAAGAGATCTAACTGATCCCAGTGACAGGGATCAGTAGATCTCTTATATGCCACCTGTCAGAACGGGGAACTGCCGCGTTTACATCGGCGGTTCCCCATTCTTTCCCTCTGGCAGCTCATCGCGGTCCACCCGAGCCGCAGGCACACTCCTCCAGAGTGGGGCGGGCATGAGAGCGCGCCGCTAGTGGCGCGCTCTCGCCCCCTAGCTGCCTGTCTGTAAATCGCTGCCTATTTACGGTAATTTGCGAGACAGTGGAAGTAGTTAAAGGATCCGGTGAGTGACAGACCCTGGATGCTGGCTGAGAAGTCTGAAGCAGGTTGGGGAAGGATAATGGACAGTCTGAGGAGGGCAGAGGAGCCGGCCAGGGAAAGGAGTGTCACTTGACAGGAAAGAAGTCCAGTGTGGCTCGGAAGAGGATGGGCTGGGAGTTGTAGTCAATACCCCACTAGCACCAATGTACTTAGCTACACAATGGAGGGCCTGTGGCTTCACAAACGGGAGCCCATGGCCCTTGCCCATAAGGGGTGGTTCGGAGATCCTGCTGGCAAAAGTGCAGGCCTCACCATGTGCTAGTTGGGGAGGAAGAAGAAGTGTCATGGCGGTCTGATAAATTGCCTTTCAGGCCAGGAAACTAAGAAGTGTGCTGGAGTGAAGTAAGGAGAGAAATAGTCAGCAATTGTTTGTGCTGGAGGAAGTTGGAGTGTATATACTGCAGATGTATATAGAAGGTCCCGTGATCTAATTCTTTGGGCATCCAACATTTAATCCCTTTTCCCATCCAAGTTTTATCCCCTCAAATAAAATAACAAAATAAAGTACTGGCCTGTTCCGTGACTCTGGATGTGTAGAGATAGTGTGACTGAGGGCAATGGGCAGGTGAACCACAACTACTAGCCACTCCCAAGGGAGAACATGGCTACACATTTTTTAGAGCACCCCCTTTCTGAAACCTTCCAATTATCATCCACTGTGCATTGTAAAAACGTACATTCCTTTCCTAACACAGCAACGCAAAAACACTGTTAGCCTAGGTTCACACTGATGCGGGTTTGAAATTGCACGTGTTCAGCTGAAGTCACATGATTTCAAACCGGCAATGCAGTCCGACTTCGGGGGCAATTTGGCAGACATCTCTGCGGGTTCATGCATTGATGTCTATTCAAATTTCCCCCGAAGTCGCCAAAATAATACAGGAACTACTTTTGGGAATCGGTGCGGTGCTGCAAAGCCGGCGTTCCACCGATTCAGAAGCCGCCATTTGGCATGTGATTTGACATGTCAAATCCAACGTGAACGTGGGCTAAGGGACATTTATCAAGCAAGTTAATGACACAATGGTGGAGATTTACTAAAACTGGTGCACACAGAATCTGCTGCAGCTGTGCATAGTAATCAATCAGCTTCTAACTCCAGCTTATTCAATTAAGCATTGTTAAAACCTAGAAGCTGATTGGTTACTATGCACAGCGGCACCAATTCTGTGGGCACCAATTTTAGTAAATGTTCCCCAATTAGTCGTCCCCTTCAGCCTCTGCGATAGTTTTACAGGCCCGTGCATCTGTATTCCTGGGCAGCCAGGTGTGAAAGTTTGCAAAGTCCTAAGACAGATTTATTACTAAAGATAGTCGACAGGTCTGTTTAGATAAATTCCCACTATAAACAGACACATAATTGGAGAGTGGTCAGGCTCAGGTTTCAGCCAGTCACAGCGGTGTGACTTTAGGGCAGCTGAAGGAGGAATTTATGAGCCAGGCTCTAATCTTATAATGAAGCTGTGCCAAGATGCGTCTCGCTGCTCCTATTTTGCATTGCTTTGCCGCTATGCGACAGAATTGATAAACGTCCCCCCCACCAATGAGGCACATTTATAAATTCTGCAAGGCTAAACAGAAGCATTGAGGCAGATTCCTTGCTTAGCTGCTCTAAAGTAGCACTGTCACATAATGAAACCTGACCCTGACCACTTCTTAATTATGCACCTGTATCGGGCCTGGGCCCCGTCAGTTCAAAAGGGGGGTCTGGCATCTGAGGGTTGGCTGTGCTGCCTTGTTGCTGACTCTTGCACCTCTCCCTGCAGTGCAGCTTCTCCTTTTTCTCCATTTTGCTGTGCTGCAGGGAGATCGTTATCTGTGCCCCCATTCTTCTGCTGTCTGGTGTGCCCCACCCCCTCTCCCAGAGCGCTGCTGTTCGTTCATAACTGAAGCATAATAAACTGTGTTTTCTATGTTTTAGTTTGTGAATGAACAGAAAGCCGCTCAGCACAGAGCACCTCCCATTCATTCATTCTCCAGTGTAGCTGAGGGTGCAGAGAAAGGGACTGAGGAATATCTGTTCTCAGTCTATTTCTCTATCTCAAAAGTGAGTCATCAGGGGTCTGTTTAGACTCCTGATATTTCACCAAATAAAAAAAAAATTAAAAACAAATAAATAAATAATACAATTCTAAAAAAAAAATAAAATAAAAATAAAAAAATCTAAAAAATTGTTTGAGCAGTCAGCATTTGGATCGCTCTTCAGAGAGCATTTGTTAGGCACTGAGAAGGCATTTTGCCTTTTCACTGCCTGCTTTAACCCTGAACTAGCACACTGCAGCCTCATACTTTGCATGTGGCTGCAGGGCACTTGCAGAGCAGTGCTATTCACCTGAATAGGTCTTGTTCGATAGGGGCATAATTTCTGCCATGGCTAAGAAACATAGCATTGCGGCAGGAGCATTTTTTTTTTATCCAAACAAAAAGGCTTTATTAGGAATTACGCATCATAACGCATCCTAAAGTGTATAACAATACACTTCAATAATCTTATACAGGGCAAACAAATGAACATTAAGACCCCTTCCACACTGGGCAGTTTTCAGGTGTTTTAGCGCTATAAATAGTGCCTACAAAGTGCCTGAAAAATGCCGCCCATGATGCCCCAGTGTGAAAGCCCAAATGCTTTCACACTGGGGCGGTGCTCTGGCGCTGTAATTGGCCGGAGCCGCAATGACATCACTCTTGCACATGCAGGCGGGAGCATGGTCACAGCACGGGCCCTGAAGAAACGGCACGGGCAGGCCGTTCCTTCAGTGCGCATGCACTGATGATGTCGGCAGCAAAGTATATAGTGAATATCTCCTAAACCGTGCAGGTTTAGGAGATATTTACAATACCTACAGGTAAGCCATATTATAGGCTTACCTGTAGGAACAATTAAAGAGGAAGGCTTTACTTCCCCTTTAACATGTCTAAAAAAAATGCAAAAAAAGTTAAAAAGAAGTGGGAGATCATAACAACATTCTATCCTCCAAGCGTCTTCTATTGATTTCAGTGTCATTAAGTCAATGGTTACAGGGAGGGTCCATCCACACCTACGTATACATTTTAATGCATGTACAGAGCTAAGTTGTTTCAGATAGAGCTAGTTCACATCTGTACAAGTGTGCAGGCCAGAAAAGTTTGTTTTGCTTTCTTGGCGTGTCCAAACATGTATTGATGGTCATAGGAGCACATGAAATTGCATCAACTCATGTTACAACTGCATATCAGCATGTATTGCTGTAACAATGCATGAAAACACACGGAAACCTGTCTGTATTTATTTGATTTATCTCCTGTCTCATGTAGGTTTGGGCAGGAAAAGCTATGGAGAGAATGTGTGGTCAGTTACCACTAAATATACATCAGCTTACAGTATGCAATATATTTCAAGCCATTCATCCAATGATTCTGCACACTGGGCAGTAGTAAAGTACTACATTATGGACATTAGATGGAGCCGAGGAGCACAGATAATACATATGTCTTTATATTAAGATACAATGTAATAATTCTAGAGAACGCTAAAGCAGATAAATGTAATCATTGATTATATTTATTTACTAATTCCCTCTAGTGTTCTCCAGAGTTGTTACATTATACAGTATCTCTTGTTACAAGCATAATGTAACAAGGTAGGTAATTCCAATGTTCCTCCACGCCATCTAATGGCTATAATGTGGTATTTTACTACTGCCCATAATAAAAGCACATTTGTTCAGAAGATAAAATAGTCTACAGTAAAGAACATCTGCTTCTCCCCAATTTGCACAGAACTAAGACCTCTTTCACACTGAGGCGCCGCTAAAACAGCACTAAAGTGACGTTCATTCTTGCCGTGTTTTAGCGGTGTTTTAGCTGCACTTTCGTGTTGGTTTTCGGGCGCTAGCTGGCTGTTTTTTTTAAGGTCTCGTGACAACGGGACCTTATAAAAAAAAACATTTTGCGACGCTTCTGAAGCACTTTTCAGGCACTTTGGAAGCGCTGTCCATTCATTTCAATGGGCAGGGGCATTTTGGAAGCACTATATACAGCGCTCCCAAGCCGCCCCAAAGATGCTGCCTGCAGGACTTTTTTTTACTGTCCCGCAAGCGCACCGCCCAAGTGTGAAAGCACTCATTGAAGTGAATGGGAGGCAGTTTTTAGGCGTTTTACAGGAGCTAAAATGCCTGAAAACTGCCTCAGTGTGAAAGGGGTCTAATGCATATGCAGATTCACTGGCACCGGAGTGCCTAGGTGATTTTTTTTTATAAGTAGACAGCTATGTATACCCAAGGAGGGATTTCTGATGGGTTTAGGAGTACTTTTTGTTTGTCAAACTGTTCATTAAACAGTCTAGCAAAAAAGCATCGTAAAGGGCTCATTTACACTTGCTTCAAAATGTGGCATTGGACGTGCTTTCTTAAAGCACTCTGAAAGCCAGTCAAGGCACTTGTCACTAAATACAATTGTTAGCTTACAGTTCTGTTCACACTGTTATGTTTGCTTTGCTTCAAAAATGATATCCCATGTCGCTTTCTTGATGCGTCAAATTGTCTCCAAAGCTTCCATAAAAGTGTATGACAGAGCTCGCTTTGCAGCACCTGCAGCTTTAGAGGGGCTTTTATTCAGCGTTAGCTTTGCTTTGGAGGTATTACAGGTATGAGATATCCCAGGATGCACTGGAAAACCAACTAGCAGATCAGAAAGATATCATCAGCAATCACTTCCAGATCATGTGTATATATTTTGGAAGTGTCTGGTGCAGACATCACATCTGGTGTGCAGCATGGAGCAGCAGGAAGATAAACAGGATCCACATTGGAGTGAAGCAGCTAGCAGATGGCGTGCAACATAGGAATGATATAGTGGAAGGTGAGCAGGGACTGGAGAGAGGACTGAGCAGCAGAAGATCAGCAGAGCTGGCAGACCGGAGCAAGAGAAATTAGCAATGTCACATGTGGTGTGCAGCATGAGTGCAATTTGCTAGAGGTGAGTGGGGATCAGAGAGAAAGAAAGAAGAGGATCAGCAAACCAGAGGATCAGAAGGGCTGGGGGGTACTACCGAGCAGGGGATCTGCTGAATGAAAGTACTAATAAGCTGGGGATCTGCTGAACGAGGGTACCAATGAGCTGGGGATCTGCTGAACAGGGGTACAAATGAGCTGGGGATCTTCTGAGTGGGGGTAAAACTGAAGTTCTGCTGGGTGCCTTTAAAGCAAATAGAAAATCAGACTAAAAACAGGGTATCTGCCAAGCTTCATTAAAGCTTCCAAAAAGCAGTTGAAGCAGTAGGCGCTTTAATGTGTGGTAAGGGTCCCTTATTAGGCAGCTTTTGGTGCCATGCTGACTCTTGACCTGCCTTGCTTATCCTTGGATAGTATAGCCTCCTACCTGTTGATTGGAGATACTCCACCATATTATGTCACTCATGTTGTCCTGGCGGGAGGCCCACCACCTCCATATTCCTAGCCACAGGCCTGTTACCTGGAATAAACAAAGCCCAGTTGTTGTCCAGACCAGTTGCCTTTTAAATGCTTTACTGCACGACTCCATCACCAGTTTTGTACATCTCTTGGAGACACAGTCATTTTACGGCTTAGCAACCATTAATATGATTCACTAAGCAAAAGTCTGAAGAGCAGAGCCCTTCTTCATTACATGGCATCCTCAACAGAGTAGTCCCTCAAGTGCAGAGCAGTCACTAAGTTACAGAACCGTTGCTGCCATCTTCCCAGATTTTACCCGACTCTTATTTCAGTTTCTCACACAGGGACAGGGTGTTCCTTCTCACACAAAGGGTGCTCCTCACAGAGTCTCCAAGGCTGTCCTAAACCAAGACACAGAACCTGGTAGATGAATGTCAGGGGTGGCAAGACTTCTCTTTCTTTCCCCAAGTCTTGAGGTAAATTAAGCCAAGTTAGTACACTTGTAAAAAGGACAACTGAGCATTGTGCATGATACTTTATTTATTTGCTCTAACGTCTACATTTTCAGGACAAGTTTTCGGGGTATGTCCCCTTCTTGAAGGTCTAAGCAGTACTCAGAAGCAGACCATGAAGTATGGGACACACCCTGAAAGCTTGTCCTGAAAATTTGAATGTTTTTGCAAATAAAAAAAGTATCAGGGACAATACTCAATTGTTCTTTCCCCAGTACACAGGGCTACATCATGTTGGTCAAGGGTGTCCAGTTCCCATACCCATCTCACTGGACCCCATCCCCAGCTGGCCTATAAAGAGCCACTAACTCTACCCACTGCATCACCACAGGGAGGAGCAACAATTAAAGGGGCACTACATCTGTCAACTTGTCTAGATGTCAGGGGGTGCTTTCCACAGGTTTAGGTGGATGCATTCCTGGCACCCAGATAATAGTTACATAACTATTTTTGTTCACTTTACTGAAACTCATTAACAATGAAATTATGAATTCTTTACACAACTCCTGGAACATCCTGTACAGTTTATTTACTTCTGTATTTATAATTAATCATTTTTTTTCTTTGGCAATCACAATTTGATTGTTAATTGTATTCATGTCATTCAGTGCATTCAATTACAGTAATGACTGTTTGAGGCTTACTTTTTTTGTCAGATAATTTGTTACATTGTACTACTTTTAGATCTACATCTGATGCTAAGTTTTTTTTATTATTATTATTACAGAAGGCCTTCTCAAGTATCAGATATCTTCTATTTGGCTTAAACAGACCATATAATCTGCAGGACTTTGGCTGTCATTTTGACAGTCAGTCCATCCATTTGAATGCGGCACCTCATGTAGGAAGGAATGCTGCAATTGTGGATTTTTTCAAATAGAAGCTGTTCCTGTTTAATCCCCTATTTAATCTTAGCTAACCCTTTATTTTTCATTAATTACTTCTTTACCTTGCTATTTATTTACTGTTTTTTTTTTTTTTTCATTTTTGTAACTGTGCATTAAAAGCAGTGATCATTAACCC
>BLSH010086035.1:173805-190516 GCA_018402905.1 Glandirana rugosa
GATATGGAAGTGGTCGTGTCCATTAGTGTATAACATTAGTAATCAGTAAGTCAGTGATTGCCATCTATCGGTTTGAAGTGTGTATTTGCATGTGATTACCTGTGCTGGTGAAGGTATAGATGGGGATTCAGGCTTGAATTTTCAGTGGCCCTCCTCACTAGAACAAGTAATCAGATGCAAATACATACTTATACAAACCAACTTCTACTCACACTGTATGTTGAAATCAGTCACTCCCAGTCCCAGATACATTGTATGCAATGGGTACAAAGCTACTTTGCCTCTTAAAGTTGGCTATTGTCCTTACTGAATATTATTGTTATTTCTATATTGTCTACTTCTCAGTCCAAGTGTGGCCTTTTGGCTAAGATCAACTGTTCTTATCAGTGTTTATAGTGCCCTTTCTGAGTGCCTTGCCTGTGGGAAGGAACCCAAATGAAGTGTCTCCTATCCACTGTGGAAAGTGAAGGTCAGCAGTAATTCCCTGGGGATCCTGCGGTGTCAAGCGTTCCTTGGAGGGGTGATCAAGGGGTGGCGAAGTAGCACTAGGAGTTTGGGGCCCCACTATGTACTAAGCCACTACACCACTTTATTCTGCACCTCATGGGCTAGGTCTATTGGCTTAGACTGGGACAATTTCTGTTACCAGGCTGCAAGGACTATCAATGACACTTGTATATTTTTCTCTCCATGTATGTGTCATTGCACTTATTTATGTGAGTTGACGACAAGTGTGGATCTTCAGGCCTACCCTGTATGGCCATTAGGATCCTTACTCCCTATCTTCACGTGCACCTCTTTTGTACACTTGGTGTTTAGATTTTTATGCTTCCATAATGTGCAAACCAGTGGCGGCTGGTGAAGTTTTTGGATGGGGGGGGGGGCGCCAGGCCCCGCCCTTCCTTTTGACCCCTCCTACTTCTAATTAGCCCCACCCCCTATAGAATCCACCCACTCTGTCCCCTGTATTCCACATATTGTGTCAGGAGTATACAGCTCAGCATCACAGGACACAGTATACAGATCAGCATCACAGGGCACAGTATACAGCTCAGCATCACAGGACACAGTATACAGCTCAGCATCACAGGATACAGTATACAGCTCCAGCATCACAGGGCACAGTATACAGCTCTGCATCACAGGGCACAGTATACAGTGAAACTGGTGGGGGCAGTTATGCAGCCACACACACAGGTGGGGCAGTTTTGCAGCCAGTGACACAGGTGGGGGCAGTTTGCAGCCAGTGACACAGGTGGGGGCAGTTTGCAGCCAGTAACACAGGAGGGGCAGTTTGCAGCCAGTGACACAGGAGGGGCAGTTTGCAGCCAGTGACACAGGTGGGGGCAGTTTGAAGCCAGTGACACAGGTGGGGGCAGTTTGCAGCCAGTAACACAGGTGAGGGCAGTTATGTAGCCAGTGACACAGGTGGGGCAGTTTGCAGCCAGTGACACAGGTGGGGCAGTTATGTAGCCAGTGACACAAGTGGGGGCAGTTATGCAGCCAGTGACACAGGTGGGGCAGTTATGTAGCCAGTGATACAGGTAGGGCAGTTATGTAGCCAGTGACACAAGTGGGGGGAGTTATGCAGCCAGTGACATAGGTGGGGCAGTTATGCAGCCAGTGACACAGGTATGGCAGTTATGCAGCCAGTGACACAGGAGGGGCAGTTTGCAGCCAGTGACACAGGAGGGGCAGTTTGCAGCCAGTGACACAGGTGGGGTACATTGCAGAGTCGTCGTCCCCCGCCCCCCCCGCACTTACCCCATCCAGCAGGCAGGACTGTTGCAGAGGTTCGGCATGCGAGAGCGCGCTGGAGTCTGCAGAGTTCGGCACACGGAGAGCGGCTGTCCCCCCCTCATCGGTCCCCGGGCGGTCATGGTCTCTGTGGGAGCGGAAGTCACCTCCGCTGCCACAGTGACCCCCCCCCCGGCCATGCATCCAATCACCCTGAGGCTCAGGGCAGCCAATCAAGCTATGAGTGTGTGCCTGCTCAGCGCACACTCATAGCTTTTAATGGCCAACCAATAGGCTCACTACTTGGCTGTCATGTGACAGCCAAGGAGCCGAAAAAAAAAAAAAGAAAGTCAATGTACTGGCGCCACCTGCAGGGGGGGGGGGCGTGGTTGACTTTTTTTTTTCTTCTTCTTTTCCCGGCGGGGAGGCGGAATATCCGTTTCCGCTCACTGTGCGGAGACGGATCTGTCAGAGCCCCGCTCTATGGAGATTGGATGAAAACTGATCCGCTTTCATCCGATCCTCTCCAATCCGATTCTCCAGACGGATGGAAAATAGGGTTTCCGTCCATCTGGATTTCACGGACAGAGAGAGGCGGATGTCAGCGGACATGTCACCGCTGATATCCGCTGCTCCATAGGTCTGCATGGAGCATTCGTTCAGGTTCGCCTGAAAAACTGACAGGCGGACCTGAACGGAATGTCGGTGTGAAAGGGGCCTTTGGATCGCAGTCTGAGAGATCTCACCACTTGATCCCAATTGCCAGCCAAGTGTCCAAATGACTGTAAGCTTTAAAAATGATCCCGTCTCTAGGTTACAGAAAGGGGGGGAGTGGGGAAATGTGGGACTTTGAATGAAGCCATGACATAAGGTCATGAGCTTCCATCCCTGTTGCTTAGAAAAAATAGAACAAAACAAAAGGATTGGGACTTTAAATAACACATGTGGTGGGAAAATATAGGGATGGATCATAATTAAAGTTTTATTAAAGAATTCATATCAATACAGACCAATATATTGCATAAATTAGTAACCAAGGATAAAGATAATAACATAATTGTACAGTGTCAATGATTGTACAGTATTAAATCAATGTATATATGATACTGAATTCATAAATAAAAATAAAATTCCCAGAGCCATCCATTAACGTGTATACATACAGTTGGTCATACACAGATGGTAATCTGTGTGATGCCATGGCTTTATGATGCCCCATTAGGGAGTTGCCCCTATGAAATAATTTAAAAAGATACTAGGGTAGAACATAGTAAGCATTTGGTAGCTCTACGTGTTTCCTGATCTAAAATCACTCATCAGGAGCGTGCTTGTATGTCATCTGGAATAGAAGTAAATGTGGGTAAATGTGAGTGGAGGACCATGTGAATGTAAGGGTGGTGATGGATTGAGTGGGATGAGAAAGAATAGGAGTAATAAGGACCAAGGAAGGAATGGATGAAGAGAGGGAATAGAAAGGAAAGGAGGGAGGAGAGGCTGGAGGGAAGAGAGAAATGAGCAAGGGAATGAGTGATGGAAGATTGGGAGTGAAGGAACCCACTGCCCCACTAGGGGGGAGGTAGGAGAAAATGAGGGCGAGAAGGAATATGCATGACCGTGTATATTACCTGTGGTATTGTGCAAACTAGGAACCATAATTCACGTGAAAAAGTGTGGATGCAGCGTGCCGGAGATGTCCATTGCCATGCCAGGTGACGCCTAATATAGGCGCCGCCACCCTTCTACCCGCCAGCGTCACGCACGCGGATGCGACAGAGGAAGGGGAGGAGACGGTCAACTCCGGACATAGAAACGGCCAGAGGAACAGCAGTCCATCCCCAAATGCACCTGCAAGCATGGGTACCCAGCCGGCGCTGCGCTCCATGGCTGCAGCGCTCCATGGCTGCAGCGCAAGGTGTGGGTGACGTGGAACCGACGCTCAGCGAGAGGAAACCACACCCCCCCCCCCCCCACGCAACCCACAAGGGGCAGGGGAAACCCACGGTGTGCGTCGCAGCCCCCAAACCAGGAAGAAAACCAGGCGATAGAGCAGCCCAAGTGGGAACCACCGCCCACAGACATAGAGGGCCAGATAGCAATTACAAAATGTTGAAGCAATAAACAAAATTGTGGACATGATAAACAATAGGGATTTAAATATAGATGGATAAAAGGAGTCCACATGGGGACCCAAGGGGACTAGTCAAAATTGGGCCATGGCTAGTTGCAGGATATTCACCACCACATGTGTCCATCCCTATTGGAACTACAGAAAGGGGGGGGAGGGGGGAAATGTGGGACTTTGAATGGAGCCATGACATAAGGTCATGAGTTTCCATCCCTATTGCTTAGAAAAAATAGAACAAAACAAAAGGATTGGGACTTTAAATGACACATGTTGCTCATTTCTCTCTTCCCTCCAGCCTCTCCTCCCTCCTTTCCTTTCTTTTCCCTCTCTTCATCCATTCCTTCCTTGGTCCTTATTACTCCTATTCCTTCTCATCCCACTCAATCCAACACCACCCTTACATTCACATGGTCCTCCACTCACATTTACCCACACTTCCTTTTCCAACACATTTGGACAGTCATTTCTATCACATACTCAATTTTCACAGCCATCACCATTCACAGGCGCATCTTGCTGGAGATTGTCCCTTTCCATGTTGGGTCTCTCCTGGTGTTTGTCGCCGCCACGCCTTACGCCTCAGCTCCCTGACAGGATGTTCCCGGGCGTCTTGTGTGCCCTGGAGGTACACCGCCTAAACGTGGACACATTAGGCTACATTCATGGGACTTCTACCTTTTTGGGGGGTGGGGTTTCATGATATGCAATAGTAATTATCTATTTTTTCTAACTTCTATTCCAGATGACATACAAGCACGCTCCTGATGAGTGATTTTAGATCATGAAACGCGTAGAGCTACCAAATGCTTACTATGTTCTACCCTAGTATCTTTTTAAATTATTTCATTGGGGCAACTCCCTAATGGGGCATCATAAAGCCATGGCATCACACAGATTACCATCTGTGTACGACCAATTGTATGTATACACGTTAATGGATGGCTCGGGGAATTTTATTTTTATTTTTATTTATGAATTCAGTATCATATATACATTGATTTAATACTGTACAATCATGCTGTTGTTCTAATTGACACTGTACAATTATGTTATTATCTTTATCCTTGGTTACTGATTTATGCAATATATTGGTCTGTATTGATATGAATACTTTAATAAAACTTTAATCATGATCCATCCCTATATTTTCCCACCACATGTGTCGTTTAAAGTCCCAATCCTTTTGTTTTGTTCTATTTTTTCCCGTCCCTAGGTTACCAAGGGTTACAGCTGAACTCCAGGTAAACAGCTAAATATGCAGATGAAATACATATATGGGAGTTATATTGTGAAAATCCTGCGAGCTACTAAATGATAATCAAAAGGTAGGCTGACCAGGGGCGTAACGATAAGGGTTGCAGGTGTGCCTCCCTTGTACACCTGGATGGGAGGGATGGCGGGGGTGGCATTTAGAGGAACCAATCTCCTCCATTTTCCTCCTAATGGAGGCGATTGGTTCCTCTATATGCTGCCCCCGCCACCCCTTCTATCCAGTTTACTTGTATTCTGCTGTTCCCAGGGTCCCTGTGTGCTTCCCTGGTCCCCCCATAAAGCTGCTGTCTTCCCCTCTCCTCTCTCCTGCCAGCTGCTGTAGAAGATGTGCCAGGATGGAGAGATGGGAACGGGTCGGTAAATTTGTAATTTACTGGCTCCTTCCTTTTCTGAATGGACAGAGTCAGTGATTGGTACCAATTGGTTCATTCATAAGTGAAGCATAGTAAACAGTTTTTTACTATACTTCCATTTCTGAATGAATGGGAGGCTCGGTACTCAACTATTCCTGTCCATTCATTCTGTGCAGCTGAGGTTACACAGATAAATATTGAGGGCTGAGGCTTGTTTAGAGCCCTGATATCTCATCAAAGCCACCCAACAGAGCTCCTAAAAAAAAATTATGAAAAATAATAAAAATAAAATTGTAAAAGAAATAAAATGAAATGGTAAAAAAAAAAAAAATAATAAAAATTAAAAACTACTGACACCAGTGAGGATATATCAGGATTGCAAAGGTTGCAATAGTGACCGGACCCTGGCATTTCACCACCATGGGGAGGCCCAAAGATGGCAGAAAGGGGGCCCGCTGAAGAACTTCTGAAAGGGTGCCGCTGCGGTACTGTAATAAAGGGATCCGCAATGGGAGTAAAGGGCCCCAGGATCAGTGGGAAGAGGGAAGGGCCCTGGCACGGGGTCAGGGGGGCCTTTATAATTTCTTGCACCGGGGCCCTGAAGGTTGTAGTTATGCCTCTGAGGTTGACTATGCTGCTGGTACTGTTCATACTCTCATAAATGTGCCAAGTATATTTCAAATTTAAATAGTACAGTAGCGTGGTACTATTTCAATTTGAAACATATATGAGAGATGTTTTACCTGGCAAAGAAATTCTATTTTTGTTCATCTAGTTATGAGATTTACATAGCTGTACTACACAGCAAAGCCCTGTCTGGCAGCACAGTAGACCTACTTTTCCTCTGCTGTATTTAAGGAACACTAATAGGTCTTGTCCCTTCCCCAGCCTGTGACTGGACAGTGAAAGGAGAAGCAGCAGACTGATGAGCTCATCTCCCTGTCATTATGCTCTCTTCTCCTAGCAGCATGCCCCTTGCATTGCAGAACAACTGATTGGCTGCTTACGCTGCTTCTCCCTCCCCTAGTCTGAGATTTGCTGGATGGTATACTGCAAGAGGCTGACCCCAACTCATATTCAGATACATACACTGCATTCATTTAAAAAAGCATTTATAGTATTAATACAGAGCTGCATTAATTTGTAGTTTTAGAGTACAACTTGGTAGTCCCCTGTAAAAGAAGAATGTTTATACTTCCTATACTACTATTCAATGGGTGGGTAGGTAAAACTTCACTCTTTGAGTGCTCTGAGTGTAGGGAACATCAGGGGACACACTCCAAAAGGGCAAAGATTTAAAGCATGTCTAAACTTAAAACCCAAAACAAAAGTTCAATATGTTGCAGCTTACCAATCCTTAAATCTGGTGGTTGCCTTAGCTGTCTTTTTTGGCTTTTTTTCACTTTATTTTCACCTGGTAATCTGGCCAGCGTCACACTTCCTGTCTTAAGGCCCATACACACGATGCAAAATTTGTACGGGAATTTTCATAAGACAACTGATCGTCCAAAATTCTTACCGTTAGTATGGTCCTCTTGATAGCTGATTCTGACTTTTCGGAGGACAAAAGCTGGATGTCAGATGTGACCATAACGTCCGATTTTCGTATAATTAGTACGGTTTTCGTCCAAAAAAAAAATCATAAGAGCAAGGCTACGCATGCTCAGAAACAAAAAACTACATACAAAAATATTCAACACATTACGTCACTTCTGACCTTGAATTCGGTCATACAACAATTTTTGTATGGTTAGTAACCTCTTCACTTTCGACATGAGACAAGCATCTAACAATAATGGACGTTCCGTCATCCGAAAATCTAAGCGTGTGTCCAAGGCTTTATCGTGTCTCCATTCTGAATGGAGATGTCGCAGAGACAACCTTGGACAGCAGCATTGTTAATCTGTGAAGAGGGTAATGTTAGATGCACTAGCAGATTTAGGTGGACCTAACTAAGAAATTAAAACCAAACTCCAGCTAACACTTTTTAAGCAGTTACAGCAAGCGTTCTACATAAATACCACCCCTGTCAGTGTTAAATGGTTTGTTTTACTGCCTCTTGCTGGGCAGCTTCATCTGGTCATGAAAGAAGTTGAAAAATAACAGACTTAAGCCTCGTACACACGTCCATTTTTTGTTGGTTGCTTGTCTCATGTTGAATGTGAAGAGCGTACTAAAAATACGAAAGTTCTCGTACGACCAAATTCAATGTCAGAAGTGATGTAATGTGTAGAATAGTTTTGTATGCATTTTTTTGTTTCTGAGCATGCGTAGCCTTGATCATATGATTGTTTTCGTACGAAAACCATACTAATGGTGCGAAAATCGGTCGTTGACTTGACGTACGAAAAAAAAATTTCTAGTCTGCACATCCAGCTTTTGTCATCCAAAAAAAGAAAATCAGTTGTCGAAAGCAGCATACTAATGGTAAGAATTTCGGACAAACGGTCATCGTACAAAAATTCCCGTCCGAAATCCGCAGTGTGTATACGAGCCTTTACTGCTTGGATTACCAGGTGAAAAGAAAAAGAGCTTTTGATACCTACGGGTTGATTTACTAAAACTGAAGAGTGCAAAATCTGGTGCAGCTGTGCATGACAGCCAATCAGCTTCTAACTTCAGCTTGTTCAATTAAGCTTTAACAAAAAATCTGGAAACTGATTAGTTTCTATGCAGTTTTCTGACAGATTTTGCACTCTCCAGTTCCAGTAAATCAACCCCATAGTGACAGTGAAAGGGCCCCTTTAAAGTAATATTGCCTATTTCACAAGGGCCTAGCTATTGGCATGCTATCTGCAGTGGGTCGTGTTGTCAGCAGCAGCTGGTTCATGGTTGGCAAGTGATCGAGAGGGGATATGCCACCTTCCATATGCTAGTTTGCAAAGGGATTTTGCACTGAAATCCTTCTTTACCAGTTCACAATTATCCCATTAACCTCTATGGAGAACAATGGCAGGCGGTATCATCTGTCATGCGCAACATGCCGCTGCAATGTGTATGGGGCTGTTTAGAGGACATTGCCTGGTTTTGACAGTTAGCTGAGGCAAGTTAAAAAAGGCACCTCGGCCCTCTGGTTGTGTCTCTGTGACTGTGCTCATGTAAAAGGGGCCTATGTGAATGGACAAATATGACAGACCCCATTGCTGGCTTGTTTGTGAACAAGTTCCAGTACTGTCATCCTCATTCTTTTATCCTTTCTTGGTGAGCCATTGGAATTGCACGTGAACATCAGCTATCAGATGTCTAGTAGGGATGTGCTTATTTCTGGTCAATTGCTTACAAATGACTTAGCAAGGATAGAGATGACATCAGGGTTGTTACAGGGTTGTTACTAGATTGAGCCAAGAATTGATTGTGATTGAAGGCTTGATTCTAGATGATATGCACTTTAATACGGAGGTGATGTGTAATGATTCCACAAATTGTATTTAATATAATGAACACAAGTGGGGTTTCCTTTTTTTTTTGCCCTACTCTATCTGAGTAGTAATCATTTTTCATTTTTGCATTTGGGTGGGTGGTGAAGATGGGTACTTTGAAGTCTCATTTTGAAATTTCTATGGTTATTGGCACAAGGAGAGGGAAGAGGGGAATTGGGGGGGGGGGGGGGTTTATTCTTTTTTTTTTCTTTTCCCTCCTCAGTGCATATACTGAGGAAGTATATTACTCTAAGGTCGATAATTGAAAAAGAAACTTTAGGAATAAGGCACTAATGCTTGAAGGCATAAGACACTAATACATGAATATACAAGGTCACCGTATTTTATGTTTGAAATGTGACTGTAGGTTTGGTCTATAGGATAACAACTTTTTTTTTTTTTTAAATATATTTTATTGTTTTTTTACAGTCATACAAAAATGCCCCAAATGGGGTATAATTCACAAAGATAATTGTAAACGTATAACTTTTGAGTAACAGTTGGTAAACAACAGGATTACAGCAGTTATGTGAATAGATTATTAAGGCACAACCAATGTCATTAGATATAGGTCATATATCATTTGTTTAGTTCATAGACTGATGTATTATGCATGGTAAGTAATGCTGAATTGGTCGGTACTTCCTATTTTGCTGTTCTGTGCCCAATATTGTAAGGTTGTGGGGTGGCTTCTCAGTATGAGAAGGGTTTCTAGGGGGGGTAATTATTAATTTCTTCAAAGTATATATAAGGGAGTGGATATATTAGGCACCCCCGGGAACCTCAAGGAGAGGGTTCAGGTGGGGATCAAGTTAGAGATGTATGCTGTTAGTGGCCCCCTTGTTGTTGGGGGTTTTGGATTTTGAGTTTGCCTAAGGAATTGGAGAGATCAGCATTGAGGTACCATTCCGAATATTTGAATGGGAGCATGAGGTCTTCTAATTCTGCATCGTTAAAGGAGAATTTCTTTGTTCGACTAAAGTTCATGTTTATAATGTCTTGTTTCTCTAGGAGTAGAAGAGAATGTAAAGTTAGCTGAACTTGTTTTAACTTTGGCGGTGTTGTTTGGATCCATGCTTGTAGTATGGTCCTTCTAGCTGCTAGGAGGCAAAGATGTATCCCAATGGGGATGTTTTTGATTTGGGGGTATGGGCTTGTTGCCGTGGGGTTGCCACTGAAAAGGCATATGAGAGGGTCTTTAGGGATGTCTAGTTTGCTGATGCTCTTGCTGTATGTGAGAACTTTTTCCCAGAAGGCGGAGACATGTGGGCATTGCCAAAGTCTATGATATAGGGACGGTCTGCTGGTGTTACACCATGGGCAAATGCCGTGGCGTGGCGCTCCTGGGGTAAAGACTAATGGAATGTAGGCTCTGTGGGCTATTTTAAATTGGGTTTCCCTTCAGGTTTCCGTTGTGATTATGGAACATATTTTTTGATAACCCAAAAGGATTTGTTCTGGCGCTTGCGTGTCCTCCAATGTTGAGCTCCAAGACTGGAAGTTATATGCTAGGTTTTTTGGGGTTTGAGATATGGTCAATTGACTATAGATTCTTGAGATGGAGTAGTTGCCCTCCGTAGCCAGTTTGTCTAGGAATTATTTTTTATACGGGGTAGGATGTTTGCCTTGGCATGAATGTAGGTATGCTTTGATTTGTAAGAGCTGAAAACCATGTGTTTCAGGTAGGTGGAATTCTGCTTTGATGTCAGAGAAGGATTTATATGCGTTGGTAGCTGGGTTGTATAATTGATTGGCATGTGTTAGGCCCCTATTTTCCCAGGTCCTGAACACAGGCGAGTCCAGGGAAGGAGAGAACATTGGGTTTCCTAGTATAGGAAGGGACTGTGAGATCGATGTAGGTAGGTGTAACATTTTTCTCATTTCCCTCCATGCCAGGATAGTGTCTCTCAGGACTAGGCTCTGTTTAATGTAGGTTGGTAGGGAGGTTAACCTAGCGTGTAGTATAGCAGGTAGCTTATATGGATAAGCCGCTGCTTCCTCGAGCTGAAGGTTTGAGTACGTAGATTTTCTTGCTATCCAGTCAAGACAGTTCCTCATCAGACAAGCAAGATTATACGCTCTTAAGTTGGGTAGGCCCGTCCCTCCCTCGCTCTTCGGGAGGCAACGTTTTTTAAGTGCTACACTAGGCCTCTTTCCTCTCCAGATAAAGTTAGAGAATTCCGTCTGTAATTTTTGCACGTCTTTGTGCTTGAGGAGGAGAGGAAGCGTTTGGAGAGGGTAGAGCAATCTCGCGAATGGGATCATTTTAATTAGGTGGCATCTCCCGAAGAGCGAGAGAGGGAGGGACCGCCAAGTTTGTAGGTCTTTTATGATCTTGGCTATTAGAGGAGGGTAATTTAGGGAGTATAAGGAGGAGGGGTCTCTGCCTATTTGTATACCCAAGTATTTGATTTGTCCTTTTGCTATCAGGAAAGGAGAAGAAGACTTCCATGACTCCATCCTTTTTTTTTTTTTTTTCAATTCTTTATTTATAGAAATCACACAGGACATACAGAGACCCATAACAGAATAATGCTGATATAGTACATCAAATGAAATGTCCATCTCCTGACCAACAGAGATATACTGTCTGAACTCATAGCTTAAGAATGTTCAATGTGTCAGGATCGGCTCAGGGAGGTCTCCGTCACCCGCATGGCTTTTAACTCCTTCAAGGAAAGAGCAATAAAATAAAAAAAAAGAGAAAAAATATAAAAATATAAAAAAAAAGGGGGGGAAGGGGAATGGGGGAGGAGAAGAAGGAATCAAAAAAGAAAGGAGAGCGAGGGGCCGCCCTAGAAGAAAGAGGGAGTGAAAGAGCCAGTGATTGCTCCCCCCCCCCGCACCCAGTGGTCGACATCCACCACCTCGTCCAGGTGAGAGAGTCTTCCAATCATGCTGCCAGCAACTGGGTGTATTCCGAGGAGAAAACAAATTCGTGCCAGTAGAACCACTTCTTGGTAAATTTTTCCCTGAGGCCTCTCTCCGTGGCCACCAGGTCCTCCATTGCGTTAATCTCCGCCACTTTCCTCAGCCATACCCCAGGTACTGGTAGTTGCGTCTGCTTCCAAAAGAGGGGGATACAGCTCTTCGCCGCCGTCAACAGGAGCGGCAATATGGATCTCCGGTATGCCTTCGTTGGTATGTCATGGTGATGCAGTAAGAACAGCGCCGGGTCCATCGGCAGCACCCGGTCCGTGAATCTTTGGGTAATCCTGTGTATTTCCGCCCAGAATGGCTGTATCCGCCTGCACAACCAGAAGATATGGAGCAGGGAGCCTCTCTCCTCTCCACATCTCCAACAAGTCTCTGGGCACTGGGGGTACATCTTGTGCATCTTCACTGGAGTATGGTACCACCTAGTCATCACCTTAAACCCCGCCTCCTGATGTTTTGCGCATATCGAGGTCTTAAGATTAAACAGTAGAATCCTGTCTTTTTGATTTTCCGTCAACTGTAATCCCAGGTCGGCTTCCCACCTCTCCAAGTAGGGGGGACTAAAACCCAGTTTAGGTGCTATTAGAAGCTGGTAGGTCCATGAGACAACATGCTGTAGTGGAGTCTGGTCCAGACACCACTGTTCGAATGGCGTAAGGCTTCTCTGAAACAGATAGAGATAGAGAAGCTATGAAGTGGGCCAATTGGATTTTTTGCCAAAAGGACAGTCCGACCAGTGCTGGGTCATCCAGAATTTGCTGCCTGGACATCCACTTATCCTGCACAAGAAAATGACGGACTTGAAAGCATCCCACCGTCTTCAGCCCCTGAAAGTTGCTATCATTGAGGCCTGGACTGAATGCCGGATTGCCAGCAATCGGGATCAGAGGGGAAGGCTTCGGAGCCACTGCCAGCTCATCGAATACTCGCACGACGACTCTCCTTGTTTCCCCTATCGTCGGATGTCTTACCAGCTGGGTAGGCAAACTCAGCCGACACCAGGGCACCGCCTCTAGAGGCATCCCCGCCAAGGCTTTCTCCACCCTTACCCATTGTTTGAGTGGGCCATGGCAACACCAATCGAGAACTCGGGTCAAGTGGCAAGCCACATGGTACATCTGGGCATCAGGCAGGGCCATACCCCCCTGCAGCTTCGGGAGTCTGAGAATCGCCTGTGCCAGTCGAGGGGGCTTCAAAGCCCACAAGAAGGTTGAAAATGACCTGTTGACGGCCCTGAGAAACGCCCCCGGAATTCTGATCGGTAAAGCTTGCAGGAGATACAGTAGGCGAGGGAGGACATTCATTTTAAGAATACTGCATCTACCAAACCATGAAAACAACCCCTTATGCCAAGACTGCATGTCTCTTTTAATGGCAGACAACAGTGGGGGGAAATTGAGCTCAAATGCTTCTTCCAATCTTCTCGGCAACAGGATACCCAGATATTTAATATGTGACGAAGCCCACTTAAAGGGGAAGTCCACCCATAGAAGGGACGCCGTGGCCGCCGGAATGGACACATTCAACGCCTCAGACTTCTGGAAGTTAATCTTAAAGGAAGATAGCGTATTATAGGTCTTCAATTCCGCCAATAAGTTTGGCACTGAAATCAAGGGTCTGGTCAGGAAGAATAGTAAGTCGTCCGCAAAGGCTGCGACTTTCGGTGTAAGAGTATCGGCCACCTGTATCCCTGTAATATTTGGGTTATTTCTGACAGTCCGCAGAAATGGCTCAAGGGTAAGGATAAAGATCAGGGGGGAGAGGGGACATCCCTGCCTTGTGCCATTAGCGACCTCCAAAGATTGGGATAAATGTCCATTTACTTTGACCTGTGCAGATGGGTGGGAGTAAATAGCCTGTATCCACTGCATCATTCTCTTGCCTAATCCCAGCGCTCGCAGGGTCTCCCTCAGGAATATCCAACCTACCCTGTCGAACGCTTTTTCAGCGTCCGTCGACAGGAGTAGCATGGGAACCTCCTTGGACTGGGCCGCATAAATCAGATTGAGTGCCTTAGTAGTGTTGTCCCTCGCCTCCCGCGTCGGGACAAACCCCACTTGGTCATCGTGGATTAGTTGTGGAATCAGTGCCACCAATCTTGTGGCGAGGATTTTAGTGAAAATCTTTAGGTCGATGTTCAGTAATGAAATCGGACGATAGTTTTGACAAAGAACCGGGTTTTTGCCCTCTTTAGGTAGTACAGTGATGTGACCCCGCAGCGTGTCTATCGGTAAGGTGGCTCCATCTCCCGCTTTGTTGTAAGCGGACAGGAAGTGTGGAGTCAGAAGATCTCCGAAAACCCTGTAGTATAGGAGGGAAAACCCGTCCGGGCCCGGAGCCTTGCCTGGTTTCATCTGTGCTATAGCTGCGACAACCTGTTCTCCCGATATTGGCCTCTCCATGTCAGCCACCTCCTCCTCCGAGAGATGCGGCAATCCAGACTGCTGTAAATAAGCCTGAATGCTCGCTGTTATAGATGCAATGACTTTATCCGATCCAGGTCTAGGTAGGTTGTACAGTGCCTCGTAATATTTCCTAAACTCTCCTGCAATCTCCTCAGTGGTGTGTATCTTAGTCTGGTTGTCCCCTATTAGCTCTGGCACGAAAGAGCGAGCCCTCTGATTTCTCAGCGCCCTAGCCAGCAACTTGCCACACTTATCACTGTGTTCGTAGAAAGTTTTCCTACATTTGGCGATCGCTGCTTTCGCTCTGATCAAAGCCAACGACTGCAACTGGTTCCGCAGGGCCGTAAGGTCCGACAGTGCCCTAGCCGCCAGCGACTGTTTGTGGGTTGCTTCTAAGGACCTGATCCGCTCAAGCAGATCCGTCATCTGTTTTGATCTAGCTCTTTTGATTCGAGCCCCCACCTTGATGAGAACTCCTCTGATGTAGCTCTTATGAGCTTCCCAAATCATCAGCGGGGAGCTTTCCGGCTGAACATTCCGGCTGAAGAACTCTTTCAGCTCACCCATAATCTCCTCTTTGACCTCCGGAGTTTGAATCAAGGAATCGTTCAGCTTCCAAAGCCACTGCGCTGGGACCAGCGATAATAGGTCTATATCCAAAAAAACCGGGGCATGGTCTGAGAAGGTAATAGTACCAATGGACGCGGATACCACTCTGGATAGGAGTGATTGGGGCACCAAGAAGAGGTCTATTCTCGTATATGTAGCATGAGGATGCGAATAGAAGGTATAATCTCTATGCGAGGGATGGAGGGCCCGCCATACATCTATCAGATTGAAGGCGTATAGGTTTTTCTTCAGGCGCTTTAGAGCTGCATAAGAGATCTGGGATGTGCCCCTAGAAGAATCAAGGGCCGGATCCAGGGTGAGATTCAAGTCCCCCCCCCACAATCACAGCCCCTTCAGCAAATTCTCCCAATTTTGCGAGAACTGGTTCCAGGAACGAAATCTGATTCGAGTTAGGAAGATATGAGTTAACCAGAGTAACCATCGAGTTTCCCAACTTTCCCTTGACGAGGAGGGCTCTGCCCTCTGCATCACTCCAGTGATCCACCAACTGCCAAGCCACCGAGCTGCGCAATAATATACTCACCCCTCTGGACTTGGAATCTGGTGAGCAACCATGGTAAGCCGTCGGGAAGTAACGGTTTTGGAGTCTGGAGGGTCCACCGGCACGAAAATGCGTCTCCTGCAGAAAGCAGATCTGGGCTTTCATACTCTTCAGGTTTGAGAGCACCATGGAGCGTTTTTCCGGGGTGTTGAGCCCTTTTACATTAATAGAGACCAGACGAACTGGTGTCCTGGCTCCGTACCCAGCCATAGGCACTGCCGGGGAGGGCGAGCAAAAGGGCAAAGAACTGAGAGCGAGGCAGAAAACTACAGACAGATGGAAAAGTCCTAGCAAGGAAAGAGGGAGGAGGAGAGGGAGGGAGGGGGAAGGGGGGGAGATGAGAAAAAAAAAAAACCTCCAAGAAACAAAAACACTAATACGCCAACGGCGTATGAGACCTAGTCTCTTAACACCTAGGCGGCTTCTGTCGGAACCGCCCATGCGGTGTGAGCCTATTTGGGGGTAAAAAGTTGAACACAGCCAGGGTCGGAGAGCTCCCATCCCGCCCACGGCCTCACTGGATTAAACTTTGACACGTCGCAAACTGGTGCCAATTGTGCCCATGAATAAAAAGAAACATATCAATCTACTAACAGAACAATGTTAAGAAATTAAACAAAAGTCGGTCATGCCACCCTCGGGCCCCCCCCGCGCCCCCACCCCCGACATCCCAAGAACGTCCACAAGGGGTCCGGACACGGGCAGAGCCCGACCCGAACAACAGTTTAAAGAGAAACCCAATCATGATATCTGTGCTCCAGCCAGAACGAGTATCTGGCCCAGCGAGCACAGACACATAACCGGAAGAGGGACAAGTGAACCCACTACACATGAAACATAAAAGGAAAAAAAAAAACCACAAAAAAAAAAAAAAAAAATTTTCAGCAAGTACAAGTAATTGCCCACAAGCCCAGCCCGAGACGGGCACAGGCCTGGGGAACACCTGCAAGAACCCTACAGCCCCCACCCCCGCGCCCCCCCCGGGCTCCCACCGTACTGGCTGAAAACAAATTAAAGAATTGTAACAAGACAATCATCTAACTATACAAAGAAAAATAAGTACCCGTGTTAACCGTGGTCAAACGCTGCACAGTTTCAAATTAGGTCACTCCGGCACCCGCCCTACCCTCGAGAGGCTGGGACCGACACAAGTTGAAAAATGGGGGTTTATCCGAGTGTGGCGTGCCCGCCAAGGCTGTCTTCGGCGGATCCACAACTTCTCTGATCCAGAGTATGCGGCAACCGCATAATCACAAAAACAAAGAACCTCCAAAAAAAAAAGAGTAGAGGGG
>BLSH010086035.1:207851-250049 GCA_018402905.1 Glandirana rugosa
AACCATCGACCATACTGGGGCCAATTTAGGCATTCCAACTGGCATGAATGGGATTGCCTGCATGGGGATTCACAGAACATCTGTGCATCCCTGTATGGGCAAACACGGCTCTCACTCAGCCCTATGCTTAAAGCGGAGTTCCACCTGGCTAAAAGTCAGCAGCTACCAAAAGGGTAGCTGCTGACTTTTAAGAATCGGACACCCACCTGTCCCAGGCTCCAGTCATGCGGCCGCCCAAGTACTCGCTCTTCGCCCCCTTCCCTCGGTGGCGCCGGCATCACAAGTGTAGGCACCCGGCTTTGGCTTCAAAGCCGAGCGTGCACTGCACATGCGCGAGTCACGCTGCACCTTGTGAATGGCTCGGTGTATCTTCTGGGACCTGTGACGTGTCCTAGAAGATCGCCGAGAGGGAGGGGGGAAGGTGACCTTCCTTCCGGAGCTGCGGCTCTAGGAGAGGAAGTGGACCTGGGACCCTGGGAAAAAAATGACATGCCAATTGTTGCATGTCGGGGGGGGGGGGGGTCACCTTCCCTTAAAGCTGAAGTTCCACTTTTGGGTGGAACTCCGCTTTAAGTACACTTGTGTGAAAGAGGCCTTTATAGAAAAAGGAAAAAAAAATCAAAGTAAAAAAGTTTACGTACAAAATGTAAAGATCAAAACATTGCTAAGGGGAAGACGGTACTAAGTATCATTAATTCAGGGACAATAATGTAATAGGAGCTAATTAGGGTTAACCAGTGGCTACAAAGTATCTAAATGGGAACATTTTTGGAAGTTAAGATGTGCAGGTAAAACATTAATTGTTGATAACCATGTAAACACTAAAATGAAATTGATTAAAAATAACATTTTTATAATGTATTTTTAAAGCAAATCGAAATCTGCAGCATGCCCCTGGATTGAGACGTAGCCAATATAAAAGTAACATTAGTAATCAGTAAGTCAGTGATTGCCATCTATCGGTTTGAAGTGTGTATTTGCATGTGATTACCTGTGCTGGTGAAGGTATAGATGGGGATTCGGGCTTAAATTTTCAGTGGCCCTCCTCACTAGAACAAGTAATCAGATGCAAATACATACTTATACAAACCAACTTCTACTCACACTGTATGTTGAAATCAGTCACTCCCAGTCCCAGATACATTGTATGCAATGGGTACAAAGCTACTTTGCCTCTAAAAGTTGGCTATTGTCCTTACTGAATATTATTGTTATTTCTATATTGTCTACTTCTCAGTCCAAGTGTGGCCTTTTGGCTAAGATCAACTGTGCTTATCAGTGTTTATAGTGCCCTTTCTGAGTGCCTTGCCTGTGGGAAGGAACCCAAATTAAGTGTCTCCTATCCACTGTGGAAAGTGAAGGTCAGCAGTAGAGTTGAGCAGATACCTAGATGTTTGGATTCGGTGGGTTCGGCCGAAGTTCACGAAAAAGTTTGGGTTCGGTACCGAACTTGACCCCGGACCCTGAACCCCATTGAAGTCAATGGGGACCCAAACTTTTTGGCACAAAAATGGCTGTAAAAAAGTCCTGGAAAGTACTAGAGGGCTGCAAAACGCTCTCCTCATTCTGCCCGCAAATGTACTATGTAGCACTATTTATTAATACAAAAAAAAATGAATAATAAATTCTTCTTCTTTTTTTTTGGAAAACAGCAACGTAGACCCACTTTTTATTTTCGTGCAAGAAATGCACCGCTCACACCAACAGCAGGAACCTCTCCCTATAGAACTAGGAGATGGTTATAGAAAAATAATCTGTCCCTCACAGCACCAGCAGGAACCTCTCCCTATAGAACTAGGAGATGATTTTAGAACAATAATCTGTCCCTCAAAGCAGTAGACTCTACCTAGTCCAGTATCAGATTGTTCTGTAATGCAGGATGAGATGTTATTAGATCTGCAATCTGTCCCTCACAGCGCCGGCAGCATCCTCTCCCTATACTAGCCTGAGAGCATGACTCCAGCTTATATAGAGGCTGGGTCACATGATGCACTGGCCAATCACAGCCATGCCATTAGTAGGCATGGCTGTGATGGCTTCTAAGGGCAGCTATTCAACAGGCGGGATAAAATACCCGAACCCGGACTTTTTTTTTAATGTCCGGGTTCGGGTCCGGGTCACGGACACCCCAAAATTCGGTACGGACCCGAACTTTACAGTTCGGGTTCGATCAACTTTAGTCAGCAGTAATTCCCTGGGGATCCTGCAGTGTCAAGCGTTCCTTGGAGGGGTGATCAAGGGGTGGCAAAGTAGCACTAGGAGTTTGGGGCCCCACTGTGTACTAAGCCACTACACCACTTTTTTCTGCCCCTCATGGGCTAGGCCTATTGGCTTAGACTGGGACAATTTCTGTTACCAGGCTGCAAGGACTATCAATGACACTTGTATATTTTTCTATCCATGTGTGTGTCATTGCACTTATTTATGTGAGTTGATGACAGGTATGGATCTTCAGGCCTACCCTGAATCCTAGGGGGGGTATGTATGGCCATTAGGATCCTTACTCCCTATCTTCACGTGCACCTCTTTTGTACACTTGGTGTTTAGATTTTTATGCTTCCATAATGTGCAGACCACACGGCTGTGTCTGTTTGCGGAGTCCGCTCTGCTCAGCAGGGATCGACCCGCTGATCCCCGCTGAGTAGGCGGATGACATATCCATCTCCGCTCACTGTGCGGAGACAGATTTGTCAGAGCCCCGCTCTGCTCTATGGAGATTGGATGAAAACGGATCTGTTTTCATCCAATACGCTCCAATCTGATTCTCCAGACAGATGGAAAATAGGGTTTCCATCCATCTGGATTTCACGGACAGAGAGAGGCGGATGTCAGCGGACATGTCACCGCTGACGTTCAGGTTCGCCTGAAAAACGGAATGCCCGTGTGAAAGGGGCCTTTGGATCGCAGTCTGATAGATTTCACCACTTGAACCCAATTACCAGCCAAGTGTCCAAATGACTGTGAGCTTTAAAAATGATCCCGTCTCTAAGTTACCAAGGGTTACAGCTGAACTCCGGCTAAACAGCTAAATATGTAGATGAAATACATATATGGGAGTTATATTGTGAAAATCCTGCGAGCTACTAAATGATAACCAAAAGGTAGGCTGACCAGGGGTGTAACGATAGGGGTTGCAGAGATTGCGATTGCTCCAGGGGGCCCTGTGCCTCCCTTGTACACCTGGATGGGAGGGATGGCGGGGGTGGCATTTAGAGGAACCAATCTCCTCCATTTTCCTCCTAATGGAAGCGATTGGTTCCTCTATATGCTGCCCCCGCAACCCCTTCTATCCAGTTTACTTGTCTTCTGCTGTTCCCAGGGTCACTGTGTGCTTCCCTAGTCCCCCCACAAAGCTGCTGTCTTCCCCTCTCCTCTCTCCTGCCAGCAGCTGTAGAAGATGTGCCATGATGGAGAGATGGGAACGGGTCGGTAAATTTGTCATTTACTGGCTCCTTCCTTTTCTGAATGGACAGAGTCAGTGATTGGTACCAATTGGTTCATTCATAAGTGAAGCATAGTAAACAGTTTTTTTTACTATACTTCCATTTCTGAATGAATGGGTGGCTCGGTACTCAACTATTCCTGTCCATTCATTCTGTGCAGCTGAGGTTACACAGATAAAGATTGAGGGCTGAGGCTTGCTTAGAACCCTGATATCTCATCAAAACCACCCGACAGAGCTCCTAAAAATTTTTTTTAAAAATAATAAAAATAAAATTGTAAAAGAAATAAAATGAAATGGTAAAAAAAAAATTAAAATAAAAATTAAAAACTACTTACACCAGTGAGGGAAATATCAGGATTGCAAAGGTTGCAATTGCGACCGGGCCCTGGCATTTCACCACCATGGGGAGGCCCAAAGATGGCAGAAAGGGGGCCCGCTGCAGAACTTGTGAAAGGGTGCCGCTGCGGTACTGTAATAAAGGGATCCGCAATGGGAGTAAAGGGCCCCAGGATCAGTGGGAAGAGGGAAGGGCCCTTGCCAGGGGTCAGGGGGCCCTTCATAATTTCTTGCACCAGGGCCCTGAAGGTTCTAGTTACGCCTCTGAGGCTGACTATGCTGCTGGTACTGTTCATACTCTCATAAATGTGCCAAGTATATTTCAAATTTAAATAGTACAGTAGCGGGGTACTATTTAAATTTGAAACATATATAAGAGTTGTTTTACCTGGCAAAGAAATTCTATTTTTGTTCATCTATTTATAAGATACTACACAGCAAAGCCCTGTCTGGCAGCACAGTAGACCAGCTTTTCCTCTGCTGTATTTAAGTAACACTAATAGGTCTTATTCCTTCCCCAGCCTGTGACTGGACAGTGAAAGGAGAAGCAGCAGACTGATGAGCTCATCTCCCTGTCATTATGCTCTCTTCTCCTAGCAGCATGCCCCTTGCATTGCAGAACAACTGATTGGCTGCTTACGCTGCTTCTCCCTCCCCTAGTCTGAGATTTGCTGGATGGTATACTGCAAGAGGCTGACCCCAACTCATATTCAGATACATACAGTGCATTCAATTAAAAATTAATTTGCTGTATTAATACAGAGCTGCATTAATTTGTAGTTTTAGAGTAGCCCCCTGTAAAAGAAGAATGTTTATACTTCCTATACTACTATTCAATGGGTGGGTAGGTAAAACTTCACTCTTTGAGTGCTCTGAGTGTAGGGAACAACAGGGACACACTCCAAAAGGGCAAAGATTTAAAGCATGTCTAAACGTAAAATCCAAACCAACGATAAATATGTTGCAGCTTACCAATCTTAAATCTGGTGGTTGCCTTAGCTGTCTTTTTTGGCTTTTTTTCTCTTTTATTTTCACCTGGTAATCTGGCCAGCATCATACTTCCTGTCTTGAAGCCCATACACACGATGCAAAATTTGTATGGGAATTTTCGTAAGACAACTGATCGTTCGAAATTCTTACCGTTAGTATGGTCCTCTTGATAGTTGATTCTGACTTTTCGGAGGACAAAAGCTGGATGTCAGATGTGACCATAACGTCCGATTTTCGTATAATTAGTTCGGTTTTCATCCAAAAAAAAATCGTAAGAGCAAGACTACGCATGCTCAGAAACGAAAAACTACATACAAAACTATTCAATACATTACGTCACTTCTGACCTTGAATTCGGTCGTACGAGAATTTTCGTATGGTTAGTAACCTCTTCACTTTCGACATGAGACAAGCATCCAACAAATATGGACGTTCGGTCATCCGAAAATCCAAGCCTGTGTCCAAGGCTTTATCGTGTCTCCACTCTGAATGGAGATGTCGCAGAGACAACCTTGGACAGCAGCATTGTCAATCTGTGAAGAGGGTAATGTTAGATGCACTAGCAGATTTAGGTGGACCTAACTAAGAAATTAAAGCCGAACTCCAGCTAACACTTTTTAAGCAGTTACAGCAAGCGTTCTACATAAATACCATCCCTGTGTTAAATGGTTTGTCTTACTGCCACTCTTGCTGGGCAGCTTCATCTGGTCATGAAAGAAGTTGAAAAATAACAGACTTAAGCCTCGTACACACGTCCATTTTTTGTTGGTTGCTTGTCTCATGTTGAATGTGAAGAGCGTACTAAAAATACGAAAGTTCTCGTACGACCAAATTCAATGTCAGAAGTGACGTAATGTGTTGAATAGTTTTGTATGCATTTTTTTGTTTCTGAGCATGCGTAGTCTTGATCATATGATTTTTTTCGTATGAAAACCATACTAATGATGCGAAAATCGGACGTTGACTTGACTACGAAAACATTTTTTTAGTCTGCACATCCAGCTTTTGTCGTCCGAAAAAAGAAAATCGGTTGTCGAAAGCAGCATACTGATGGTAAGAATTTCAGACGAACGGTTGTCGTACGAAAATACCCGTCCGAAATCCGCATTGTGTATACGAGCCTTTACTGCTTGGATTACCAGGTGAAAAGAAAAAGGCTTTTTGATACCTACGGGTTGATTTACTAAAACTGAAGAGTGCAAAATCTGGTGCAGCTGTGCATGACAGTCAATCAGCTTCTAACTTCAGCTTGTTCAATTAAGCTTTAACAAAAAAATCTGGAAACTGATTAGTTTCTATGCAGAGTTCTGCCAGATTCTGCCTAGCTATTGGCGTGCTATCTGCAGTGGGTCGTGTTGTCAGCAGCAGCTGGTCCATGGTTGGCAAGTGATCGAGAGGGGATATGCCACCTTCCGTATGCTAGTTTGCAAAGGGATTTCGCACTGAAATCCTTCTTTACCAGTTCGCAATTAGCCCATTAACCTCTATGGAGCACAATGGCAGGCGGTATCATCTGTCATGCGCAACATGCCGCTACAATGTGTATGGGGCTGTTTAGAGGACATTGCCTGGTTTTGACAGTTAGCTGAGGCAAGTTACAAAAGGCACCTCGGCCCTCTGGTTGTGTCACCTGACTGTGCTCATGTAAAAGGGGCCTATGTGAATGGACAAATATGACAGACCCCATTGCTGGCTTGTTTGTGAACAAGTTCCAGTACTGTCATCCTCATTCTTTTATCCTTTCTTGGTGAGCCATTGGAATTGCACGTGAACATCAGCTATCAGATGTCTAGTAGGGATGTGCTTATTTCTGGTCAATTGCTTACAAAGGACTTAGCAAGGAT
Source organism: Glandirana rugosa (assembly GCA_018402905.1). Classification (NCBI taxonomy): domain Eukaryota; kingdom Metazoa; phylum Chordata; class Amphibia; order Anura; family Ranidae; genus Glandirana; species Glandirana rugosa. The sequence goes on from BLSH010086035.1 coordinate 214,467, forward strand.
AGAGATGACATCAGGTTTGTTACAGGGTTGTTACTAGATTGAGCAAAGAATTGATTGTGATTGAAGGCTTGATTCTAGATGATATGCACTTTAATACGGAGGTGATGTGTAATGATTCCACAAATTGTATTTAATATAATGAACACAAGTGGGGTTTCCTTTTTTTTGCCCTACTCTATCTGAGTAGTAATCATTTTTGATTTTTGCATTTGGGTGGGTGGTGAGGATGGGTACGTTGAAGTCTCATTTTGCAATTTCTATGGTTATTGGCACAAGGAGAGGGAAGAGGGGAATTGGGGGGTCTTCTTTTTTTTTTCCTTTCCCTCCTCAGTGCATATACTGAGGAAGTATATTACACTAAGGTTGATAATGGAAAAATAAACTTTAGGAATAAGGCACTAATAGATGAAGGCATAAGACACTAATACATGAATATATGAGGTCACTGTATTTTATGTTTGAAATGTGACTGTAGGTTTGGTCTATAGGATAACAACTTTAATATGGAGGGGATGTGTAATGATTTTATGAATGTATATTTAGTATAGTGATCACAAGTGAAGAAGAAGATGGAAGAATATATATAAAAAGGGGAAAGAGATGGGTAGGGGATATTATAATATAATTTTTTTTGTTTGTGGGCATGGGGAGAATAGAGATAGGGGTTGGTTTATATTGTTTTTGTTATGTTATGTGTGTGTCTTGATATCAGATAAAAATGTTTGAGAACTAGATAAGTTGTATATGGACATTAGATTTTATGTTGTGCACTTATTGAAATAATTTATATGTCATTGTATTTAAAATCTCAATTTATTTGGAGAGAAACATTACTGCAAATTGACCTAATAAAGATTTATTAAAAGAAAAAAAAAAAGATTGAGCCAAGAAGACCTGGGCCATATGCCCCAGGTCTTCTACTAAGTATCCCCTGTCTTCCTTGCGGTAATGGTTTCTGTCATCCCAAATTTAATACTGGAATAAGTAATATTTGCTGAACTTTGATTCCAAACTGGTTTATGTATCTTCCATTCTCTTACCTCTATTAACATTGATTTCCTATCACAGCTATTTTGAATAATGGTTAATAATCAGGTTAACCTGAATTATAGAATCTGGCTTTTTTTTATCAATTATTGGTTTTCTTTATTTACCTGCACATGACAATATTTTTTCAGTTAATAGATTATGTCTGTTGATTAACAAAGGGATACATGCAATAAATAAGATGTAGAAAACCACAAAATTTATCTCCGGTGAGAGCTGAATGGGGAGCCAAGAAATATCAGTTTTCCAGCAGACTTTGGGTGGACATTTGTTCAGCAATAAAGAGGGGTTCAGAGGCCCAGGCTGCAGGAGAGATAAGCATTCCGTGGGGGAGAGTTATTAAAACTGGTGCACACAGAATCTGGTGCTGCTGTGCATAATTAGTAACCAATCAGCTTCTAAGTTTTATTTTCAAACCTTCATTGAAAAAGCTGAAGTTAAAAGCTGATTGGTTACAGGTAATCCAAAAAGGTTTTCTATTACATTAGTAGATAATTACTAGTTATTAGCAGGCATTTACTACATGGTAAAATAAAACGTTGAAACACATTTACCAGCGCCAGTTTATTTTCATATGACTTGATTAAGGAAACAGAATAACGTCTAGTGGAAACAACATTGCTATTGTATTGGTGGATGACAGCATGGCCCCCAGCATTCAGGAAAGGATTGAAGTCTGCCTCCCCCTGACTTGCTCCACCTTCTAATGCCCTGCTGGAGCCAAAAAGTGAAGCTCTGATTTGTAGAGGGGATTGTGTGTTTGCGAGTGCCTTTGATAGGGGGAAGGGTGGCTCTGTAAAGGGGGGACTGTGTGACTGGGAAGGCTCTGTGATGGGGGAGTGTGTGATTGGGGTCTCTCTGTGGTGACAAGGGGCTCTGTGATGATGGGGGTCTCATGTATAGAGGACCTCTTATGTATAGGGGGAACTCTGGTCTGATGGGGGTCTCATGTATAGGGGGGCACTGATGTATTGTAGGGACTCTGATGTGATGGAGGCCTCTGGCGTGAAGGTTCATTTAATCAAGGCACAGGTGTGCATCATCCCAGGCTCAGGTTTGCCATTGATAAGTAAAATGTAAGTTTTTTTACATTTTGGGATGGCCATAGATAGATCACTTTTTTCCCTGAGCCAGAGGGCTGATTAAAAAAAGTTAATGGGTATCGCCATTCACACAAGTGAGGTGCTCTCCTCTGCTGAATTGTCCTATGAACCTCAAGCACCCCCTAAGCGTTCAAAGTGCTATTCAATGAGCCAGGCTAAAAGGTGCCATGCAGTGCTTCAGCTGGTATGTCTAGGGGACAGGAACCACACTTGAGCAGAGATTCTTGCAGCTCTGCAGGGACAGGCCCAGAGGTGCTTCATGCCATGCCAACTGGAGCCAGGAAGGGTAGTGTGCGATAATGGCACAAACCTCCTGTTCCCCATTAGACAGGGAAAATTGACACATGTGCCATGCCTCAATTTGGTGATGCAGCGTTTCCTAAATAGGTACCCAGGGATAAAAGATCTGCTAAAGCAGATCAAAAGAGCCTGTAGCCATTTCAGGCAGTCATACACAGCCAATGCTCGGTTGGCTGAAATTCAGCGGGAATTCCACCTGCCCCTAAACCGCCTGATTTGCGACATGCCCACCAGGTGGAACTCGACTTTGTCAATGCTGCAGCAGCTGCACATGCAGCAGAGGGCCGCCAACGAGTACCTGTGTGAGTATAGCGCAACGACAGGCTCAGGCCGGCTCAGCTTATTTTCCCCACGCCAATGGCTGCTCATAAAGGATGCATGCACTGTACTGTCACCATTGAAGAGGCCACAAGGATGGTGAGTGACACAATCCCTGTTATGTTCCTGCTGGAGCAGACTTTGCGTGCTATTATTGCCAGGGCACTCGAGACAGAGCAGCGGCAGGAAAAGGAGGACTTCCTTTCCTCTTAAGGCCCACTTTATGCAGACATCATTGTTCCTTTACCACAGAACACACAAGAGGAGAGAGAGGAGGATGAGGAGAAGGATTCTGGCAGTTTTGGAGGAAGACATACGTCAAACAGTGAGAGATGGTTTTCCATCCATGTGGGTGTGAGGAGGCAGTTCCAGATACAGTAATCCTGAGTGACCCCGAGTAGTGTGCTTCTCATGCCTCTGCAAATTTGCTGTGAATGAGCTCCCTCATGCTTCAAAGCCTGCAAAAGGACCCAAGAATATGTGGTGTAAAGGAGAAGGATCACTATTGGTTGGCAACCCTCCTTGACCATCGTTACAAAGGGGAAAATCTCAGAACTCATCCTGTCCCCACAGAAAATGCACAAAATGAAATCTCTTGAGGACACCTTAAAGAGGAGTTTATCAAATGCTTTTCCAGACTCTGGTAGGTCACAGTGTCATAGAAAACGTAGTTTTGAGGCTTCTGGTGGTCAAGAGAGGAGCGGTGGAGAAGGCGGCCGTCTAAGTGATTAATTTCTCAATTTTTTTAGTCCTCACTGCCCAGGGCTGTCAGCTTCCACATCCCATCAGCAGTGTCTGCATCATATGGGTGAAAACAGAGATGGATTGCTTTCCAGTCAACGATCCACTGGCTTACTGGGTCATGAGAATAGACCACTGACCAGAACTTGCCCAGTATGCAGTTGAGCTGCTGGGCTGCCCTGCATCCAGCGTGCTTTCCGAATGGGCATTCAGTGCTGCTGAAGGTTTTGTTACTGATACAAGAATGCCTCTGTCCACAGACTCTGTGGACCGTCTGACTTTTATTAAAATGAATCAGTCCTGGATTACCAGCAGCTACGAAGCCCCTGATGCCGATGTCACAGATGAATTGTTTTTGGGATGTGGAATCTCTGCAGGACTACTAAGCTGCCTAGCGTTGTGGGTGTTGATTTAATCTGGTAGAATGTTTTTGGTGTATGTTTCATGGGCACAATTAGCACCCAAAGACCTTTTTTTTCCACAACTGTTTGACAGGTGCATATGATTTCAATTTCTTACAGGAAGGCCAATCCTTGCTTTCATAAAGAGTAGCTCAATAGGGTTACGGTGTGAAGGCACCACTGACACCCAAAGACCAATTTTTCCACACCTGTTTGACAAGTGCATATCATTTCAGTTTTTTACAGCAAGGCCAATCCTTGCTTTCATCAAGAGTACCTCAATAGGGTTACGGTGTGAAGGCGACACCGACACACAAAGACCAATTTTTCTGCACCCCTTACTTCGATCCAAAGTCTGTGGAAGAGACATCATAATTTATCCAAAAAAATTCTAATCGTGTTCCCAGTGCACTACATTGTGGCTTCATCATACAGACTAGCTCCCCAAGCCATTTCTTACAAAATAAAGAAAGCTTGCAGGGAAAATGTCATTTTTTTGGCTTTATAAATGCAATTATTGCTGCAGCAGCTCCAGTACAGATGTGCCACTTTACAGGTAGACTAAGGGGCTACCGCAGGCACTATATTGAAAGTGATTTTTCATTTTTATGCTTTCACTTTAAGCATCAATAAATCACTGCTCATTAAAAATGATGGTTTTTACAAACTTTTTTTTTCATTGATACATGTCCCCCAGGGCAGTACCTGGACCCCCATAACCATTGTATGCCCAATTAATTGCATATTAGCTTTTTGGGCGCTATTAATTTTTCACATTCAGGTCGCATAGACTTCAATGGGGTTCGTTATTCGGTTGCGAACTTTCACAATGTTCAAAAGTTCTGGTGTGAACAGGGGGTCATTCGCCCATCCCTAATGGGCAATGATAGGCGGCACTAATAGGTGGCATTGATGGGCACTGATAGGCAGCACTGATGAGCGGCACTAATGGGCAGCTTTTATGGGCACTGATGTGTAGAGTTGAGCGAACCCGGACTGTAACGTTCGGGTCTGTACCGAACTTTCGGGTGTCCGTGTTCCAAACCCGGACCCGAACGTTTGAGAAAAAGTCCGGGTTCGGGTTCTGGGTTCTGGTATTTTATCACGCATGTTGAATTGGGCAGCCAATCAACAAGCGTTTCACTGGTTTTCCCTAGAAGCCATCACAGCCATGCATACGAATGGCATGGCTGTGATTGGCCAGTGCATCATGTGACCCAACCTCTATATGAGGCTGGAGTCACAGTGCTGCATGTCACATGCTCTTAGGTTAGTGTAGGGAGAGGATGCTGCCGGCGCTGTGAGGGACAGATTGTGAGGGACAGATTGTGAGGGACAGATTGCAGTCATAATAGCTAGGTAGAGATTACTACTACTGCTTTGAGGGACAGATTGTAGATCTATAACATCTCATCCTGCATTACAGAAAGATCTGATTACAGAAAGATCTCTCATCCTGCATTACAGAACGATCTGATTACAGAACGATCTCTCATCCTGCATTACAGAACGATCTTAAGGGACAGATTGCAGATCTAATAACATCACATCTCCCATTTTTCTTCCTTTTGCAGCCATCTAGAACTTTCCAGGACTTTTTTACAGTCATTTTTGTGCTGAAAAGTTCGGGTCCCAATTGAATTCAATAGGGTCCGGGGTCCGGGGTAAAGTTCGGATGACGTTCGGTACCGAACCTGAATGTTTCCGGAAAGATCGGCCGAACCCGCAGAACCCGAACGTCCAGGTGTTCGCTCAACTCTACTGATGGGCACTGATAGACGGCAGCGATGAGCAGGTACTGACAGGCATCACTGATGGACATTGAAAGACAGCACTGATGGGAACTGATTAGCATCATTGTTGGACACTGGCACCACTAGTGGGCACTGATTGGCATCACTGGTGGGTGCATATGGGCATCATTTGTGGTCAAAGGTGGGCATCACTGGTGGGCACTGGCAGCCATCGCTGATGGGACTGCACTGATAATCAATGCACTGATTATCAGTGCAGACCCCCCTATCAGGAGAGCCTCTTATTGGCACTCCTCTACTCACACGCCATCAGAGTGAGTAGAGGAATGCCTATAACTGGCACTTCCTATTTACACTGTAATCAGCTGTGATTGGACACAGCTGATCACTAGGGATGGGAGAATGATTCGGTCCAACCTTTCGCTGTTTGGTCATTTGGCGAATAGATGAACAAACGGGTCGTTCGACCATTTGTTCGGCCCCCCGAAACAACTACAGAGCATTCCGGCACTGAACAGTGCATTGCAAGCCCTGATTGGCTGTATAAAAGTATTCTTTCAATGGCAGCCATTTACTTCTGTGTGCGTTGCTGCCAGTTTAACGCCATATAGTTCTGTGTGCGTTACTGCCAGCTTACCACCATATACTTTTGTGCTTTACTGCAAGTTTCACGCCATTTACTTCTGTGTGCGTTACTACAAGTTTAACGCAATTTACTTCTGTTTGTGTTACTGCCTGTTTAACGCCATATAGTTCTGTGTGCATTACTGCCAGTTTAAAGCCATATAGTTTTGTTTGTGTTACTGCCAGGTTAATGCCATATAGTTTTGTGCGTTACTGCAAGTTTAACGCCATTTACTTCTGTGTGCGTTACTGCAAGTTTAACGCCATTTACTTCTGTGTGCATTACTGCCAGCTTAATGCCATATAGTTCTGTGTGCGTTACTGCCAGCTTAATGCTATATAGTTTTGTGTGCGTTACTGCCAGTTTAACGCCATATAGTTTTGTGCATTACTGCAAGTTTAACGCCATTTACTTCTGTGTGCATTTCTGCCAGTTTAACGCCATATAGCTCTGTGTGCGTTACTGCCAGTTTAACACAATATAGTTCTTTGCGTTGCTGCAAGTTTTACGCCATTTACTTCTGTGTGCATTACTGCATGTTTAACGCCATATAGTTCTGTGCGTATGTTTGACGCATTATATTGCAGTATATTATAGTGTAGCCGTCGAGTGTGTCTGTGTAGTGTGAGTACTCAAATTAAAATGCACCAAACACCACTTTGCATTGATTAAAGTGCATCTATGTACAGATTGTCACTTCTGCTTTACATTTTCCAATAAGCACCTCCCTCCCAATAATGTCTGGGAGGACAACAAGGAGAGGCAGACATTACCTTGGCACCATAAGGGGGCCAGCAACAAATGTGTCCACAGGCAAAGGTGGGCGTAGTGGTCAGTCCTCAGGCAGGACATCATTTCCTCTGTTTAGTGAGTTTGCCCGTGCTATCCAGCCACAGCATGCAGAGGAGGTGGTGGACTGGCTTACTAAACCTTCTTCACACAAGCAGAGTCAAAGTGTGCAGTCCCCTGCAGTTGCCAGAGTGGATAAACCTGCAGTTGCTAGAGTGAATAAACCTTGTCCACATCTATTCTTGCCATGGCCCCAACATCAGCCATAGAGGACTCTGAATTATTTGACCACAGCGTAAGCCAATTGCACCTTGATGATGCCCAGCCATTACTGGATTCAGATGTTGGTTCTGAGGTTGAGGATGACAGGAACATGAGCCTAGAGAGAGGGGAGAACCACGGCAGACAAATTGGCATTCATGTTCTCCCAGCCGCCGCATATTGCCAAGTTGTCTCCAGTGGTAATAAAGATGATGATGAAGATGGAGGAGATGGAGATGATGATCATGAGGAGGTCACTGATGTGACTTGGGTGCCAGATAGAGCAGAGGAGGAAACTGAAAGTGAGGTGGCACAACCCCAAGGAGGCTGAAATCAAGAAAGAGTAGAGAGAAGCCATCCTATTCCATCACATTCTGCAGCTGTTATCTCCCAGCCCACTTCCTAAAGCTCAGCTGTCTGGGCTTTTTTCAGCACATCTGCAGCAGATGACACTGTTGATATCTGCAAATTGTGTCTCAGGCACATCAAACGTGGCAAAAACACCAGCCATTTGGGTACCACATGCTTAACAAGGCATTTAATGTCCAACCATTCAGTCCGTTGGCAAGAGCACCTAAAAGCCACACAAAAGGGGCACAAATCTGTCCCTCCTCCTCTTTACCCACTTCAGTTTGCCTCTGCTATACCGAGCCTTTACCTCTCAGCAGCCTCCACTGACAGGGATGATGGTATAGCACAGGGTGTCTCAGGTCCTAGCAGCACATCTTCCAGCAGCACACCACCAGCTGTAGACTGTAGCCAGCAAATTTCTCTGCCCCATCTGCTGCAGCGGACAAAAAAAAAATAGTGCCTGCCACCCACATGCCCAGCGTCTAAATGCAAGCTTGTCAAAGCTGTTGGCTCTCCAACTTCTGCCTTTCAGCCTGGTGAATTCTGCCCCTTCCATGAATTCGCACAATCTCAGGTTCCCAGTCGCTGCTACTTTTCACGTAATTCTGTTCCATCTCTCTACCATCACATCGAAGGGAATGTTCTGGGATCGTTGGGCAAGGCAGTCAGCCGTCAAATCCACCTTACTTTTGACGTGGTCCAGCAAGCATGGGCAGGGATGATATTTTCTTCACAGCACACTGGGTAACGCTGCTTGCAACTCAAAGGGATACAGGACAGGGCTCGGAACTGCAGCTTGTTGTGCCTCTACGTCTCCATACAGCTGGTGGTGATGATGCCAGACCTGTGAGCTCTACCCCCTCCTCCTTCTCCTCTGCCACCTGAATGCCCTACTCTGCAGAATTGTCCTATAAACATTAGGTACTCCCTAAGCATTCAAAGGGCTATTCCATTAGTCAGGCTAAAAGTGCCATGCAATGCTTCAGCTGGTGTGTCTAGGGGACAGGAACTACGCCAGAACAGAGATTCTTGCAGCTCTGCAGGGACAGGCCCAAAGGTGGTTCACACCATGCCAGCTGGAGCCAGGAATGGTGGTGTGCGATAATGGCTCAAACCTGCTGTCCGCCCTTAGACAAGGAAAGTTGACCCGTGCCATGCCTGGCACATGTCCTCAATTTGGTGGTGCAGCATTTCCTAAATACGTACCCAGGGTTGAAAGATGTGCTAAAGCTGGCTAGAAGAGTCTGTAGCCATTTCAGACGGTCATACATAGTCAGTGCTTGGTTGGCTGAAATTCAGCGGGAATTCCACCTGCCCGCTAACCGCCTGATTTGTGTCATGCCCACCAGGTGGAACTCGACTTTGGCTATGCTGCAGTGGCTATACATGCAGCAGAGGGCCATCAATGAGTACCTGTGTGAGTACAGCACGACAACAGGCTCAGGCCACCTCTGCTTTTTTTCCCCACCCCAATGGCTGATCATTAAGGATGCATGCACTGTACTGTCACCATTTGAGGAGGCCACAAAGATGGTGAGCTGTGACAGTGCATGCATCAGTGACAATCCTTGTTGTGTTCCTGCTGGAGCAGACTCTGCGTGGCATTATGGACAGGGTACTGGAGGCAGAGCAGCAGGAGGAAGAGGAGGACTTCATTTCCTCTCAAGGCCCATTTTATCCAGACAACATCATTCCTATGTCACAGAACACACAGGAGGAGAGGGGGAGGAGGATGAGGAGGAGGATTCTGGTACTTTCATGGGCTTCGAAGAAGAGGAAGACATGCGTCAATTTGTAAGCGATGGCTATCCAACCCCAGGACCCTTGGGAGTAGTACGTGGCTGTCAGGAGGACTTTCCAGATGCTGTCATTCTGAGTGACCCAGACGAGTTTTCTTCTCAAGCCTCTGCAAATTTGAGGCGTATGGGAAACCTCATGTTTCAAAGCCTGCAAAAGGACACAAGAATACGTGGCATAAAGAAGAATGATCATTACTGGTTGGCAACCCTCCTCGACCACCGCTATAAGGGGAAGCTCTCACTGCACGGAGTCTGGGAAAGGAAAGAACCGGGGGACGTTACATGCGGCGCTGCTGAGAGGCGGGTGAGAGCCAGCTGTCATCCCAAATGGGGTCCCGAGCTGTATTCCTATATCAAGAGGCATTTTTTTATCCAGCTAAATGTGAGCATAACAAATGTTGTGTATATATGAGTCTTTCTTAATTAAAAACAGTATTACACTATATCCTGCTTTTCTGTGGCTTTGTTACTGAGCCAATTTTAGAAGGTTGCATATCTGTATGAGAAGGAGAAAAGGGATGTTTTTGGAGGATCTGGCTGTAACCACCTTGTTACCATCATGTGGTCACTTTGTGGCCGAATCTATGTGGTGAGTGCATATTGGTTGAATTTATGTAGGCGGTCCACTGCGTTGGTGATTCATTTTCACAAAGTTTTACTCACTGGTGATTGGATTCTGGCTCTACTTATGAACTTTTTTGGGACTATTATTTAATGACTTTATTCCAAATTTTTCTAACTATTGATAATTTATTTATTTATGATTCACATATATGAAATATTTAGTATTTTTTGAATGCACTGGTAAGAGGAAATATAATGAGTGGCTTGGGGCTACTTATTTATTAATCTTTCACAATTTTATGATATCATCTAGTGATCATAAGTTATAGACACATAAGAACCACTTTTCGTATTTTGGTCAGCGCCCTAAGGTTCCATGATAAGTAAAACCTTAGACAAAAGGATGGCTGTGGATGTAGTATACTTGGATTTTGCAAAAGCGTTTGACACAGTTCCCCCCACACGACTAACATGTAAGGTAAAGTCTACAGGTTTGGAAAAATCAGTTTGTACATGGATAGAAAACTGGCTAAAAAGACAGAATTCAGAGAGTGATGGTTAATGATTCTTACTCTGAATGGTCTAAGGCAACCTTTTTCAACCAGGGTGCCTTCAGGTGTTTTCAGGGGTGCCTTGGTAAATTCCCTAGAAATTGCCCAAAACCTGTATACAAGCCAGTGGATGGATCAAGTCTGTCTATTAGTTACACAAACCCACAAGTTTTAATTGTGCACCATTACAACCTTCTAGCTGGCAGTGTCCTAACAACCAATGATGTCATTGCCTGTTCCCTGGTACCTCGCTGTCTGCCTGCTGCCAGCCCAACTTGTGACCCGACTGCTCTCCTGCCTGCTCCTCGGTACCTCTTGTAATGATATCACGTGCTGGACACACGAAAAGCTGGCAACCATTTTGTTCAAACATCAGCCATGCCGGTTTTAGCCTAAGAAGACAGTCACACTGCTAATTACCTCACTCGTTTCCCCCCTCCCTTCAGGAGAGGAATGCCTTCTCATAACACCATAAACTAGATTCATTAAGAAAATAGCACAGGATGCCTTGAGATAATGAGTGTCATAAAAAAGGGGCATTCAAGCAGATGTGACCTTCTCAGAGACCCCTAATCAATTCAAACCTATGAATTCACCCATGTTTCATAACTCCAGACAGGAACGTGACATCTTAATAAAAAATATATAGTTGAATGCGGAATTTTACACTGAACAAATTGAGTTCAAACATCTATGAGTCCGATCATATGGAGAACCACTGGTTGTTTCTTTCCCTCCTAGAGTGACTGAATATTGACAACCTGTCATGTTTGGACTTTTTTAATGCAACTTTTATGCTGAGCTAGAATTCCTTAGTTTTGGGACTGCACGGTGATCATCTTCTGAGATATGATATTGATACAGAAAATTGCATATGAGGGAGGGTTGGTATTCCATGGCCCGCCCCGGACAGCCCACGGGCCCTCCTTACCCATGTGAGTGGTCAGGAGTATGTGGCCCACCCCTTTGCTTCCAGAGAAAAAGGGAATAGACCGGACAATCCTCACTTCTCACTTTACCATCAAAGAAGGAACATCTGAGAACCTGTGGGCTCATCAACAAATCTCTGGTCAATCACAGACATTAACTGCAAGTATCTTTCTCCCCTTCAATTCTGCCTTATTTCTCTGCTCTTGTATATTAGGTCTTTATTGCTTTGTAACACCATTTTTCTATAAATATTTTATCTGCTCCAATTTTGACCTTTTGATTATTAAACCTTATTCTGAAAAGTGTTAATCTTGTCCCTAAAGCTCTTAATGCAAGCTATAATGAACCTGTGCCTTTGAAGAGTGCTACTGTTTAGCATAAATGATCTGAAAATTCCTGTCTGTGGTGACAGCGTGTGTTACAGGCGATTATTCTAAAATCATAATTGGTATTGATAAAACCTCAAGTTCCTCTTGCTTGTGACAGTGAAAGGGTTAATTGTTTAAATTAGCCCGGTAACAATCGCTCGCAGGCTGCTGGCACAATAGATTGTGGTCCCACAAGCTGGAGAATCTTTGTGCTGGATGCAGCTGAGAGTGGCATTGTTAAGCCAGTGACAAGCATAGTGAGAGATTGGGTGGCCCTCTGTCACCAGTTAGTGAGGAGGGCAGTGATCTGACACCCGCGTTCGTCACACCTGCATACACCGACTTCTCTACCTGCATCAGTCTCTGATCTGCCTGCCCATGGTCCGGTTTGTCTGCACCTTGCCAAGGTCATCAAGTGCCTTACATCTCTGCCAGCTGCATCTCTAGTCCTGCCAGAGGCACCAGCACCATTGTTCCTGCTAAGCATTCGTGCCATTCTGCACTCCCAAACTTCCTGTCTGCTCTACCAGGGGTTTTCGAGTCAGAGTTGTAAGATAGGCGGTCCCCCCGCATATCAGACTCTACCACCAGGTACATGACAGCAACTATGTGGCAAATGAGGTTTAACCACTTGCTTACTGGGCACTTAAACCCCCCTCCTGCCCAGGCCAATTTTCAGTTTTCAGCACTGTCACTCTTTGAATGACAATTGCACGATCGTGCGACGTTGCACCCAAACAAAATTGACGTCCTTTTTTTCCCACAAATAGAGGCTTCTGTTGGTGATATTTGATCACCTCTGCGGTTTTTATTTTTTGCGCTATAAACAAAAAAAGCGACAATTTTGAAAAAAGAACAATATTTTTTACTTTTTGCTATAATACATATCCAAAAAAAAAATGATTTAATTATAAATTTAAGCCAATATGTATTCTTCTAGATATTTTTGCTAAAAAAAAAAAATCGCAATAGGCGTATATTGATTGGGTTGCGCAAAAGTTGTAGCGTCTACAAACTATGGGAATGGATTTGTGGCATTTTTATTTATTTATTTTTTTTTACTAGTAATGGTGGCGATCTGCGATTTTTATTGGGACTGCGACATTGTGGCAGACATGTTGGACATTTTTGACAATTTTTTGGGACCAATGACATTTATACAGCGATCAGATCTAAAAATAGCCACTGATTTTAGTATAAATGTCACTGGCAGGGGAGGGGTTAACACTAAGGGGGCGATCAAGGGGCTAAATGTGTTCCCTCACTGTTTTTTAACTGTGTGGGGGCTGGGCTGGCAGGGACATAACAGATCTAACCGATCCCGATCACAGGGATGAGTAGATCTGTCATGTCCCCCCTCACAGAATGGGAAACCTCCGTGTTTACATCGACCCGCAGGCACGCTTACGCAGCATGCGGCGGGCACAAGAGCGCACTGCCGGCAGCTGCACAGGCATGCGGGGAGTGCGCAAAGGGCCGGACGTCAATTGACGGCGCCCCGCCAAAGTAGATCCGCGCTCAATCGGCTATAGCACGAATCTGAAGAGGTTAATGTAGATAAATGTAAAGTTATGCACTTGGGGGCTAAGAATATGCATGCATCATACATACTAGGGGGAGTACAACTGGGGGAATCAATGGTGGAGAAGGATCTGGGTGTTTTGGTAGATCATAAGCTTAATAATAGCATGCAATGCCAAGCTGCAGTTTGCAAAGCAAGCAAAATCCTTTCTTGTATTAAGGAAGCATGGACTGCAGAGAAAGAGATATCATTTTGCCCCTGTACAAATCATTAGTAAGACCTCATCAGGAATATGCAGTTCAGTTTTGGGCACCAGTTCACAAAAGGGATATTAGGGAACCAGAGAAAGTGCAGAGAAGGGCAACCAAACTGATAAGAGGCATGGAGGAAAGATGACTTTATTCTCTCTTGAGAAGAGGAGATTAAGGGGGGATATGATCAACATGTACCAATACATAAGTGGTCCATATAGTGATCTTTGGTGTATTCACTTTAATGTCATCACAGAGGATGGGGGGCACGCTACATCTGGAGGAAATTACATTTAATCTCCAGATACGGAAAGGCTCCTTCACAGTAAGAGCTGTGAAAATGTGAAATAGACTCCCTCAAGAGCTGGTTCTGGCCAGCTCAGTAGATTGCTTTAAAAAGGCCTGGATTCTTTCCTAAATGTACATAATATAACTGGATACTAACATTTATAGGTAAAGTTGATCCAGGGAATATCCAATTGCCTTTTGGGGGATCAGGAAGGAATTTTTTCCCTGTTGGATCAAAATTGGATCTTGCTTTACTTTTTTTTTTTTTTTTTTGCCTTCCTCTGGATCAACTGTGGGTATTGGATTGTGTATATAGGATTGTAAAAAAAATCCCCTTTTTATTGGTTAAACTAGATGGACTTGTGTCTTTTTTTTCAACCAGATTAATTATGTAACTATGTACTATGTAACTATGTGACTGTCAGGCTTTAAGAGAGTACTGTGCTACCAGGGCAGGAAAGTATAGAAAAATATGTGTAAACAGACACAGACAGCAATGAAAACCTGACAGAGTTTTAAACTTTCCTCACTCTAGACACAGCTAACATAAACATATTTTGTCTGCACTTGGACTGTAAATGAGAAGCATTTGTGTATCTTGTATTTGCTATTTACTGCATAGCGCCTTAGTACCTTTCTGTCTTTTTCTATAAAATAAAAGTATATTTATATTATCAAAACCAATATAATCACTTCATAAATCTCAGTAGGGTTATTATTTACATATTTTGGACCTTTATCTCCATCTGGAAACACAGCGTGGGCTACAATGCAAAAGAACTGGAAGATAAAACAATAGTAGGATCAGAATCTTAATGAAAAGTGATTTTGTACCTCTCAGAGGGGAAATATGAAAAATATGGAAAACAGGGTTAAAGTTACTTTAAACTAATGCGTGTGATAAATAAACAGATAGATAGAGACACATATTTTTTCTATTGTTTTTATTTTGCATTACACTATATATATATATATATACATATATATATATATATATATATTGTGACAGCAGGTGGGTAAAGACGCCGGGTTGCGTGCAGGATGGCAGGTACATTTGCCCTAGATTTAGGCTGTATGCAGACTTATACCACTAAGGGGAGTCTTGCAGGTGTAGAGGTAATGAGCACAGCTGAGGTGAGCTGGCTCATTAAGGCCTCTACAAGAACTCCCAGCAGGGATAGGTGAGTGCTCCACCCTGGAACCAGGTTCTTTGTCAGGTCAGCAGACTGGGGAGTGTAACAGCTTGTCTGGTAAGAAGCCTGTGTGGCTGACTGTCTTCAGTGAGAGATAGGAGCTAGTTACAGTGGTAGGCTGTACCCAGCTGACAGACAGGGAAACTTATTGTGTAGTCAGTGGCCAAGTGGCCTAGGATTTATTTTGTTGCCTGTTTTTGTTTGGCTGTATTTTTTACGTTGTAACTAGTGCTAATAAACTACCTTTTTGTTTTCATCTGAAACTGCTGTCTCGCTGTGTCTAAATTGTGTAGTGAACCCTTCAAGGGGGTCAAACACACCTGCTGCCAAGCTAACCCCCTTACAGTGGCGGAGGAAGCCAGGGGCAGTTTTGGCCAGCATGGAAGAGTCAATAAGACAGCTTGCTGTAGCAAATGCTAATCAGCAACAAACAAATGCTAACCAGCAACAAATGAATGCTAGTCTGCAACAAACGAATGCTAGTCTTCAACAAGCAATCGCTAATCAGCAGCAAGCTCTCCAGCAAAGTATGGAAGCACAGCAATGAGCCCAGCAGAAATCTGAGGATTGCTTAATTGAGCTGTTGCAGAAGCAAGAGCAGAAACTTCAACAGCAAATGGATGCCATAACACAACAGCATCGATAGACCAGTGAGGCGAGTGGTTCCAGTAATACACCATCATTTTGTGTGAGCCGTTTACTGCCAAAAATGACTGGAGAGGATGATCCTGAAGTGTTTCTGACAACATTTGAAAGGGCTGCTGAGAGAGAAAAGTGGCCTAAGGAACAGTGGGCTGGATTGATGGCTCCTCTATTAGATGGGGAATCGCAGAAAGCATATTATGACTTAGAGCCAGACCAAGCAAAAGACTATGTTGTGCTAAAAACAGAAATATTGGCACGGCTGGGTGTCACCCTGGCTGTCCGGGCTCAGCGTGTGCATAACTTGACTTTCCAACTTAAAAAGCCCCCCAGGTCGCAAATGTATGATCTCATTCACCTGGGCAGGAATTGGCTGCAACCTGAAACTTTGATAGCACCAAAGATTGTGGAACGTGTGGTAATGGATCGGTTCCTGAGATCTCCACCTACTGCTATCCAAAAGTGGGTAAACCATGGAAACCCAGACAAGGCCAACAAGCTTGTGGATCTGGTAGAGAGGTACTTGGTGATAGAGAACCTGACCACCTCTCCCAGGGACTCACAGACTTTCCACCCTAAGACCAGACCATCCCCAGCGGCGGGTAAAATGACTTCAAGGGGTAAGGGTGGAGAGAGTGAGAGGGCGGGAAGTTTGCATAAAGTATGGCGACTGCAGTCAAAGTCGTAGGAAGCAGCGAAAAAGTTTATTTGTTATCGTTGCCGGCAAGAGGGACATATTGCAGCCAATTGCCCAGTTGTGGATGAACCTATGGAATGTGACTATCTAAGAGTCAGACGTCAGTCGCTTTTTGCAACAGTTGCATGCACTGCCACTCGGGGAACTGAAAAACATTTATGTAAAATGTGTATTAATGGTAAAAATGTTGTTGTGTTGCTAGATTCAGGTAGTCTGGTAACATTGATCAAAGCTGAATTAGTTACTACAGAGGTCTCTAGGAATAACAAGGTGGCTGTTATTTGTGTACATGGGGACACCAGAGAGTATCCTGTGGCTAAAGTGGTTTTTGAGACCCCCAAAGGTAACATAACTCATCAGGTGGGGTTGGTGCCCACTTACCACATGATGCTATTGTGGGGAGGGATTTTCCAAAATTCTTGGAACTCTGGGATGGTCCTGAACCCCCCACAGAGGCCCCTAGAGGCCAGGAAGAGGAATCCCAGGTATCCTCTGAGAATGGTGAGACTTCTCCAGATTTTCCCTTGTCGGTGTTGGCCGGAGAGACTCGGGAACCCGGGGAGGAATCAACATCTTCAGACGAAAACATGCTGTCTGTAGAGTTCTCTGATTTAGAGGTTCAAAGGGAGAATTTTGCCACAGAACAGGTAAAAGACCCTACCCTGATAAAGGCGTGGGAAAATGTGGTAAAGATAGATGCTGAATTAGTGAACCCAGATCAGTCTTGCAGTTACCCATACTTTATGGTGGAAAGGCATGTGTTGTATTGGGTTGCCCAAAAGGCGGATGAAACCATTGAGCAACTTGTGGTACCCAAACCCTATAGGAAGTTGGTATTGGAATTAGCCCATGGGCACATTTTGGGAGGTCATTTGGGGGCGGAGAAAATCAGAGACAGAGTATTGCAAAGGTTTTATTGGCCTGGGGTCATGAAGGAAATAGAAAATTATTGTTCCTCCTGCCCTGTGTGTCAGAAGTCGGCACCTTTGTCGCATTTCCGTAACCCACTGATACCTCTCCCCATCATTGAGGTTCCCTTTGAGAGGATCGCAATGGATTTGGTAGGTCCGATACTGAAGTCCGCTAGAGGGCATCAGTATATTTTGGTCATAATGGAATATGCCGCCCGCTATCCTGAAGCGATCCCTCTTAGAAATACCTCCGCCAAGACGATAGCCAAAGAGCTATTTCTGGTCTTCAGCCTTGTGGGTATTTGTAAGGAATTGCTTACAGACCAGGGTACCCCATTTATGTCCAGGGTAATGAAAGAGTTGTGCAAGTTATTCAAAGTGACACAATTACGTACATCCGTGTATCACCCTCAAACAGATGGGTTGGTTGAAAGGTTCAACAAAACCATAAAATAAAATCTTAAAAAAGGTGGTCGATTGAGATGGAAAGGATTGGGACTGTTTAATACCCTACTTGATGTTTGCTATTCGGGAAGTACCACAATCCTCTACCGGGATCTTGTCCTTCGAATTACTCTATGGGAGACATCCAAGAGGGCTGTTGGATATCGCCAAGGAAACTTGGGAAAGTGAGAGTTCTCCCCAACGGAGTGTGGTTGAGCATGTTGCTTTAATGCAAGATAGAATTGCACAAGTAATGCCAATCATCAAGGAACACTTGGCCCAAGCTCAGTTAGCACAGCAAAGGGTGTATAACCGCAAGGCCAAGACCCGAACTTTTTCACTGGGAGATAGGTTGGTACTAATCCCTATGGTAGAAAGCAAATTCCTGGCCAAATGGCAGGGCCCTTATGAGATAATTGAACAAGTGAGTGAGGTGAACTACAGGGTCAGACAACCAGAACAGATATACCACATCAATCTGTTGAAAGCCTGGAGGGATAAGGAATCCCTAGTTGCAGAAACCTTGGTGTCGCAGACTCAGTCTGATTGCTTAATTCCTGAGGTGGGAATAGCAATCACCTTATCAAAACCACAAAAACAGGAGGTGAAAGAGTTTGTGATCTGCAACAGAGAGGTGTTCTCTGAGCTGCCGGGACAAACATCTGGGGTAGTGCATGACATTATCACCCGCCAGGTGAAAGGGTAAAACTAAAGCCCTATTGAATACCGAAGGCCGGACGGGAGGCAATACGAGGGAAAGTTCAACGAATGCTTGAATTAGGTGTGATAGAAGAGTCCCAGAGTGACTGTCCCAGCCCGATCGTTTTAGTACCCAAACCCGATGGGAGCTGGCGATTTTGTAACGATTTTCGGCAGTTGAATAAAGTTACAAAATTTGACACCTACCCCATGCCACGCATAGATGAACTGATCGACCGGCTGGGAACAGCCCGATATATGATGACCCTTGATCTCAGCAAGGGGTATTGGCAAATTCCCCTAGCTGAGTGAGGGAAGGAGAAACGGCATTTGTAACACCGGAGGGAGAATTCCAATGTAAAAGAATTCCGTTTGGGTTACAAAATGCACCAGCCACATTCCAGCGGAAAATGGACAAAATTCCTCACACCTGCCAAAAGTGCAAGCTGTACTAGACTCCATAAGGGAAGCTGGGTTCACGGCTAATCCAAAAAAAATGTACCATTGGTACATTGTACCATTGGTCAGGAAGAGGCCAAGTATTTGGGGTACACTATTGGGAGGGGAGTAATAAAACCCCAAATCAACAAAGTGGAAGCCATAAATAGCTGGCCGCGCCCCAACAGCAAGAAGCAGGTTTGAGTGTTCCTCGGAATCTCTGGATACTATCGGCGATTCATTCCTCACTTTGCTTCGCAGGCTGTGCCCCTAACCAACCTGACAAAAGGGAAAGAGTCTACCATGGTGAAATGGACTCCGGAGGCTGAAGCAGCCTTCCAGGCTCTAAAAAAGCCTTATGTAGCCAACCAGTGCTGTACTCCCTGGACTTCGCTAAGAACTTTGTGGTACAGACTGATGCGTCAGACGTAGGCTTAGGAGCAGTGTTGTCCCAGGTCTGGAATGGAGAAGAGCACCCAGTCATTTATCTTAGCAGGAAAATGAAACCCCACGAAGAAGACTATGCCACAATTGATAAAGAGTGTCTAGAGGTGAAATGGGCGCTAGACTCCCTGCGATATTATTTGCTGGGTAGACACTTTGATCTGATTACAGATCACGCACCATTAAAGTGGATGGCTCAAAACAAGGAGACCAATAGAAGGGTAAATCGGTGGTTCCTGGCCCTGCAAGAATACAACTTCAAAGTAAAGCATCGGCCTGGTGTTCAAATGGGGAATGTGGATGCCTTGTCTGACTGCCTGTGTTACAAATCCCAGTTTGAAACAAGAGGGGGGGGGTATGTGACAGCAGGCGGGTAAAGACGCTGGGTTGCGTGCAGGATGGCAGGTACGTTTGCCCTAGATTTAGGCTGTATGCAGACTTATACCACTAAGGGGAGTCTTGCAGGAGTAGAGGTAATGAGCACAGCTGAGGTGAGCTGGCTCATTAAGGCCTCTACAAGAACTCCCAGCAGGGATAGGTGAGTGCTCCACCCTGGAACCAGGTTCTTTGTCAGGTCAGCAGACTGGGGAGTGTAACAGCTTGTCTGGTAAGAAGCCTGTGTGGCTGACTGTCTTCAGTGAGAGATAGGAGCTAGGTACAGCGGTAGGCTCTACCCAGCTGACAGACAGGAAAACTTATTGTGTGGTCAGTGGCCAAGTGGCCTAGGATTTATTTTGTTGTCTGTTTTTGTTTGGCTGTTTTTTTTACGTTGTAACTAATCAGAATAAACTACCGTTTTGTTTTCATCTGAAACTGCTGTCTCGCTGTGTCTAAATTGTGTAGTGAACCCTTCAAGGGGGTCAAACACACCCGCTGCCGAGCTAATCCCCTTACAGTATATATATATATATATATATATATATATACAGTATCTCACAAAAGTGAGTACACCCCTCACATTTTTGTAAATATTTTATTACATTGTTTCATGTGACAACACTGAAGAAATGAAACTTTGCTACAATGTAAAGTAATGAGTGTACAGCTTGTATAACAGTGTACACGTGCTGTCCCCTCAAAATAACTCAACACACAGCCATCAATGTCTAAACTGCTGGCAACAAAAGTGGGTACACCCATAAATGTCCAAATTGGGCCCAAAGTGTCATTATTTTGTGTGGCCACCATTATTTTCCAGTACTGCCTTAACCCTCTTGGGCATGGAGTTCACCAGAGCTTCACAGGTTGCCACTGGAGTCCTCTTCCACTCCTCCATGACGACATCACGGAGCTGGTGGATGTTAGAGACCTTGCGCTCCTCCACCTTTCATTTGAGGATGCCCCACAGATGTTCAATAGGGTTTAGGTCTGGAGACATGCTTGGCCAGTGCATTACCTTTACCCTCAGCTTCTTTCAGTGGTCGCCTAGGAGGTGTGTTTGGGGCCGTTATCATGTTAGAATACTGCCCTGCGGCCCAGTCTCCGAAGGGATAGGATCTTGCTCTGCTTCAGTACGTCACAGTATATGTTAGCATTCATGTTGCCCTCAATGAACTGTAGCTCCCCAGTGCCGGCAGCACTCATGCAGCCCCAGACCATGACACTCCCACCACCATGCTTGACTGTCTTGTCTTTGTACTCCTCATTTGGTTGCTGCCACACACTCTTGACACCATCTGAACCAAATAAGTTTATCTTGGTCTCATCAGATCACAGGACATGGTTCCAGTAATCCATGTCCTTAGTCTGCTAGTCTTCAGCAAACTGTTTGCGGGCTTTCTTGTGCATCATCTTTACATCTTTAAAAGAGGCTTCCTTCTGGGAAGACAGCCATGCAAACCAATTTGATGCAGTGTGCGGCGTATGGTCTGATCACTAACAGTCTGACCCCCCACCCCTTCAACCTCTGCAGCAATGCTGGCAGCACTCATACGTCTATTTCCAAAAGACAACCTCTGGATATGACGCTGAGCATGTGCACTCAACTGCTTTGGTCAACCATGGCGAGGCCTGTTCTGAGTGGAACCTGTCCCGTTAAACCACTGTATGGTCTTGGCCACCGTGCTGCAGCTCAGTTTCATGTTCTTGGCAACAGTGGCGGCTGGTGAAATTTTATGATGGGGGGTGTCTGGCCCCACCCTTCCTTTTTGACCCCTCCCACTTCTTATAAGCCCCATCCCTTAATTATTACACCCATTGTGTCAGGAGTGTACAGCCCAGCATCACCAGATAGGGGTATACAGCATCACCAGATAGGAGTATATAGCATCACCAGATAGAAGTATATACAACATCACCAGATAGCAGTATACAGCATCACCAGATAGGGGTATACAGCATCACCAGATAGGAGTATACAGCATCACTAGATAGGAGTATATACAGCATTACCAGATAGGAGTACACAGAAACACCAGATGGGGTATATACAGCATCACCAGATAGGAGTATACAGCATCACAGATAGGGGTATATACAGCATCAACAGGTAGAAGTATACAGCATCACAGATAGGGGTATATACAGCATCACAGATAGGGGTATATACAGCATCAGCAGGTAGGACTATACAGCATCACAGATAGGGGTATATACAGCATCAGCAGGTAGGAGTATACAGCATCACAGATAGGGTATATAGAGCATCACCAGGTGGGTATACAGCATCAGCACATAGAGTATACAGCTCCCCCACCACCACCGCGGGGCTCGTGGCACTGACAGAAGATCCCCCAGCAGATCCCCTCAGGGTAGTCGGGACATCAAAGTTCCGCACTTACCCCATCTAGGAAGCAACCCAGCCGGGCAGCAAGTGGTGTCTGGCGAGCGGGAGCTAGACCCCCTCCTCCTCTGAGAAAGGTGTCCAATAGGATCGCCTGACCATTCAGCCAATCGGGAAACCGGTAACATACCGGCAGTTCCCAATTGGCTGAGAGGCGATTCAGTGTTAGAAAAGCAAATATTAATTTGCTTTTGTAACACACGGCAGTGGGCTCACTGCACCATACTCTGTGCCACGAGCAACTCTACTTTGAAGCCTGTTGGAGCCTATGGCTCTAATCAAGCGCTTCAAAAAACACTAACGTTTCTGTAATTCATGCAGCTGGCGTCCTGAAAGGAGCCAGCCGCATGAATAGGGGGTGGCGGCGATGGCCATGGATAGATTCATGCTATGCATGAATCTATCCATTAGCATAAGGGGGTGGAGGGGATAGAGGGGGCTGCACCCGTGCGCCCTTAATGGACAGGCTGCCCCTTCTTGGCAATCTTCTTATAGCCTAGGCCATGTTTATGTAGAGCAACAATTCTTTTTTTCAGATCCTCAGAGAGTTCTTTGCCATGAGGTGCCATGTTGAACTTCCAGTGACCAGTATGAGAGAGTGAGAGCGATAACACCACATTTAACACACCTGCTCCCCATTCACACCTGAGACCTTGTAACACTAATGAGCCACATGACCTCAGGGAGGGAAAATGGCTAATTGGGCCCGATTTGGACATTTTCACTTAGGGGTGTACTCACTTTTTTGCCAACGGTTTAGACATTAATGGCTGTGTGTTGAGTTATTTTGAGGGGACAGCAAATTTACAATGTTATACAAGCTGTACACTCACTACTTTACATTGTAGCAAAGTGTCATTTCTTCAGTGTTGTCAATGAAAAATGTGAGAGGTGAACTCACTTTTGTGAGATACTGTACATATATTTTCATGTTTTATTTGCTCATGATAGATTCCACTTAATAAACACTTGTGTTCCGAAAATCTGTTGCCTTGATTGAAATGTAGTGAACAATGAGCATTTATCGTTCTACAAGACATCAGCACATATGCTGGGTTGTGCATTTTGTGCTGCTATCAGTCACAATACTTCCCAGAAACATATAGGTTACATATAAAAAATGATTGGGGTAGATTTCAGTGTAGGCAAAATACAGAAACATAATGGAGGTATTTGTCAAAAAGGACTCTGTATATGACACACTTGCCATGAAACACGGGACCATGATTGAAATTTTCATTTTAAAAAACTACTCTTGCCTTGCAAGTAACTATCATGTGGCTGCGATTCTAGACTTTGTAAGGGATCATCATAATGATTTATAATGTATTTCTATGATAAGTAAGCTGGAAGAGGTGCATTTTAAAGAGAATGCAGACACCATGCATAACGTATTCTTTAAAAAAAAAAAAAAACACTGGAACACTTCTTTTCATGGTGTGCCAGTGCTGTGCCCATGCTGGACAAAGCAACAGGTTCACTGAAATTCCAACCCTGCCCCCACAGTTTCTTGCATTTACCATCCCTGTAAGGGCTCATTTACAGTTGTGTTTGGGGGGTAGTAAAAGCAGATGTTTGATCTGCATTTTTACCCCCCTTCAGCTGCAAATGCAGCTGGACAGGGGTGTAATATGCTACAGCTGTGATAATTTTTGGCAAGCACGCCGCTCCAAGCCGTGATACTTTCCAGGAGGGGCAATAAATCCATGTATCACATTTGGTGGGCAGTACCACCACAAAAAATAACTATTGCAAATGGATAGGGCTGTACTGCAAACACTTGTAATGCATGCAATTGTAGAGTGGTGGTGCAACATTTACATGGTTAAAACATGTGGCGAGGGAGGAACATATTGCCTTATAGCCATCTGTCAAATACCTCTGAAATACATTTCATCACAGATTTTCAGAGGGGTGGAAAGCGCCACCGCATGTGCAAATCTAGCCTTATACCCCCACTGTTCTGTTCAATTGCAGGAGAAAGGAGAGGAAGCCCTATGTAAGCTTTAGCGCTAAGTCCACTTTTCTGATCACCTTTCATGTTAGGATATAACATAAAACATGGCTACATCTCTAAACCCCACAACCTCAAACCTGTGCCTCTCCTTATATGAAATTGGGGTACTTCTCCCTGCTAACTGTCATTATTTGAATCAGGATCTGTAAATGGAAATACTTCAGGTCCCAGCAGAGGGCCTTTTAGATCCCAATGGGCACAAGTTCAGTGACCATCAGCACACTTGTATTTCATTGATCACTTCCTCCAGCTCAATGACAGTAGGTCTGTACCCCAGCATGGACTTGGACTGGAGGAATAGTCTGCAGGAGCCTGTGCACTGCACCTGCGATGCACTGATCGTAGTTACAATGCTTTGCATGATCCAATGCAAAAAAAATAATAAATATATTTTTTCTGCAATTATTATTTTTTTGGTGCAATATGCCTTTAAGTTGACAAAGGGCTTGTTGACTCTTCCCACATCCCTATATAACAGGGGTCTCCAAACTTTCTAAACAAAGGAACAGTATATTGTCCCTCAGTCTTTAAGGGGGCAGGATTGTGGCCAGTGGGAGTGGAAATATTCCTGGCATCAGTGGGGGTAAGCATTGTCACATTTGGTATTATGGGGAGGAATAGTGCTCCATCGTTGGTATCATAGGGAAGAATAGTGCCCTATTATTGGTGTCCGTGGAGAAATGGTTGTGTCAGTTGGCAGAACTGTGTCTCGGTTTGGAGACCACTGCTATATAAGATATAACACCAATTGGGAGCAAGGCCCTGTGTCAAAGCAAAATGAGGCTCTAGTAGAGGCACACACCATGGTGAAACTTGGGTATAATTGTGGAGTGGTTAGTGGTAGGTCTGCAGCAGTCTAAACTGTAGTATTAGACGATTCTTCCCGAAATCCCAAAACACCAAAAGTGAATGGAGCCTAAAACTACATTTTAGACCCCTGCAATCTCAAATCGCACTGCAATTGCAAAACACATGTTCAGGCCTTATTCATTTTCAATGACCCATAAAACGCTGTGCGGTTTTGCCTAGACTATCACGGGATAAATTGCTTGGCAATCACGGCAAACCACAGTGCACGACGCTTGTCGCCCAAAAATCTCTGAGATTGCGGGTAGAATTGCTGCGATCACAAAACACCAAACATGCCTGGAACTTTACAGTCTTCTATACAAACAGCATTGACTTGAAAAAATGGCAATACTGACAAAATATCGTCTACAAAACAGATAAGGGCTCCAATACAAAAAAAAAAATTGAAACTGTTACAATATACAGTTGTGCTCATAAGTTTACATACCCTGGCAGAATTCATGATTTCTTGGCCATTTTTCAGAGAATATTAATGATAACACAAAAATATTTCTTTCACTCGTGGTTAGTGTTTGGCTGAAGCCATTTATTATCAATCAACTGTTTTTACTCTTTTTAAATCATAATGACAACAGAAACTACCCAAATGACCCTGATCAAAAGTTTACATACCCCAGTTCTTAATACCGTGTATTGCCTCCTTTTAACCTCAATGACAGCTTGAAGTATTTTGTGGTATTTGTGGATGAGGCTCTTTATCTTCTCAGATGGTAAAGTTGCCCATTCCTCTTAGCAAAAAGCCTCCAGTTCCTGGAAATTCTTGGGCTGTCTTGAATGTACTGCACGTTTGAGATCTCCCCAGAGTGGCTCAATGATATTGAGGTCAGGAGACTAAGATGGCCACTCCAGAACCTTCACTGTATTCTGCTGTAGCCAATGACAGGTTCTTGGCCTTGCGTTTTGGATCATTTTCATGTTGGAATGCCTAAGTACATCCTATGCTCAGCTTCCTGGCTTATGAATGCAAATGTTTCTCCAGTATTTTTTAATAACAACATACTGCATTCATCTTGCCATCAATTTTGACCAAATTTCCTGTGCCTTTGTAGCTCACACATCCCCAAAACATCAGCGATCCACCTCCATGTTTCACAGGCCTTGTTGACTCCTCTCCAAATGTAGAGTTTATGGTTGTGGCCAAAAAGCTCAACTTTAGTCTCATCACTCCAAATGACTTTGTGCCAGAAGGGTTAAGGCTTGTCTCTGTGCTGTTTGGCATATTGTAAGTGGGATATTTTGTGGCATTTGCATACTAATGGCTTTCTTCTGGAGACTTGACCATGCAGCCCATCTTTCTTCAAGTGCCTCCTTATTATGCATCTTGAAACAGCCACACCGCATGTTTTCAGAGAGTCCTGAAGTTATTTGTGGGTTTTTCTTTGCATTCCAAACAATTTTCCTAGCAGTTGTGGCTGAAATGTTAGTTGGTCTACCTGACCGTGGTTTGGTTTCAACAGAACCCCTCACTTTCCACTTCTTGATTAGAGTTTGAACACTGCTGATTGGCATTCTCAATTCCTTGGATATCTATTTACATCACTTCAACTACTTTTTCCTGCAGATGCTTTAACAATTCTTTTGCTTTCCCCATGACTCAGAATCCAGAAATGTCGGTAAAGCACTGGGTGCAAGGTGCAAGGGTCTGTCAGGAGTCCAGAAACTCATTGACCTTTTATACACACACACTAATTACAAGAAAACAGATCACAGGTGAGGATGATTACCTTTAACAGCCATTCAAACCCCTTTGTGTCAGCTTGGTGGTGTGCATGTTATCAGGCCAAAATCACCAGGGTATGTAAACTTTTGATCAGGGTCATTTGGGTAGTTTCTGTTGTCATTATGATTTAAAAAGACTAAATACAGTTGATTGATAATAAATGGCTTCAGCCAAACACTAGCCATGAGTGAAAGAAATGTTTTTGTGTTATCATTCATATTCTCTGAAAAATGGCCACAAAATCTTAAATTCTTCCAGGGTATGTAAACTTTTGAGCACAACTGTACATGTAACACATGTTGCAATATGTGAGCATCAAATGGGAAATTATTGCAATATGCAGGCAACAGACAGAAAATTGTTCAATAGGTGGTCAACAAATGGGCAATCATGACAATACGGAGGCAATGACAACTATAGCTCAGTCTGTCACATTTCCCTCTTTGCATTTCCTTTATTGTAGGTCTCCAGGCCGGCAGCATGCTGTAATCTCATGTCTCCCTCTAGCCATGTACATCCTCAGTAGCCAGATGGAGAAGCTGGAGGAGTAGAGAGCCTTAACCCATAGTTCCCCCAACTCTCTCCAGCGTTGTCTTGCCACCTCCAGCCACTGGCTGAAAGAATTAATGACACTGATGTGATGTCACTACTCTTTAAAAACCAAAGTTGACAGGGTTAAGTTAGCAGTTAAGCAAATACTTTGATTTTTTCCACAAATACAATGAATAGGTTGTTCAAATCATTTATTTCTTGTTGGCTAATGTTGCTTTGAATAGTCTAACATTCCTTCTAACATTTGTCTTTGCTGAAGAAGCTGTTTTTATATCACCAAATTAAAGGCTAAATTCACTTTTAGTGACAAGTTACACCCGTGTTCAGGAGGAAGTAAACAGTTTTTTGTCTTTTTTTCTTCCCTGCAAAGTAAAGAAATAATGTGCTAGTATGCATCGCATACTAGCACATTATGTGACACTTACCTGCAAATGAAGCCTGCATCGTCTGCACTGGAGGCTGCATCCATCGTCGCCCATATTTCTTCTGTGTGACTGAACGGAGCCACGTGACGTGCGCGGGAGCCTCCGGTCACAGCACGCGCCTCTGAAGTAACGGCACAGGCGGCTGTTCCTTCAGAGCGCATGTATAGTATACAGTAAATATCTCCTAAATGGCGCATGTTTAGGAGATATTTACAGTACCTATAGGTAAGCCTTATTATACACTTATCTATAGGTACAAATAATATAGGAAGGTATATAACCTATTTCAGGGTGTAAAGCAGCAGCTCCGCATCCCTCCCCTGATCCCCCATTGTGACAGCGGGTGGGGGATCCTCTCCCCGCACCCACTGTCACAATTTAAAAAACAGTGCAGCATGCAGGGAACTGCCCACACAGCAGTGTAATTCATTCAAGTGTTCAGTGAATGAATGAGCTACAAGTCCCATCTTCCACCCCGGCAGATAGGTTGTAGTTCTCAATGAACTGCAAGGGCACTGGTGAGTGCTCTGGTAGTTGATTAATTCTTCCAGTAACTGTCTGCCTGTATGGGAGGTATAGACAGACAGCTGTACTGAGATTCTACAGGAGCCTGACATTCCACCCATGATCTGCTGATTGCCAGTGCAATGCTCTCAAGGCTTCTAAGAAAAAAAAATATATAAATGCAAGTTTTTTTTACCTGCAAAAAAAAATGTGCATTCCTTATTTGTTTTTAGAAAGTAAACTTGGCTTTTAAGAAAATAAAGACATTTTAAGATGCTACTTAAACCGAACGCTCTGTCGATTGAAAAAAACGAAAAATGGCGCATACGATTGTGCCATCATTTGTTGAATTGTTGGATCAGGCACTTTCAATTGCAGCACAAAAATCACGTGTCACAGCTGGCACCCTAATGGTGAGAAAAACGAAAGGCCAAGAATTTTCGTTCGGTTTTCGACTTAAAACCAAACCTTGTCGATCGACAAACAAAAATGGTGCATACGATTGTGCCATCATTAGTTTAATTTTTCTAATCAAAATCCAGCATGTTGGATCAGGCACTTTCAATTGCGGCACAAAAATCATGTGTTGCAGCTGATACACAAATGAACGGCCAATAATTTTTATTCAGTTTTCGACTCCTCTATGGCTGGTCTTAGAAGGTAACCTGCTGAATGATCTACGCTAAGATATGTAAAATTTGACAAAATCTGATGTCTATTGTTCTATCTGTAAATAATTGTAAATGTGACACAAGGAGGGGAAAAGGAATAAGGTACCAAACTTATATTGGGTAATTGTGATTATTAGGCAACATGCCTGTTTAGCAAATACATTTTGATAATAGTATACAGTAAGAAATAAGAAAAAGTTTAATACTAACATGTTTTGAGTCAAGCATACTTTAATTGCTTCTTCGTAGAAAGTCCTTAAAAAAAGACGATTATTAGGTTGACTTGCAAGTTACGGTTTTGATAGATAGAGGTTATTATTATTAATAATTGTATTATTATCACTATTATGCTATTTATATAGTGCCAACAGTTTGGCACATTATACAACAAAGGCAAACAGTACAGTTTTAACACGAGTCAAAAGGATTGGGAAGGCCCTGCTTATGAGAGCTGATCTAAAGGGGATGGGCCGAACACCCCCTGGTTCGGTTTGCACCAGAACTTGCGAACAGGCAGGCAGTGCAGGATATAGATACAGTGTAGCGTATATACAGTCAGTGCAGGCAGTGTAAGTATATATATACTGTACAGGATAGTATAGTACAGTATAGCGTATATATATATATATATATATATATATATACACACACACACACACATACATATACACACACACGCTGCATTCAGTGTAGACTAAATATACAGTGTGTTCGGATAAGGGTCTGGCATAGATTTTAAGGGGAACTCCACGCCCAACATTTTTAAAAAAATTGGCATGGGGTCCCCCAAAAATCCATACCAGGCCCTTCAGGTCTGGTATGGATTTTAAGGGGAACCCTGCGCCAATTTTTTAACCAAAAATGGCGTGGGGGTCCCCTCAAAATCCATTCCAGACCCTTATCCAAGCATGCAGTCTGGCAGGGCAAGAGGGGGGGACGAGCGAGCGCCCCCCCCCCTGAACCATACCAGGCTACTTGCTGGGGAGGGTGTTTTGGGGTGGTTGTGGTGGTCTGCAAGCGGGGGGCTTTTCGGAATCTGGAAGCCCCCTTTAATAAGGGGGCCCCAGATCCTGCCCCTCATGTGAATGAGTATCGCCAAAAAAGTGTCAAAAAAGAAAAAACACAAACAAAAAACAAACAAGACAATTAGGGACAAGTCCTTTATTAAAAAAGAAAAAAAAAAAGCGTCCCATGGTGTGCATCCACGTCAATCATGGTGCAGGATGGACGGAAAAAAAAAAATCCCGAAAAAGCTCTTCCTCGATGGGAGGCTCCCGCCGAATGCTGTCTTTTTCCGTTTGACAGCTCTTATAAAGGCTAGGGTGGGGCCACCTGGTGACGTAAGCAGGTGACCCCGTCCCCTTCTGACGTTATGTGATGTCAGAGGGGACGGGGTCACTCAGTTACATCACCAGGTGGCCTCACCCTTGAGTATAAATAAACTGCCAAAGCAAAAACAGGTCAGTCAATGGGAGCCTCCCATTAGGGAGAAGCTGTTTCGTATATCTTTCTTATTTTTCGGGTCATCGCGTACCATAATTGACGATGGATTACATCGGGGGACACTTTTTCTTTTCTTTTTTAATAAAGGACTTGTCCCTAATTGTCTCCTGTGTTTTTTTTTTCTTTTTTGGTGAATTAGTAGGGGTACAATGTACCTGATACTCATTCACATGGGGGAGCGGGATATGGGGGCCCCCCTGTTAAAGGGGGCTTCCAGATTCCAACAAGCCCCCCATCTGCACTCCCCGTCAACCACAGCCCAGGGTTAGCGGGAAGAGGCCCTTGTCCCCAAAATGGGAACAAGGTGCTTTGGCGTGGGGGGCGCACCCCTGCCCCAAAGCACCCATCCACCATGTTGAGGGCATGTAGCCTGGTATGGGTCAGGAGGGGGGCTGCACGCCCGTCCCCGCCCATCCTGCCCCACCAGGTTGCATGCTCGGATTAGGGTCTGGTATGGATTTTGGGGGGACCCCACGTCAAATTTGTTTTAATTTTGGCATGGAGTTCCCCTTAAAATCCATACCAGACCCAAAGGGACTGGAGGGGGGGCCACACAATTTTTTTCAGTGTTTTTTATCTATATTGCTGGGAGCTGGCAATACATTACAGCCGCGAGCGATTTTAAATGACAATTTTTACTTTAGAAATATCATTTTGTGGCGGCACTGTTCTAAACATCACACAGATACGCCACTTTACAGGCAGACTAAGGGGACCCCCCCCCCCCCCAGGCACAATATTTAAAGGAATATTTTATTTTTATTTTATTTTTTCACTTTAATCATTATTAAAATACCTGCTTATGAAAAAATTATCGATTTAAAAACTTTTTTTTTGATTGATACATGTCCCCTAGGGCAGTACCCGGGTCTCCCATACACTTTTTATGGCAATAACTTGCATATAAGCCTTTAAAATGAGCACTTTTGATTTTTCATGTTCGTGGCCCAAAGACTTTGATAGGGTTCGAATGTTCACACAAATGTTTTGCCTGTCAAGCACAAGGAGCCAACTGTCTGAGCCTGAGACTGACTAAGTAGAGCAGAGTAAGTTATACACATGCATTGTGGTCTGCCAATTTCATTCATTGGATTGAGGCTCAGCAACATAAGTTGATATTTCCTTATACTCCGCCCTACACTGTGCTATATACTTTGCCATATACTCCGTCCTACACTGTGCTATATACTCTGCCATATACTCCGCCCTACACTGTGCTATATACTCTGCCATATACTCCACCCTACACTGTGCTATATGCTGCACAGTACACTGTGCTATATACTCCGCAGTGCACTGTATTATATACTCTGCAGTACACTGTGTTATATAATCCGCAGTGCACTGTGCTATATACTCCACAGTACATGGTGCTATATACTCTGCAATACACTGTGCTACATACTCCGCTGTACACTGTGTTTTATGTGTCTGTGTGTATATGTGTGTGTGTGTGTGTGTGTATATGTGTGTGTGTGTGTGTATATGTTTCTCTGCGTATATGTGTTTGTGTGTATATGTGTTTGTGTGTATATATGTGTGTGTGTATATATGTGTCTGTGTGCATATGTGTGTGTATATGTGTGTGTGTATGTATGTGTCTGTGTGTGTATATGTGTATGTGTGTATATGTGTGTGTGTGTGTATATATGTGTGTGTGCTTCTTTCTCCTCCCCCCCCCCCCGTGTGCTGTCCAGCCCCCCTGTACTTTTTCCTGGCCCCCGTGCTCTTTCATGGCCTTTCCCCTTGTCCCCACAGATCCACAGGGTCCCCCCTCCCCTCTCCTGTCAGCTGCAGCAGGGTATCTGTCAGGATGAAGCCTTTTCTGAATGGAGAGTCAGTGATCCATAGCAATCATGGACTCTGTCTATTCATAACTGAAACATACTAAACTGTATTTACTATGTTTCAGTTTGTGAAAGAAGGCTATTCCTGTCTATTTATTGTGTACAGTTGAGGCTGCAGGGATGTAGATTGAAGGCTGTGCCCTCAATCTCTTTTCTCATATCAAAGGTGAAACATCAGAGGTCTGTTTGGACCCCTGCTATCTCACCAGGTCCCCCAAATGATTCTCCTAAAAAATTGTTTAACATATTAAAAATAAGTAAATAAATAAATGGTAGAAACCAGTGGCAGAACTACCAGGGTCACAAACGTCACACTTTTGACCGGGCCCTGGCGTTCCGCCACTAGGCTCGGAGGGATCAGGGTTGGGGGCGCCCTTCATGGTTTCTTTCACTGGGGCCCTGAAGGTTCTAGTTACGCCACTGGTTCCTGGATCTAGTAGCTGATACGGCTCACCTGTGAGCAGCGGTACTGTCAACTATTTACAGGTTACCTGTTTAGAATTACAGAAGACGTCTAGCGCTAGAATTATTGCTCTCACTCTAACATTTGCGGTGATAACTCAGATGTGTGGTGCAAACACCGTTTACATATGCGTGCATGACCTATGTATGCATTTGCTTCTGTGCGCAAACACGGAGGGATGGGAGCGCTTTAAAAAAACATTGTATTTATTTTTTTTACACTCCCAATTTAGTTTTTTTTTTTTTTTTATCACTTTTATTCCTATTACAAGGAATGTAAACATCCCTTGTAATAGAAATAAAGATGACAAGTCCTCTTTATGGAGAGATCTGGGGTCAAAAGGACCCTAAATCTCTCCTTTACCTTTAAAAGCAAAAGACTTTTTGCTATAATACATGTCCAAAAATAAAAAATAAAAAATAAAAAAAAAACGTGTTCATCAGTTTTGGCCGAAATATATTCTTCTACATATTTTTGGTAAAAAAATCGCAATAAGCGTATATTGATTGGGTTGTGCAAAAGTTATAGCGTTTACAAACTATGGGAATTGGTTAATGGCGTTTTTATTATTTTTTTTTTTTTTACTGGTAACGACGGCAATCTGCGATTTTTTTCGGGACTGCAATATTGTGGCGGACATGTCAGACATTTTTGACACTTTTTTGGGACCAATGACATTTATACAGCGATCGGAGCTTTAAATAGCCACTGATTATTGTATAAATGTCATTGGCAGGGAAGGGGTTAAACTGTAAGGCAGCCTTTCTCGACCTTTTCAACACAGAGGAACCCTTGAAATAATTCTCCGGTCTCGGGGAACCCCTGCTTAAATGAAAAAATCTACAACTCATGATACATTAGTGTGATGGTCAATGGGAAGAATGCTTCTTACACTTGTGGTCATTGGGAAGCATTACCCCCTAACAGATTGCTAAAAAGATCAATGATGTCATCGGGAATTTATCTGAGAGGTAGAAATTGACCATTGCTCAAGGAACCCCTAGCAACCTCAGGAGGAACCCTAGTTGAGAAACCCAACTGTAAGGGGCGATCAAGGGGTTAACTGTGTTCCCTCACTGTGTTCTAACTGTGTGGGTTCTGGGCTGGTAGGGACATGACAGATCTCAATGTTCCCGATCACTGGTAACAGTAGATCACAGTCATGTCCCGTTAGAACGGAGATCTGCCATGTTTACATTGGCAGATCCCCTCTATAGTAGGCGATTACGGGTCCCAAGCGGACATCGAGTCTGCCCGACCCGTGGGCATGCTCCCGCCCGCAATTGCGACTGCGCAAGCCACCGTACATCTATGGTGATTCGTGCAGGAGAGCCCACTTGCCGCTGTATAACGATGGAGGCTGGTCAGCAAGTGGTTAATCCAGAAGAGACATACTATGTTTCTTACTTGTCTGTCCACCACTGCACACTGAGTTGCACGTGCGCAGCTCAGTGCACAATTTCAGCAATGCCGAACTGACAGAACTCCCGCGCATGTGTGGGATTGACATCACCATGGCCCAGCCAATTGAAATGGGCAGAGACTGGTACCCAGAAGCCACCCAGCTGAAGATGACAGTGGCCAGCAGGGAGATCCAGGAAAAGTGTAGTACTAAAGTCAAGGTAAGTACACAGTATTTCCGTACTAAAATATATCAAAAGGCAAAACCTTTTTTTAGTTTTGAATAGAATTGGAAAACTACACCAAGAATGAAAGTAAAAGAACATTTCAAAGTTTGAGTTGTCACTTGAACAGGAATACAGGGGAAATCCTTTCAATGCAGATACTAATTCTGGTGACGACCAGGGATTCCCGCAGTTTGGAAGGATTTCCTCGCACTTCCTGTTTTGGCTATGGGACAGGAAGTGAAGGGAAATCTCCCTAATAGGACACAGATGACAAAAACAACTCTGCCAAAGGTTATAACCCTCCCTTACTTTATCCAAAATAAAAATAAACTTTTACCTTTAGTTCTACTTTAACCACTTCAGTCCCGGAAGGATTTACCCCCTTCCTGACCAGAGCACTTTTTGCAATTCGGCACTGCATCGCTTTAACTGACAATTGCGCGGCCATGCATCATTGCACCCAAACAAAATTTACGTCCTTTTTTTCCCACAAATAGAGCTTTCTTTTGGTGGTATTTGGTCACCTTTGCGGTTTTTATTTCTGGCACTATAAACAAAAAAAAAACTATATTTTTTTACTTTTTGCTATAATACATATCCAAAAAAAACTAAAAAAAACGAATTTATTCACCAGTTTAGGCCAAAATGTATTCTTCTACATAGTTTTGGAAAATAAAATCGCAAAAAGCGTTTGATTGGTTTGTGCAAAAGTTATCGCGTCTACAAACTATGAGAATTGATTTATGGCATTTTTATTATTTTTAATTTTTTTTTACTGGTAATGTCGGCAATCTGCGATTTTTATCGAGACTGCGATATTGCAGCGGACTTATCTGACTCTTTTGACACTTTTTTGGGACCAATGACATTTATACAGCAATCAGAGCTAAAAATAGCCACTGATTACTGTATAAATGTCACTGGCAGGGAAGGGGTTAAGCTGTTTGGGGCGATCTTGGGGTTAACTGTGTTCCCTGTGTGCATAGCTCCCATGGAGGGACTGTCCCTGATTTGGAACAAAGTCCCTCTGTCCCTCTTTCATCCTCATTTGTCCCTCATTTTGGTCTGATCTATAATTCTGGGCTGGTGCATTTTGGTGTCCCCCCAATCCCCCCCCCCCCCATCATCCTACTACCACCTCCTTTCCCCTCCACAATACATCCCCCCACC
>BLSH010086035.1:250059-266416 GCA_018402905.1 Glandirana rugosa
AATAAAATCGCAAAAAGCGTTTGATTGGTTTGTGCAAAAGTTATCGCGTCTACAAACTATGAGAATTGATTTATGGCATTTTTATTATTTTTAATTTTTTTTTACTGGTAATGTCGGCAATCTGCGATTTTTATCGAGACTGCGATATTGCAGCGGACTTATCTGACTCTTTTGACACTTTTTTGGGACCAATGACATTTATACAGCAATCAGAGCTAAAAATAGCCACTGATTACTGTATAAATGTCACTGGCAGGGAAGGGGTTAAGCTGTTTGGGGCGATCTTGGGGTTAACTGTGTTCCCTGTGTGCATAGCTCCCATGGAGGGACTGTCCCTGATTTGGAACAAAGTCCCTCTGTCCCTCTTTCATCCTCATTTGTCCCTCATTTTGGTCTGATCTATAATTCAGGGCTGGTGCATTTTGGTGTCCCCCCAATCCCCCCCCCCCCCATCATCCTACTACCACCTCCTTTCCCCTCCACAATACATCTTCCCACCCTCATATGGCAACCCATCTACGGCTAACCACACACTATACAATCTGATTGTACAATCCTCTTTTAGATTTATTAATTCCAGCTAACACTTTAACCGGTTACAGCAACAGTTTTTTTTTTCCTTTTGGGATAAAGGTTTTACAGAAATAAAAGCTGATCATTCTAAGCACCCTTGTTAGTGGTAAATGGTTTGTCTCTTTCCTCTAACTGCTACATCTGCAGGATAGGTTGTTCTGTTAAAAAAAAACAAGAGAGCCACCAGAGAGCAGTATACAGACCCACCAGATAGCAGTATACAGAGCCATCAGATAAGAGTATACAGAGTCACCAAATAGCAGTATACAGAGTCATCAGATAGCAGTATACAAAGTCACCAGATAGCAGTATACAGAGTCACCAGAGAGCAGTATACAGAGTCACCAGATAGCAGTATACAGAGCCACCAGATAGCAGTATACAGAGCCACCAGATAGGAGTATACAGAGCCACCAGATATGAGTATACAGAGTCACCAGATAGCAGTATACAGAGCCACCAGATAGGAGTATACAGAGTCAACAGATAGCAGTATACAGAGCCACCAGGTAGGAGTATACAGAGTCACCAGATAGCAGTATACAGAGTCACCAGAGAGCTTTATACAGAGTCACCAGATAGCAGTATACAGAGCCACCAGAGAGCAGTATACAGTCACCAGATAGCAGTATACAGAGTCACCAGAGAGCAGTATACAGAGTCACCAGATAGCAGTATACAGAGTCACCAAAGAGCAGTATACAGTCACCAGCGAGCAGTATACAGAGCCCATGATAGCAGTACACAGAGTCACCTTATAGCAGTATACAGAGTCACCAGAGAGCAGTATGCGGAGCCACCAGATAGCAGTATACAGAGCCACCAGATAAGAGTATACAGAGCCACCAGATAGGAGTATACAGAGCCACCAGAGAGCAGTATACAGAGCCACCAGATAGCAGTATACAGAGCCACCAGATAGGAGTATACAGAGCCACCAGATAGGAGTATACCCCCGCACGCACCCCGGCACTTACTGTGTGTGGAGTAGAGAGGATTCTCCTGTCTCCTCCATAGCGGCGGCGGTGTGTGGAGAGGGTGATGGAAGTGTCCGCTCCTCATGTTTCCTCTTCCTTGCCAAAGCGCCTAAACATCCAATAGGGTTGCCTGGTGCTTTGGCCAATTGGGAAACAGGTCTCACTGACCTGTCTCCTGATTGGTGGGGAGGCACTGCAGTGTGAAAATAGCGAAAATTAATCTGCTATGGTCATACAAATGGGTAGGATGTGGGCACACTCTCTGCTCCCCGAGCCCGTCCTTTTTTGAAGCCTACAGTATTATAGCTAGGTAAAGCTGGCACCATCATAAGCACTCGGTGAGGGATGCCTGGGTTTGGCGCCCCCCTGGCCTGTCGCCATAAGGCAGCTGCCTAAGCTGCCTTATGCTGGCTCCGTCCCTGATATAGTTGTATATAAAATGCACTTTTTATCTTTCAATAAGTATTTCCCAGTGCTAAACCTTTCATCCAAATTCTACATCGCTGCATCTGTAAACTCCAAAAGCCCATATAATGGAATAGTAGTGGTAAAAAAAGCACTTGCCGGTTTACCTAATCATTTTTTTGTATAATTTTCCTTTAAGGGGGCGTGTCCTATGCCTACTTACTTTTGCTAATAGGTGTCCCTCATTCCCACCTCAAAAAGTTGGGAGGTATGCCTGTGTGTGTTCTAACTGTATGGGGGGCTGGGCTGGCAGGGGCATGACAGATCTAACTGATCCTGATTACAGGGATCAATAGATCACTGTCATGCTGCCTGTCAGAGCAGGGAACTGCCGTGTTTACATTGGCGGTTCCCCGTTCTTCCTCTGTAACAGGCAATCATGGTCACCGGCCGACATCGAGTCCGCCCGACCCGTGGCCACACTCACGGAGCATGCGGCGGCTGCGCGATATGCCCGTTTATATACGGCGATTTGCGCAGCGGAGCCACATTGCCACAGTGAATGTACGGCAAGTGGTTAACCAGGTCCCACCTGGCCTATGACATGATGACGCCGGTGATAACCTCTCGTCAATCCGGGTGGACACCATATGACGTCCTCCGGGATCGTGCAGCGGCGCGATCTGTCACCGGCTGGGTTTGCCAGACACAGCCAATGACTGGTTACTGTCATGGCCCTCTGCCACTACCATGTGACCGCTGTAACCAATCACAGCAGGTCTCTTCCTTTCAAGCCATACATTGTACACAATTGTGTTGCTAGCTGTGATTGGTCAGTGTGATCACATGGTACAGACTGGGCTAGTTACAGCACATCCATACCTCTAGCTCTGGCCAATTACAGCTAATTGCAACAAAGCAAAATGAATGAATCGATTTTATTCAGTAAAATGCTTGCATAGAGCTATATAATGCACTGCTATATGCAAACATAATGTGTAAAAAAAAATTTAAAATACTGATCACTTATCCAGAGTAGTGCAATGTTACTATGGTAACATTATATTGCTCTGGTCAAAGTGTGTTAAAAAAAAAAAAAAAAAGCAAAAAATGAAAAATATATGATAACATTTTTTTTTTTTTTAATTATTAATTTTTTTCAAACTGTCACCAGTCAGTGTCACTGATCACCCTTACACCCATTATATAACACTGTACTGCACTGGTGACAGAATGTAAAAAAAATCAAAAAAACATGTTTTTAACAAATTCTTTATTTTCCAAAAACTTATAACAAAATATGATAACTTCAAAAAACTCACCATGCCTCTTACTAAATACCTCAGACTGTCTTATTTCCAAAAAGGGGTAATTTGAGGGACATCTAAATATAAATGTTGGTGTCACTCCAAGCCACATCTGTATATTAACGTTAAAACTAGGGAGGGGGAAAAGACCACTCAATCAGACTTTGAAAGCAGGTTCTCTCAAAGCCTGTTTGAGTGGTCTTTTCCCCCTCCCTAGTTTTAATGAGGGATATCTGTACTGTCCTGACATTTTTGAGCCTCAAAAAATGAGATAGGCCATCAGTACATCAGGATTGATCAATTTTCAGATACAGTATCTCACAAAAGTGAGTACACCCCTCACATTTTTGTAAATATTTTATTATATCTTTTCATGTGACAACACTGAAGAAATTACATTTTGCTACACGGTAAAGTAGTGAGTGTACAGCTTGTATAACAGTGTAAATTTGCTGTCCCTTCAAAATAACTCAACACACAGCCATTAATGTCTAAACCGCTGGCAACAAAAGTGAGTACATCCCTAAGTGAAAATGTCCAAATTGGGCCCAATTAGCTATTTTCCCTCCTCGGTGTCATGTGACTCGTTAGTGCTACAAGGTCTCAGGTGTGAATGAGGAGCAGGTGTGTTAAATTTGGTGTTATTGCTCTCACTCTCTCATACTGGTCACTGGAAGTTCAACATGGCACCTCATGGCAAAGAACTCTCTGAGGATCTCAGAAAAAGAATTGTTGCTCTACATATAGATGGCCTAGGCTATAAGAAGATTGCCAAGACCCTGAAACTTAGCTGCAGCACGGTGGCCAAGAACATACAGCGATTTAACAGGACAGGTTCCACTCAGAACAGGCCTTGCCATGGTTGACCAAAGAAGTTGAGTGCACGTGTTTAGCGTCATATCCGAGGTTGTCTTTGGGAAATAGACGTATGAGTGCTGCCAGCATTGCTGCAGAGGTTGAAGGGGTGGGGGGGTCAGCCTGTCAGTGCTCAGACCATACGCCACACACTGCATCAAATTGGTCTGCATGGCTGTCATCCCAGAAGGAAGCCTCTTCTAAAGATGATGTACAAGAAAGCCCACAGGCAGTTTGCTGAAGACAGGCAGACTAAGGAAATGGATCACTGGAACCATGTCCTGTGGTCTGATGAGACCAAGATAAACTTATTTAATTCAGATTGTGTCAAGCGTGTGTGATGGCAACCAAGTGAGGAGTACAAAGACAAGTGTGTCTTGCCTACAGTCAAGCATGGAGGTGGGAGTGTCATGGTCTGGGGCTGCATGAGTGCTGCCGGCACTGGGAAGCTACAGTTCATTGAGGGAACCATGAATGCCAACCTGAAGCAGAACATGAGCCTGTCCCTTCAGAGACTGAGCCGCAGGGCACTATTCCAACATGATAGCGACCCCAAACACACCTCCAAGATGACCACTGCCTTCATTGAGGGAACAATGAGTGCCAACATATACTGTGACATACTGAAGCAGAGCATGATCCCCTCCCTTCGGAGACTGAGCTGCAGGGCAGTATTCCAACATGACAACCCCAAAACACACCTCAAAGACGACCACTGCCTTGCTAAAGAAGCAGAGGGTAAAGGTGATGAATTGGCCAAGCATGTCTCCAGACCTAAACCCTATTGAGCATCTGTGGGGCATCCTCAAACGGAAGGTGGAGGAGCACAAGGTCTCTAACATCCACCAGCTCCGTGATGTTGTCATGAAGGAGTGGAAGAGGACTCCAGTGGCAACCTGTGAGGCTCTGGTGAACTCCATGCTCAAGAGGGTTAAGGCAGTGCTGAAAAATAATGGTGGCCACACAAAATATTGACACTTTGGGCCCAATTTGGACATTTTCACTTAGGGGTGTACTCAGTTTTGTTGCCAGTGGTTTAGACATTAATGACTGTGTGTTGAGTTACACAAAGTGTCATTTCTTCAGTGTTGTCACATGAAAAATTATAATAAAATGTTTACAAAAATGTGAGGGGTGTACTCATTCTTGTGAGATACTGTATATACCATAGTTTGTAATCTCTATAACTTTCCTACAGACTAAATAATATACACTGATTTGAAGTATTTTCACCAAAAAAATTAGCAGAATATATTTTGGTCTAAATCTATAAAGAAAGATTATTTGCAAAATGTAATAACAGAAACAAAGAAAAACATGTTTTTTTCAACATTTTCAGGCTTTTTTCATTTATTTAGCAAAAAATAAATAAAAAACCCCAGTGGTGATTAAATACCACCAAAAGAAAGCTCTATTTGTGTGAACAAATCAATAAAAACTTTGTTTGGGTACAGTGTTGCATGGACGCACAATTGTCATTCAAAGTGTGAGAGCACTGAAAGCTGAAAATTGGCCTGGGCTGGAAGGGGGTAAAAGTGCCCGGTATTGAAGTGGTTACATTTATAAATTGCAGTGCTAGCATTGGAGCACATGGAAGTTTTTTATTCCTTTTTTCCTGGGATGGAAATGTAGACCCGTTTGTAAAATAATGGGAGTATTATGTGGATATATCTTGTTTCCCGTTGCAACTAATCTAAAAGCTTGGTTATATTTCAATTGTTCACTGCAGAATTGACAGCTGGAAGCTGATTGGCTGCTACAGGGAAGATTATCTTGTTAGTACATTTTTATATATAAGCACCTAAGTGTTAATGTAATAAAATGTTAACCGTCCAAAAAAAAAAATGCATAGAGTAGGCTGCTTCAGCTTGAGCCACAGACATCCAGTTATTTCAGGGGTAATTGAACAATTAACATTTCAATCTAATGCTGAATAAAACTCGTTGAGCCTTATCCTGTAAAGTTTAAATAGCAATCATTCACAAAGCGTCTCATACTAAATCATATGAACGATCATTACGTTGTCAATATATGTTCACATCTTTCACATGATTTGATTTGCTGGCTTGTTTGGGCCCACTCAACAGAAGGCAGGGGCTTCAATACATTTATAAATATCCCAGCAGTCTTAGGAAGAAAATTACCATGGAAATGTATTTCCCTGATGTCACATACAGTACGTAAAAAAAGACAAGAATTCAATGTCTGTGTCTTCCTGCTTAACTTTATCCAAAAGTTTATTGCAGAAGGGATGTCTAGTTTTCCTCATAATGTGGCCTCAATGACTTCCCTTGTGATTCGGCAGTGAATCTGGCAAGCACGCTAGCATAAATGGCTGGGGAGGAAGATTGTGCTTTGCCCATTTGATGCCTCATTGCAAAACCTTATTATGACACCTTAAGGTGAAATCAGCTTTTACAAGTGCTTGATCAAGTGCAGCAATAAATGCATAGAGATTCATATATATTCTGAGGTAAGGTAGAATGGGACTAATCTATCACATTGCGAAGTC
Organism: Glandirana rugosa; assembly: GCA_018402905.1. Lineage (NCBI taxonomy): Eukaryota > Metazoa > Chordata > Amphibia > Anura > Ranidae > Glandirana > Glandirana rugosa. The sequence continues at coordinate 256,689 of BLSH010086035.1, forward strand.
AGCTAGCTAGTAAAACAAAGTTTGGAATGACATGGTATTATTTACTTATATATGTCCCTTACGATGGAAATAGCATGGTGCAGACGGAATAGAATCACCTGTTTACAAAGGTCATCTGTTATTCACATACAGTGCTTCTGGAAAGTATTGCTTTGCTTTTTCCACATTTTGTTATGTTACAGCCTTATTTCAAAATGGATTAAATGTATTATTTTCCTCCAAATTCTACAAAAAACAATACCCTATAATGACAACGTGAAAGAAGTGTGTTTGAAATCTTTGCACATTTTTAAAAAAATAAAAAACGAAAAAAATCACATGTACTTAAGTACTCACAGCCTTTGCCATGACACTCAACATTGAGCTGGTGCATCCTGTTTCTACTGATCATCCTTGAGATGTTTCTACAGCTTGATTGGAGTCCACCTGTGGTAAATTCAGTTGATTGGACTTGATTTGGAAATGCACACACCTGTCTATATAAGGTCCCACAGTTAACAGTGCATGTCAGAGCACAAACCAACCATAAAGTCCAAGGAATTATCTGTAGACCTCTGAGACAGGATTATATCGAGGCACAGATCTGTGGAAGAGTACAGAAAACAAATTAGCACAGTGGCCTCCATCATCCATAAATGGAAGAAGTTTGGAACCACCAGGACTCTTCCTAGAACGGGACGCCCTGCCAAACTGCGCCATCGGGGGAGAAGTGCCTTAGTCAGGGAGATGACTAAGAACCCAATGGTCACTCAGACAGAGCCCCAGCGTTTCTCTGTGGAGAGAGGAGAAACTTCTAGAAGAACAACCATCTTTGCAGCACTCCCCCAATCAGGCCTGTATGGTAGAGTGGCCAGACGGAAGCCTCTCTTCAGTAAAAGGCACATGACCGCTTACCTGGAATTTGCCAAAAGGCACCTGAAAGAATCTAAGACCATGAGAAAAAAAATTCTCTGGTATAATGAAAAAAAGATTGAACTCTTTGGCCTGAATGGCAAGCGTCATATCTAAAGGGAAGCCAGGCACTGCTTATCACCTGCCCAATACCATTGCGACAGTGAAGAATGTTGGTGGCAGCATTATGCTGTGGGAATGTTTTTCAGTGGCAGGAACTAGGAGACTAGTCAGGATTGAGGGAAAGATGAATGCAGCAAATGTACAGAGACATCCTTGATGAAAACCTGCTCCTGAGCACTCTGGGCCTCAGACTGGGGTGAAGGTTCATCTTCCAACAGGACAATGACCCTAAGCACACAGCCAAAATAACAAAGGAGTGGCTACTGGACAACTCTGTGAATGTCCTTGAGTGGCCCAGCCAGAGCCCAGACTTGAACCCGTTCTCTGGAGAGATCTGAAAATGGCTGTGCACCGATGCTCCCCATCCAACCTGATGGGGCTTGAGAGGTCCTGCAAAGAAGAATGGGAGAAACTGCCCAAAAATAGGTGTGCCAAGCTTGTAGCATCATACCCAAAAAGACTTGAGGCTGTAATTGGCGTCAAACGTGCTTCAACACAGTATTGAGCAAAGCCTGTGAATATGTACATGTGATTTTTTTTTTACATTTTTTTATTTTTAATACATTTGCAAAGATTTCTTTCAAAAGTTTTTATTTTTCATTTTACAAGCGTACAAATGTAAACCAAGCGTTATTACAGACAGACAGTCAAAAAGAAAAAAAAAAGGAAAAGGGTCCATATTAACTTCTAACATAGACAATAGGCTACCAGTGAAGGTCAGTTTCAAGTAAAAGGATCATAATAGTAAAACCTTTCAAGCAATGGTGTATCGAACAATGCAATTTAATGGAGACTGTATTTAACGAAGACCAGACACAATCTATATTCCAGAATGGGCCTGTGTAAGGTCATAGGCATGTGTCGGATCCCCCCGAATCAAAGGGATAAGGAACACCATCCCCCCAGCACCCCCAATGGGAGCAAGCTGTGCCAGGAGGAGGGCGGTCCCTCACCCTCCAACCCCAGGGGAGCGCCCTCGATCCGCTCCAGGAACATCAGAGACCGATTACCCACTGTCTTGGCAGGGGATAGGTCACCTTTCAATATTTTATATTTATTGCCATTTGCAAAGATTTTAAACAAACTTCTTTCACATTGTCATTATGGGGTATTGTTTGTATAATTTTGAGGAAAATAATGAATTTAATCCATTTTAGAATAAGGCTGTAACATAACCAAATTTGGAAAAAGTGAAGCACTGTGAATACTTTCCAGATGTACTGTAAGTAAAAGCAACCCTGTCGCACAAAAGAAAAAAAATAGGAAAGGAAGGGTGGTAGGTGGAGCTATGAGCAAAATAAATAATTACACATATGATGCAGTGCCAATAGCATTAAAACATAATTTTTTTTTTGTTTTGTTTTTTAGTCTACCTGTCATATATGTAGCACCCCCTAGCATGGCTAGAGTGCAACTGATAGTTTTTTGTTTGTGTTAGTGTAGGTAAATTTTCAGGCTTGGTGTGTTATTTCTGGATCGGGTGAGTGACTCAGGAGGGCCCTGACCAATCCCCAACAGAAGGGTTGGTGGGGAGCAGGCCCCCTCAAATACTCAGGGTCAGCCCAGCAGGGGCAGTGTGGAGTTCGGCTGGAAGATAGAGATGGAGTGTTAGGCTGTCGGGGCCTTTGAGAGTAGCTCCCCAGCTTGGGGGGCGGGGGGGGAGGTGAACTCAGGCCTGGGCTCGGGTGCAGAAGGGACTCCTTCTCATGACACACAGAGCAATCCTGACCAGGAGGCATGGGAGAGCAAGGAGAGGACAGCGGGAGAACACTGCCTGTCAAATCTCCAGGGATAAAGACAGCCACAAGTCTTTGCAGTCAGAGGAGTGTTGCAGTCAGAGGACTGAGGGGCATGCCTGAAGGGACTGGGTGCAAGCAGTCTGGAATGGATGCAGAGTCAGTCTGGGAGGACTGTGGAGAAATAGCCAGGAGGACTAGTAAAAGGGGCAGCTGCAACCAATGCCTGAAGAGGTGGTAATGGAAGCAGTAGCCACAGGAGGGGAAAGCTAGCACCAAAGACCTCTATTTTTGCTACACCAAAAGGAGCCTGCGGTCCCTGCCTGAAAAGGGCATTCACAAGGATCTAACTGAGAGGGTGTTGAATCAAACGGTAAGTGCTTGCTGGTCCTAGGAGTTGTAGTTCTACAAGCAAGTTTGTGCTGGAGGTAGAAGAAAAGAAGTGTGTATATACTCGATGTATATACAGTAGGTTGTGTCTCTGAAGAGTTCTACTCATCAAATGGGCATCCCATAATAACCCTTCCCCATTCAAGTTCAATTCCCCTAAATAAAAAAAACAAAACAAACAAAGCTACAAGGACTGCTTCTTGTCTCAGGAATGATTGAAATATTCATGAGCCTGGCTATGCAGGGTGGGAGATAACCAACATTCACCAGCGGCTCTTGCAGGGGTAGCACTACATATCGTTGTACCACCTGTCGACCCTGTCAGCAGATCCATTCGTTTTCCAATTCTTTTAGCCTACATTTGCAGGGGTGCGTATCCCAGCGGCGATAAGAAGGTACAGTATATTTACTCGTTTTAAACTTTTTTTTTTTTACATTTCTTAGCTTGCTTCCTGATTTCTGGCCTACGCCAAAATCATATTATTCATCCCAGGAATCTTCATGAGCACTTTTCTTTCTTTCTTCTGGAGGAGGGGAGGAGGGGCTTTCTCAGCTAAGCATGCCCTGCTGCCTGCATGCCTGAACCAAAGACAGGGGGATTCCAGGAAGTAAATGCTATTTGAAATGTCTGTGCTTGACCACTTGCTGACCATATCGCGTGGATATATGGCTGTAAAGTGGCTCCGCTGTGCAGATTGCCATCTATCAACAGCGATCCGCGTAACTGCAGTTGCGGATGGGTTTGCGTCGGTGGTATGCTCTAGTACCCGCCGCGCGCTCTGTGAGTGGGGCCATGGGTTGGGCGGATTCGATGTCCGCCGGCAACCTGCGATTGCCTACTACAGAGGAAGAACAGGGAACCGCCGATGTAAACACAGCGGTTCCCCGTTCTGACAGGCGGCATGACAGTGATCTACTGATTCCTGTAATCAGTTAGATCTGTCATGTCCCTGCCAGCCCAGCCCCCATACAGTTAGAACACACATAGGGAACACAGTTAACCCCTTGATTGCCCCCTACAGGTAAAGTCCTTTCCTGCCAGTGACATTTACACGACAAATGTCCGATCTGTCCGCGGCAATATTGCAGTCCCCATAAAAATCGCAGATCGCCGCCATTACCAGTAAAAAAAAAAAATAGTAAAAACGCCATAAATTAATTCTCATAGTTTGTAAACGCAGCAACTTTTGCGCAAACCAATCAATATACGCCTATTGCGATTTTTTTTACCACAAATATGCAGAAGAATATATGTCGGCCTAAATTGATGAATAAATTAGTTTTTTTTACAATTTTTTTTGGACATGAATTATAGCAGAAAGTAAAAAATATTGTTTTCTTTTTCAAAATTGTCGCTCTTTTTTTGTTTATAGCGCAAAAAATAAAAAACCACAAAGGTGATCAAATACCACCAAAAGAAAGCTCTATTTGTGGATAAAAAGGGATGTCAATTTTGTTTGGATACGTCGCACGACCATGCAATTGTCAGTTAAAAGGACACAGTGCTGAATCTCAAAAAGTGCTCTGGGCAGGAAGGGGGTAAATCCTTCCGGGGCTGAAGTGGTTAATCAAGATGGCTGCGGCTAGAAATCGTTTTTCAAAGTGATTTCACAATAACATAAAACATGAAGACATAGATAGATGGGTGAGTTTGCGTTAAGTATTAATCTAATCTAATTCCAACTACAGTAACTGCTTTTTAAGAAGCATATTATTTTGCTAATAGTTCCATGTTAATAGCCTTCTATTTGCCTGTACTTTGATTCTTATTCTCTTGTGTCCTTTAATGATGCTGAACCTGGAATGTGGTAACACAGCTAGTATCAGAGGACCAATTATTAAACACTCCTTGGAAGTGTGTCAGAAGCTTAAGACTCTTCGGCCTGTTCAGTTTTGCAAAAAGAGCAAAGATCAGAGGAACAGCTAGCAGAACAGATCAGTTTAGAGGAACTAAACTCTGGAAGCTGAACCCAAACAAAAGGCAAGTTGTGGGCAAAGGACTAGTCACCAGTGTTGCCTGTAGCTGATCGTCCCTCGTTAAACTACATTCTCATGGGCGATGACTGCTCTGGAGATTACCCAGTGTAAAGTTGCAGAAGATTTAAGCACATCACTATCTTTCAGAGAGACCTGCTAATTAAGTCCCTACACCACACTGTGCTCCTTGCTCCCAGGTGGATGACTCCTTCCAAGCTTCTCCTGTTGTCAGAATCCTCCCAGGCCAACTCCTGAGCCTCGGCCTGAGATAGAGCAACCCCCCCCCCCCCAGACTAGCTGGTTTGCTTCAAGGACCACAGACAGTCCCCTCAGCACTGCATCTCCATCTTCCACCCGACTCCCCTGCTGGCATGACTCAGTCATATTTAAGAGCTCACTTAGTTCCCCGCCAGGCCCACCACCTGAGGATAGGCTAAGTTCCCCTAAATATGCAGAACAGCCATACTAGCCCTCTAGCTTCCAGAATGTTCTTTCCAGAACTGCGAGGAGGCACCAGAGAGCTGCCTGCATGAGTCATCCAGCTCTGAACTTAAGTAAACCCTAAAGCCTTACTGACATACCATAGCTTGTTCTGTGCTATGGCGGCTCTGTGTAAAGGCAGCAATGTTGGTAAAGGCAGGGCTTTATTTCCTCATCTCAAAGCCTGCAGCAACAAGATCAGTGAGCAGTAAAATAGCTGTAACTTGAACTGTAGCTGATAACTGTTGGGGAACTTCTTCCTTTGTTGCTGATTTATTATGCTTGTGCAGTGTAGAAAGGGTTAAATTGAATATTCATTAATGCAGAAGTACCACAGCCATTTTTAAGGAGACCACTTTGCAAAGCACCATGGAGTGTCTCCAGTGCAGGGGGCAGTCATCTTGGTTGGGTCTGGAGGATCGTGATTGGCTCATGCAACAGGGCAAGGAGAAGTGTAGGAGGGAGGCTGCAGAGAGGAAAGCAGAGAGAGCACTACAAGGTTGAAGTGAAGGGGGAACAGTGGTGTCATGAATCATGTCATAATAAGTGTGAAAACACCTGGAGAGTCTGGCCGCAATAGATTATAGTCCTCCTTTTACAGTAGACACAGGGGTTGATTTACTAAAGCTGGAGAGTGCAAAATATGGTGCAGTTCTGCATAGAAACCAATCAACTTCCAGGTTTCTTTGTCAGAGCTTAATTGAACAAGCTGAAGTTAGATGCTGATTGGATACCATGCACAGCTGCACCAGATTTTGCACTCTCCAGCTTTAGTAAATCAACCCCATAGTGTGAGGAATACTGCAGCATGCCCATCAAGACAACAATTTCTTCACTTATCCATCCTATCACCCTTGTACAGTAGCTTAAAACACCAACTAAAGTCAATGTGGGCAACACTGTAACTACAGCCTAAATGACTACATAAGGATCACATCAGATCAGCAACTTCTTGACTGAGCACCTGCAAATGAAGACACAAAATCCACACTCTTGTCAAACTGATTTATACATGCTTCACTAGCAAGTTAATCCAGCATGCTGTTTCCATGTGAATATAGTTCAGAGAGGAAAGTGCCCATTATGTACAGTATATACAGTATATATATATTGCGGAGAGGCGACCCCGTGTCACGCTGTGTTTTGGCAGTTTATGCCTGATTTTGGCAGGCATGCTAATTACACACCTGTGGGCTGGCTTCATAATCCTCCCAGGAAGAGAGCTCAGGGCTCATACTTGGAGACAGCTCTGCCCGGTAGTCAGGATTTCTGGCCTAGGAGGTTGCGAGGGTTCCAGGAGGAGACTGCTCCAACAATGAACACACAATAAATAACAGACTAAATCCGATAAGTACAGTGCAAGGAATAACCAAATCTTAAACATGCCAGAGCCAGGGTCATACACAGGAGATCAAGCAGGGCGGAGCTGGGAACAGATAGGAAAGGAAAAGGGAGTCAGGAGACGGACTGAGTGGGTAGGAAGGGATCAGGGTCTGAGTCCAGGGACAGGAGACGGAAAACAGGCTTCAGGAATACAGGAACACAGGAACGCAGATCAGGGGCACAAGGAGACAATACCAAGACAAAGAATCACAGTATTAACCAGGTTTAAATATGCTTCCTGCAATCAGCATCAGGTAGGGTTGCCACATCATCCCTTTAATCCAGGACACGTATGAATTACACAGGTTCTGAGGCTAATTTGATGCAGATAAGGCACCAAGTGAGTTTAATTACCACCTTAATCAGCCACAGAACCTGTGTAATTAATATGTGTCCTGTATTAAAGGGATTATGTGGCAACCCTAGCATCAGGTGATGCCCGATTGCAGGGGATGTCAGCACCTGACTGCCCAGAGACACCTGCTGGTGGACACTGACACTGCAGCACCACCAGTAGGTGAAATCTTTACCGACCGCCAGCCTCCGACTGCTGAGGGACACCCGCTGGTGGACCACAGAACTGCAGCCCATAGGTCTGGGAGCTACAGTGCCACCAACAGGTGAAACCGTTCTTGACACTGAAACAAAAGGTTTGCACTATCTTTGTTTTGTGGGTGACTGGGAGAAGCCTTTCACCTCTAAGTTAGGAAACTGGAACTGTTTAGTTAGTGCCTGGATGGCAATGATTTATTTTCTGTTTTGTTTATTTTATTTACCGGCAACCTTTTAAATAAACCTGGCTACAAGTCAGATTTTAAGAAAACCTGCCGTTTGGACTACCTTTTTACCAGGGAAGGTGATCCCCATTGAGCTACCCCCCCACACTATATATATATATATATATATATATATATATATATATATGTGAGTATACCCCTCACATTTTTGTAAATATTTTATTATACCTTTTCATGCAACAACACTGAAGAAATGACACCATGTATAACAGTGTAAATTTGCTGTCCCCTCAAAATAACTCAACACATAGCCATTAATGTCTAAACCGTTGGCAACAAAAGTGAGTACACTCCTAAGTGAAGATGTCCAAATTGGGCCCAAAGTGTCAATGCCCCTCTTGGGCATGGAGTTCACCAGAGCTTCACAGGTTGCCCCTTGAGTCCTCAACCACTCCTGAATGATGACATCACGGAGCTGGTGGATGTTAGAGACCTTGTGCTCCTCCACCTTCCTTTTGAGGATGCCCCACAGATACTCAATAGGGTTTAGGTCTGGAGACATGCTTGGCCAGTCCATCACCTTTACCTTCAGTTTCTTTAGCAAGGCAGTGGTTGCCTTGGAGGAGTGTTTGGGGTTGTTATCATGTTGGAATACTGCTCTGTAGCCCCATCACTTCCAGGAGTTCCATGGGAAACTTGTACCTATAGGTAAGGCTAGAATAAGGTTTACCTATAGGTACGGTAAATATTTCCTAAACGTGCACCATTTAGGAGATATTTACTGTGTTGTGTGCCGATGATGTCATCGGCGCATGAGCTGTGGAGAAACTGGCCTCCGGGCCATTTCCTCCCGAACATGTGCCGTGACTGGCAGCTCCCGCGTGCACACGTGGGAGTGACGTCGTGTGGCTCTGGCCAGTCACAGAGACGGAGTCCGTGGCCCCAGAAGGAAGAGGGCAGACATGGATGCGGCCTCCAGTGGGGACAGTGCCGGCTTTGTTTGCAGGTAACTGGCATATAATGGGCTAATATGCGATGCATACTAGCCCATTATGTTTTTACTTTGCAGGGAACAAAAGAAGGTTTACTTCTGCTTTAATGGCATTGGCTGTATGTTTGTGGTTGTTGTCCTGCTGCACAATACATTTGGGGCCAATCACATGCCTCCCTGTTGGTATGGCATGATGGATAAGTATCTGCCTGTATTTCTCAGCATTGAGGACACCATTGATTCTGACCAAATCTCCATTTGCAGAAATGCAACCCCAAACTTGCAAGGAACCTCCACCATGCTTCACTGTTACCCGCAGCTCATTATTGTACCACTCTCCAGCCCTTCACAAACAAGCCGCCTCCTGTTACAGCCAAATATTTCAAATTTTTACTCATCAGTCCAGAGTACCTGCGATCATTTTTCTACACCCCAGTTCCTATATGTTCATGCATAGGATGTGGAAACAAGGCTAAGCTACTTAACTATGCTAGAAAACATAGGAATGGTTTGGAAAAACCTCCCTGCCCAGTTTCTTCACAAACTGTGTGCAAGTGTACCTAGAAGAATTGATGCTGGATTGAAGGCAAATGGAGGTCACACCAAATATTGATTTGATTTGGATTTCTCTTCTGTTCATTGACTTTCTATTTTTGTTAGTTGATAAAAAATAAGCTATTAACACTTCTATTTCTGAAAGCAATCTTCATTTACAGTATTTTCACACCTGCCTAAAATCGTTGCGCAGTACTGTGTGTGTGTGTATATATATATATATATATATATATATATATATATATATATATATATTGTAAGGGGGACAGGCTTAACTACTATTGACAGTGATAAATCATGCATGAGACAGAAATATCTAGGAACAGTTTAATGTGCATGTCCTGTCCTGCACTTTTCAACAAGGCAGCAAACACAGTCCCACAACCCTAAACCCCTCTCAGCACAGATCCCCCTCCCAGCCTACCCCATCGTGCCCCTTCTCTATATATATATGTGTGTGTGTGT
>BLSH010086035.1:274504-299004 GCA_018402905.1 Glandirana rugosa
AGGGGGAAATTATACACTACAACCACGTCAGTTCCAATCCCTTTAGCCCCGCACTAGACTTTTACAGAATTACGGTTAAAAGCGCAGAAAGTCCAAACCCTCCAGAGAAACGTAGTATTTATATATTAGTTAAGATCACTTAAATAACACCTCCCCGTTCTTCATTCACATTAGAGAGAGACAACCTAATCGGTAAGCGGTTCACAGTTGATTACATTCGACACGTTCATTTTCAAAATAACACGCATTGAAGGCCATTCACTGTGATCTAAATACTAACCTACATAGGACATTCCCTAGGTTGCCATACAACTTTAATTTTCAGATCACGCCCCGATTTCCCTAACCTTGACTGCACCAACATCACATATTAAAGGGGGAACATGGAGACTCAACCCAACAATACTAACTGACTTGACAAGACAACAACACATTGCATCAGTGATAAAGTCTTATTTCATTAACAACACTACAGATGATCTCTCACCCATAACAATATGGGGAGCTCATAAATGTGTAGTAAGGGGTGAACTAATAAGTTTGGGAGCTAAAAGAAAATGAGAAACTGACAAAGAAACCAATGACTTGATCAAACAGATCAGACGCTTGGAATCACAACACAAACAATCATTAGCATTGACTACTGCAAATGAACTTCAGGAACTAAGAAAATCTCTACAAAATATATTAGATGTCAAAGCGAAAAGGACACTATTCTTGAAGAAAGGGTTCTACTATGAGCATAGTGATAAAACAGGCACATTTTTAGCCAGGGCACTGAAAGACTCTCAATTGGCTTCCAATATACACTCTATCAAAACACAAGAGGGGAAACTGGCACATGAAACAGATAAAATTGCTGAAGTTTTTCAGGCTTATACAAAGCTATACCACTTACAGTTCCCACATAAGCTCACAGAACTCTTAGGCACAAGGACACAAATTCTGAAAGAATATTTACTTAATAGCGGCCTCCCCAAACTTAATGAGGCAGACGCTCACAAATTAGAAGAACCCTTAACGGAAGGGGAACTCGTTGATGCTATAAAAACATTGAAAACTGGGAAGAGCCCAGGCCTGGACGGCTTCATCGCACATTATTACAAAACATATGCCAACCTCCTGTCACCACATTTACTAAAAGCTCTAAACCACTTTAAAGAGCCCCAAGCAGTCCCAACTGAATTTTTGATGGCCCATGTCATGATTATGCCTAAACCAAATAAGGACCACACGGATTGCAGCAACTACCGCCCAATCTCCTTACTTAATCTAGATCTAAAGCTATTCGCTAAGATTTTGGCGAATAAGTTACAACCTTTTTTGAATGACCTAATTCGCCCGGAACAAGTGGGTTTTATGCCCGGGAGAGAAGCTAGAGACAATGTCACAAAAGCTTTAAACCTTATCTACAGGGCACATGCTGATGATTTTGAGGGCATGCTGCTATCTACAGACGCAGAAAAAGCCTTCGATAGGGTCTCATGGGACTTTCTCCTAGCGACATGCTCACACATAGGCCTCCAAACACATGCTTTCCTGGATTTCTACCCTATATCAGTACCCGACAGCTAGATTGAAGATAAATAATACCCTATCTGACCCAGTTAGGATACACAATGGAACAAGGCAGGGCTGCCCCTTATCCCCTCTGCTTTTTATCCTGACATTGGAATCCCTAATAAGGACAATCAACAACACACCAGCAATACATGGGTTCCAGTTCGGTGGGAGAATGTAAAAGACGGCAGCGTACGCTGACAATCTGTTATTTTTCATTGCTCAACCACATATTTCCATTCCCAATTTACGTAAAGCTGTCGACATATATGGTTATATGTCCAATTTTAAAATCAATTATGGGAAGTGTGAAGCTTTGAACTTATCTTTGAGAGGAAATAATCTGGCCAGGGTCAGAGCTAACCGTCCTTTCACATGGGAAGAGAAGGCTCTTAAATACCTGGGGGTCTGGCTTACGCCAGAGCTGGGATCCATGTATGTGCAAAAATTCAAGCCTCTATTATCTAAACAAGACCCTTACCCAATGGAATTTAAAGAACTTTTCGTGGTTCGGAAGGGCGGCGATAATAAAGATGTAAATTTTGCCTCAAGTGCTATATTTGTTCCAAACTATACCGATAAGAATACCCGCAAGCTTTTTCCTATCACTGTAGACAATGCTTCGGAGATTCTTATGGGCTTCGAAGAAACCACGCATTAAATTGCAACTCCTCATGAGGTCTAAACAGACTGGAGGACTGGGTTTTCCAGACTTTAAACAATATTATTACGCCTCTCATATTACACGTATCATAGATTGGAACTGCCATGCTGGAAACAAAGACTGGGTGGCTTTGGAGAATAATGCTGATGAAACTTTTGTGAGTTTTGCACCATGGATACCCTGGGAGACGTGTCCCAGTAACCTGAAATGTCATCCCACACTAGAGGCCTTCAGAAAGTCGTGCAAGACACTGGGCATCTCACAGCACAGCAATCCGGACTTCCCACCAGGACAACCGTTACATCATCAAGCCCTCACATACAGACACAAACCATTGCTGGCCATTAATTGCATACAGCAAGGCAAAATGAAATCCTATGCTGCACTCCAAATTGATCAGGGACATACAGCTCTAAGTTATTGGACATATAGACAAATCCATAACTATATAACTAATACCTCTAAATTACCACACTTTAAAAGAGCGCTCACACCACTTGAGAAGATATGCTTGGAGGGATCCCCAACCCCAAAATCTACTTCATTGGCCTACGCCTTACTGCATCCTACCATTCCTGCGGATAGAAACACACATAAATTATTCTGGGAGGACACGCTTAAAACAACAATTACAGATGCTCAGTGGCTCCATGCCTGCGTGTTCGTACACAAATGCTCTATTAGCACTAGATTCCAAGAAACGTCATTCAAAATTCTCAGAAATTGGTACATAACCCCAATTAAAGTGAAAAGATGGTTCCCTGAATTTTCTGATAGGTGTTGGAGATGTAATAAGGATCAAGGCACTTTATATCACATATGGTGGGAATGTCCCCAAATTCAAACCTTCTGGACGTCAGTCAGGGACACGATAAAAAAGATCACAGAAACTACTATAGCATTAACACCCACCTGCTGTCTCCTTCACATTTCCAACCGATCTATGACAACATACAAGAGATCGTTGACTAGACACTTACTCACAGCGGCAAGATCACTGATCCCCAAGTACTGGAAATCTATATATACACGCACCCTGAAGGAATGGCTGATGGCAGTGAATGACATGCATGCATTGGAGGAAACCAGGGCAATAGCCAACGAATCAACAGATAAACATAATAAAACATGGAATACTTGGGTAGAATTCAAATATACCAAGGCATACGACCAACTTCTTAGATGTTGACACTTGACACATAAGGCCCTAAAGGCCTGGAACCACCATCCAATCCTATCTGATCTAAACTATCTCTCTCTATCTCTTTATTACATTTATTTATATTTCTTACAATCTTCCTTTTATCTCCTCTTTATAAAGAAAGTATCATTATTAATACACAGGTCATTGGCGCTATTAATCAGATGTTGTTATATGGTTTAGAAGGCACATGACTGTTTATATGCACACATCAAGGCTTTAGGTCTACACACCAGATTTTTCAAAAGCCAGCTGATAGATAAGCTGTGTGGATTCTTGATACATAAATGATGTACAATATAGTTTTTAGAAAAGAAACCATTTACAATATTGAGACAAGCCTATGTAAGAGCATAACTAAGGAGGTTTGGGTTGTTGTTGGCCGGATGCCCCTGACTCCTCGGTCGCAGATTGATCCCAGATGGGGCGTCCGGGGGGGCACCTGGTGATACGGCAATACACCTTGAAAACAGTATTTGGTACTCAAATGGTATGTTCTATAACAGGTTTCAAATCCATAGTTACTCGATTGACACAGAAACTGATATTCTTCCGAATTATTGAATATATACTGTATCTGTAAAACAATCTTTGTAATCACTGTATGATGTACTTTTTTCTTGCAAATTCAATAAAAACATATTGGAAGAGAAAGGAAAAGGACAGCCAGCTGGAGCCCTTGAATGCCCAACCTATATGGGGTACCCCCTCAACATGGACAACTTTTACAACTCATCATGGGCAACTTTTACACCAGCCTGCCCTTTTTTTGCCATAATTATCTCTAGCAGTAGTACATTTAAAGAATGAATAGATTTTGTTCCTGAAATAGAAGGATAAGCAGGATGTGTATGTTTTTTCCTCCATCCACAATGACACTTTGATGGAAATTCTAGGAAGGCACAATCCGGTCCAAAAACGTGACAGTATACATGACTACAATCAGTTCATGGGAGGGGTGGATTATAATGAATACATGTTACAGCCCTACCTAGCCGCCAGTAGATCAATCCATTTGTACAAAAAGTATCCATATACTTTTTTCAGTTGGCCCTGTACAACTCCTACATCATCTGTCACAAGTCCACAGAAAGACCTTTCACCTTCCTGCTCTATCAAGAGAAGATTGTGAAATCCCTTATCTATCAGGAAGGCCCTGCACTTGCACATATTCTTTCTGACGCAGTGAGCAGGCTGCACGAAAAACACTTCCCTAATATAATTTCTCCTACCCAAACAGGCCGCAAACCCCCAAAATATGTTGTGTATGCTCCAGTATGCTTCCGTATCTACCATACTTTACTACAACATTAGTGAAGGTATATTTCCCATGTGACTACCTGCAATTACCCTGTATCTGATGTCATGTGCACCAAACATTTGCATGTTTTCTCAACCACATTTCTGCTGACTGCCTAGACTGACCTTGGCTTGTTAATCGACCATGCCTCTGCCTGCTGGCTGAACTGACCCTGGCCTGTTTATTGGCCCCTTTTCTGCCTTCCATCCGAAGTGACCTCAGCCTGTTAATTGACCGTGTTTTTTTCCTGTCGCCTGGACTGACCTTTTCCCCTGCCACTGTAGTAGTGGGATTAAAGACAACACAGGGGTCTCACATTTGCAAAGTGAGGGGCTCTACAGTGGTGATTCCAAGTGGAGAAAAAAAGCTTTTGGTCATTCTAGTGAACATATCATTGTGCAATGGGGGCAGCCACGTACCATAAAGTTTGGCCTGCTTGGCTTTTAGGAACAAGGACTGCTGTAGGTGAAGCCACACATGCAATATTCACTGACCACTCATAAAGAGGCGACCGTTACTGTACATTGCTTTCTATATCGTTTTGTTTGATTATTGTGATATACAGGTTGCAATATCCGATACATAACCAGTCCAAACATTGAAAAGGTCTTACACTGCTAACACGCTGAGGCTCGGAGGGGCAGCAGCACAGACTTATATAAACAATTTGTTAATCTCGCTGGTAAATTGCCCCACATGTTTGCATGGGAAAAAGGATATGTGAATGGAGATAGATGAGGGGAATTAGAGGGATTGGTCAATTAGAACTTATAGTAGAATTCTAAATGTCTCACTAATAGAATCAGGCTACAAAATACTCTCTCGATGGTACCTGGTTTCTGAGCATTTACTGAAAATGTACGGCTTATCACCACTCTGCTTCCGGGGATGTGGGCTTGATGTACCACACGTGGTGGTCATGCAATAAAGTGAAGCACTTTTAGATAAGAGTCTATGCAATAATATACTCTGTGACTATGATAAATATTGCCCCAGAGTAGCTTTACTTAACGAACCTATTGAAGTACCCACACACACCCAGACCTTGATCTATTTTGTTGCAAATCATAATAAAGCATTCTGAGGTGGGACTTTAAATATGCCAAATGAGAACAAAGGTTCTGCAAAAGTGAGTAAAATATCATATCGATTTTATTGTAGTTTAACAAAACCTTAAAATATGTTGAAAACATGTCGTTAAAAAGGACAGAAGTACAAATTATAAACCCTTAGAGATCATGAAACGTCACATGCACATGTCTGATGGTCTACGCGTTATGCGGGTTTCCCCGCTTCCTCAGGACCAAGCATGTAAGATGCATGTAGGGTGTTATACTCAGTATCCAACCAATGCAATAGTAGAGGGGACACTAGGCAGGGGCAGAATAATCCATATAGCACACAAAGGGGGAAAAAGAAGGGTATCTCAGGGTAAAATCTCCCACCGGTCCATGAAATGAACAGTGGATCTTGTTACAGCTGGAGATTGAGGAAGAGCTCAAAATGGAAACCATATGTATATGGATGAATCAGACGGGTACATAAAGCAAACAAGCCGAACCAGACAAAGAACACCTTACCTTCCCAGCAGGTAAAACTGGCTTAAACTGCAATGGCCATATCAAAGGACCAGCAACATGTAAGACCTCATGGCAAGTCCATGTCCCCTCAGTGAAGTAAAAATGCTGCAGTGGAGGCTGTCCTCTCACTGCAGTCATAGAAGGGGGCATGTGTCTAAAAGACACATGCCCCCTCCCAGCCCTCTTAACTACAAGGAAAAAGCATGGGTTTATGGGTATAAGATTTACCCATAATCCCATGTTTTTCTCACATAGTTAAGAGGGAGAATGAGAATCGGCTGCTGCTGAAAAGGTACTGTTTTATTCAAGCTAAATAATATATTATTATGCTATATGTTATAACATAATAATTTATTATTTATCTATTCACTGTGAAATTACTGGTTTGAAGTTATAACTTCAAACTTCAGTAATTTGTCCGTTAAGCCACCTGCTTGAGTACAGTTTTTGAAAATATAGTAAATTACCTTAAAAATAACATATAATAATTATTTGCATAGTACTTACTTATGGTAATTAACCACTTGACACCCAGGCCAATTCTGACACTTCTCTCCTACATGAAAAAAAACATCATTCTTTTGCTAGAAAATTACTCAGAACCCCCAAACATTATCTATGATTTTTAGCAGACACTCTAGAGAATAGAATGGTGGTCATTGCAACTTTTTATGTTATACGGTATTTGCACAGCAATTTTTCAAACACTTTTTTTTGGGAAAAAAACTGTTTCATGAATATATATAAAAAAAAAACATTAAAGTTAGCCCGATTTTTTTTTGTATAATGTGAATGATGATGTTACGCTGAGTAAATAGATACCTAACATGTCACACTTTAATATTACACACACTTGTGAAATTGCGCCAAACTTCAGCACTTAAGCACTTAAACATTTTTACAGGTTACATGTTTAGAGTTACAGAGGAGGTCTAGAGCTAGAATTATTGCTCTCTCTCTAACATTTGCAACGTATGTAACCTGTATGTATCTGGCTCTGATACTAGCTAGTGCTTCACCAGCCACTGACCTCACCGCATGTCCTTGGTATACATGCAAACATTCGTCATCAATATCTTTTTCATTTGCCTGTTTGAGGTCTATCCCGCCTGCTTTGCGAGGTTCTCACTTGATCTTGAACTTGAATAATGACTACACGACTGTTGGCATATATTTAAAACTTTAATAGAAGCATTGAAACGGAAAAGTTCTTACACATGTGGTATCCTTATACTTGGGAGAAGTAGCAGAATGTGTTTTGAGATGTAATTCTAAATATATCCATGCTGTGTGTTGGAAATGTTATTAATTGACAATTTTGTGTTTAAAAAAAATAAATAAATAATTTTCTGTCCACATTTTCCAAAAACATGTTGCAAAAAAATCAAATTTCCAAAAGACTCACTATGCCTTTTAGAAAATATGTTGGGGTAACTGCTTTCCAAAACGTGGCCATTTTGGACACATGATAGCCTTTTTGGATCCATCTCTCCTATGATGTTATAATTGTTGGCTGTATAATATAGTTGTTTTTATGAATAACCTATGTATCCATAACAGGTAATGATATGCACCTATTGCTTCACAATGAGGAAATGTGCTCACATTATGACTTTCTGTTCATTGGTGTGGTCTGATATATCTTTTTACTATTTCAATTTTTTTTTAACATGCTTGCCTTCCTGTTAAAAAGCAGGCTGACAACCCGTGAAACACATTGAAGAAATGGCAAGCAATCCATCACCTAACTTTGATATGGATGATGGGAAGAGCACTATGTGATATGAGATACAGGTGCATGTGTATGAGGTCATCATATGTATTGCAAACGACTTTTAAAATAACACAATTGTTTTAACATTTGTACAAAAAAAAATATTTTAACTTACTTTTTGTGGTACCGTTCCTGATATTTCTTAGGGTATGTTTTCTTCCATTTTGTAGGTGTTTCCTGTGTCCTGGTGCTTTAGGGCCTCCATAAATGTGATAGACAATCAGGAAATTAGACGTATGATTTATGCCCCTAGAGTGCCTGAAGGTGCTAATTGAATGTTGGGCCCCTCTATGTGGCTTGGCTGTGAAAAAGTCTCACACATGTGGTATTACCATAGCAGCAGGAGTAGCAGAATGTGTTTTGAGGTGTAATTCTAAGTATGCCTATGCTGTGTGAAAGATCTAACTTGTTAAAATGACAACTTTGTGATAACAAAACATTTTATTTACTTTTAAAATCTTCCAAAGAATTTTTCAAAAAATTACTCCTTGCCTCTTATTAAATACCTCAGAATGTCTACCTTCCAAAAGGGGGTCATTTGGGGACTATCTCAAGACATGAGATCACACATCTGGACTAACCAATTTTCAGATAAATGAAGCCCACCATGCCTCTTACTAAATACCTTGGACTGCCTACTTTCCAAAAATTTGGTGGGTATTTGTACTGCCCTGGCATTTTAGGGCCTCATGAAATGAGATAGTCCATCAGTACATCAGGATTGATTAATTTTCAGATATATACCATAATTTGTAGATTCTATAACTTTCATACAGACTAAATAATATACACTAATTTGGGTTATTTTTACCAAAGATAAAATAATTATGATGAAAGATTAATTATTTACAAAATGTTATAACAAGAACTAAGAAAAACATGTTTTTCTTTTTCAAAATGTTTGGTATTTTTTCATTTATATAGCAAAAATGTAAAAAAAACCCAGTGGCGATTAACCACTTGCCGTCCACCCACCATCAAATGGTGGCGGGGTGGTGCGGCTCTCTAGGGGGTGCGCAGTGCGCCGATCACAGCCGCGCCATATTGCCAGGACATGGCGCGACCCTGATATGTGTAAATGCCGCGGCCATGGCTCTTTAACCATGTCATCGGCTGTGGCCAATCACAGTTGGTCACATGTAAAGAAGGAAGTGCCGGTAATCGGCACTCCTCACCTCACACTAACAGAGTATGTGGTGAGGAGAGCCATCTAGGGATGTAATCAGGGCACTGATCATCAGTGCCCTGATTACAATTGACCATCAGTGCCCACCAGTGCCAGCAGTCAGTGCCCACCAGTGCCAACAATCAGTGCCCATTAGTGATGGCAGTCAGTGCTCGCTATTAGTGCTGCCCATCAATGCCCATCAGCACGGCCCATCAATGCTGCCCATCAGTGCCACCCATCAGTGCCCATCAGTGCCAGCCAGTGCCACCCATCAGTGCCCACCAGTGCCACCTCATCAGCACATATCAGTGAAGGAGAAAAATTACTTAAACTAACAAAACCTTTTTTTTTTTTTTAAATTTTCGTTTTTCGTTTTTTTTAATAAAAAACAAGAAACCCAATGTGATTAAATACCACCAAAAGAAAGCTCTATTTGTGTGAAGAGAATAAAAATTTCACATGGTTACAGTGTAGCATGACCGTGCAATTGTCATTCAAAGTGTGACAGTGCTGAAAGCTGAAAAATGGCCTGGGCAGGAAGGGGGTGAAGGTGCCCAGTATTGAGGTGGTTAAATATCACCAAAAGAAAGCTCTATCTGTCTCAAAAACATGATAAAAACTTTATTTGATACAGTGTTGCATGACTGACTAATTGGTATTCAAAGTGTGACAGTCCTGAAAGCAGAAAATTGGCTTGGGCAGGAAGGGGGTGAAAGTGTCCGGAATTGAGGTGGTTGAAGAGACAACGTAGCTAGACAATGTCATCTAAAATATTTGCATAAAATGATATGTTCTATATACAGTATATGTTATATATACAATATAATACAGCAGCTCTAAGCCTTGGGGGTGGTTAGGGTGACAACCAATCCAGTGCAATGGAGACTAATTGTCCAGAAATACAGTTCCTCTATATGTTTTTTTATCTGTGTATTTAGCTGTGGGCTTTGGAGTTCAATCTATAAGTAGTTATAAAGGCCATTATCAACCCCTAATAAAAGCATTACACCAGCCACTATTCAGGTATTCTTCCTGACTCATATCTCAGCTCTTTATTGTCCTTTGTGTTTTATAACAGTGCATCCAATAAACACTTTCGGAGCAGCAGAGCTATTATTTTCAGGCATCACTATTCTGCCTTTTTGTTTCATCCAGAAGCTATATAAAGCACTTCTGCTATTAGCATCAATGGAAATTTCAGCTGCCATAACAGATAATAGGAATTTATTTTAAAGGATCACAGGTGATTACATTTGGAACTTTAAAATTCATTCAAGTGGACCTAGTATCAGATGTTTTTTCATGCTAAGTGCATGCATGCTAGGTATTCCATGTGTAACATAAGAGGTATTTATTACCGCTCACAGAGATCCCAGTACACCCCTTAAAGGGGAACTTCCCCCTCTCAATAAAAATTTCAGACATTTTTTCCTATTACATTGGTGCTTTGTTATGCTAGATTTATATACTTACAAGCCTAGCGGATCCTCTTCTCTAGCATTGCTCTCCTACTGCAGGCCCTTTTTATGTCACAGGGAGCTGTCTCTTCCTGGCGCTGCTGTGTCGATTTACATACTGTTCTATGAATGAAGCAAAGTATGGGATATCAACATCTGATATCCCAGGAGGCATCAGGGTAAATTTAGCCTAGGTTCACATTGGATCGATTTGTCATGCAATTTGAGAGATCAAATCGCATGACAAGTTGCAGCCAATGGCACTGTTCCAATTGGTGTGACACTGATTTTTCAGCACTTCGAGTGAAGTAGCAGCGATTTCAAAGTAGCATTAATGTGAACCAGGGCTAAATCTCCCAGCTTCTGAAGCCCAATCCACATTCATATCGCACTCCAAAGGGTACTGACAGACAGTGAAGAAGCACTGCACATGCTTGTGGGGTGTTTTCAATGCTTCCCCATTTGACTTGCATGTAGAGATGGGCCGAAACCCCCCTGTTCGGTTCGCAATAGAACTACCAAACATGGGATAAGTTCTAACCTGAACGGCGTACCCCATTGAAGTCTATGGGAGCCAAACAGGAAAAACCAAAAGTGCCCATTTTGAAGGCTTATATGCAAGTTATTGGCCATAAAATGAGGTATGGGGGGTCCGGGTACTGCTTTGGAGGACAAGTATCAATACAACATTTTTTTAAAAAACTATTGTTTTGTTAACAGTGATTTTAATGATGCTTAAAGTGCAAGAATAAAAATGAAAAATTCCTTTAAATATAGTGCTTGGTGGGTCCCCTTAGTCTGCCTACAAAGTGGCGCATCTGTAGCCTACGTAGAACATGCTGCAGCAACAACATTTAAATTGACTCGCGGTTGCAATTGTCAACACCCGGCTATTGAAAAATAAATACTATACCTTAAAATCCATACCAGACCTTCGGGTCTGGTATGGATTTTAACGGGAAGCCCATGCCAAAATAAAAAAATGAAAAAAATGGTCCCCCACAAAATCTATACCAGACCCTTATCCGAGCATGCAGCCTGGCGGGTCAGGAAAGGGGGAGGACGAGCGAGCGTCTCTCCCCCCCGAACTATACTAAGCCACATGCCCTCAACATGGGGGGGTGCTTTGGGGCGGGGGGCTCTGGGCTGTGGTTGTGGAGGTATGCAGGCACGGAGGCTTATCGGAATCTGACAATTCCTTTAATAACAAATAAAAAACAGTGTCCCCTGATGTCAATGTGAAATCCATCATCAATCACGCCACCTGCCACACCCGAAAAAGAAAAAAAAAATGCTCTGCACTCATTGACGGCTGACCGCCGAATGCCTCCTCGCTGTTAGACAGTTATTTTATGGGGCCACCTGGTGACTTCATCTGGTGGCACTGCCCCCCCTTGTGACATCACGGACCAGTGCATGCTGGGTCAGTGACATCACAAAGGGGCTGTTGCCAAGTGGCCCCGCCCTAACCTATTTAAGAACTATCAAGCAGCAGAGGCGGTATTCGGTGGTAAGTCGTAAGTAAGTGCAGAGGGGTTTTTTTTCTTTTTTGTGTGCGGCGGGCGATGTGATTGACATTGGATTTACAACGGGGGACACTCTTTTTCAATTTTTAATAAAGGAATTGTCATAAACTGTCTCTGTGTTTTTATTACTTTTTGACACTTTTTTGATGAATGGGTAGGGGTACTATGCACCCCATAGTCATTCCCATGGGGGGCCAGGATCTGGGGCCCCCTTCTTAAAGGGGGCTTCCAGATTCCGATAAACCCCCTGCCCGCATACCACTACAACCACAGCCCAGGACTGTGGCGAAGAGACCCTTGTCCCCATCAACATGGGGACCAGGTGCTTTGGGGTGGGGGGGGCAGAACCTCCCTGCCCCAAAGCACCCCCCCATGTTGAGGGCATGTGGCCTGGTATGGTTCAGGACATGCCAGGCTGCATGCTCTGATAAGGGTATGGTATGGATTTTGGGGGGACTCCATGCCATGTTTTTTTTAAATTTTGGCTTGTCTGGTATGGACTGGGGGGATCCCGTGCTACTTTGTTTTTACTATTTTTTACCTACAAATGTTTTCTTTTTATTTAGCTGCCAGTAGAGAAGTCCATTGACAGCTGTTGACTCTTTTACCCAATCAGAGTGCAGAATGTACTGTGCAGCGCGCAGTGGACTGCAGGGCGTTTGGCAGGGAGAACACCATGCAAATTCAGGTGCTCCTCGAATGGGGTGAACAGCCAATGTTCCCCCAAACCCATGCTCAGGCCGAACCGTTAGCCTAACTGCATGTGTAGCGTTCTACGGGCTTGCCATATGACGATCGCTACAAGTCAGGTCAATTTAGCTGCAGTTGTGAAGCATTGTGGTGGCATGTTAACATCCCCCTTTGCTGCCTATTGCAGCTTAAGGGGGTGGGTGGCGGGCCCTCCAACCGCAAGTCTATACAAGGCCTTACTTTCCACCATTCACAGAACAATATGTCAGCAAAATCATGGGAGATTTCGGTGTGTGCATGTACAAGATCTGGTGTCACCTTTGTTTACATATCATTAATCAACTGGTGCCATGCTACACAATATTACCTCCTCAGATTATACTGTGTACTAGTATAACTTATCCTTAATAAAATATATTTAATATCAGTAACCAACAATACTCCCGAGATTGTAATTACCGCGGTGCCTTGTGCACATAGTATAGTAATATCATCAAGCCTCTTCCCTACGCATTACGCCACATGTTTGCATTGCTTCATCAGAGGGATGTGATAGAGCATCACGGCGCTCAAGCATATATATATACTGTTGATGAGCGCCATTTTCTACGTATATTTTTGCATTTTTGATTATTCTATGTAGCGCCCCCATAGTATAGGTGTGTTTTCTAGCAAGGTTTTGGCTAGGAGAGGTAAATTTAGTCATGATCGACTGTAATGTGCAGGCCTGAATGTTTTGATCTGGGCTGGGAGGAGAGGCTCAGGGAGGATTGGGTTGACTTAACAGATGAGGTCACCAGAACCTCCCACTTCTTTCTAGAAACCTGGAGAAGAGAGCTGGGAGATGGGTGGAGTCATTTGGAGTGTTCTAAGGAGTGTTCTAAGGAGCCCTGACCAATCCCCAAGCAGGGTTGCAGGAGGCAGGCCTCCTTAAATACTCAGTCCCTAAGTTCCCAAATCCTAATCTCCTCTCCAGTGACTATTATATACCTCTATACCCCAAAACTAATGTCCCCTATAATCTTTATTAAAGATCAAGTGAAAGTGATCGGATAAATATTTCTTGTAACCTCTACCTATGTTATACACATGCTCTTTAACCACTTAAGCCCCAGCCGCCACAGTTTTACTGCGGCAGTGTGGCTCGTTCCTGCAAATCGCTGTCATTGGACGTCGATCATGGGAATGGGGCTTGTGGGCGCAAGCCCACAGCACGTGGCTGAGCCAATGTCTGCCGGCCAACCCGCGATTGCTCCACAGAGAGCCAGAACAGGGATCTTCCGGTGTAAACAAACAGATCCCCGTTCTGACAGGGAAGTAGAAAGAGATGTGCTGTTCCTAGTCATCGGGAATAGCGTTCTCTCTCTACTACCAGTCAGTCCACTCCCCCCACAGTTAGAAACACCTCCCTGGGGAACACTTAACCCCTTGATCACCCCCTAGTGCTAATCCCTTCCCTGCCAGTGACATTTATACAGTAATCAGTGGCTATTTTTAGCTCTGATCGCTGTATAAATGTCATCGGTCCCAATAAAGTGTCCAATCTGTCTGCCGCAATGTCGCAGTCCCGCTAAAAATCACTGATCGCCGCCATTACCAGTAAAAAAAAATAAATAATAAAAATGACATAAATCTGTCCCCTATATTTTGTAGATGCTATAACTTTTGCACAAACCAATCAATATACGCTTATTGCGATTTTGCCTAAACTGAGGAAGAAATTAGTTTTTTTACATTTTTTTGGTTATATATTATAGCAAAAAGTAAAAAATATTGTTTTTTTTCAAAATTGACGCTCTTTTTTTGTTTATAGCGCAAAAAATAAAAACCGCTGAGATGATCAAATACCACCAAAAGAAAGCCCTATTTTTGGGGAAAAAAAGACATAAATTTTGTTTGGGTACAATGTCACATGACCACGCAATTGTCAGTTAACCACTTCAGCCCCGGAAGGATTTCACACTTTAGAACCAGAGCACTTTTTGCGATTCGGCCCTGCGTCGCTTTAACTGACAGTTGCGTGGTCGTGCGGCGTTGTACCCAAAAGAAATTTGCGTGCTTTTTTCCCCACAAATAGAGCTTTCTTTTGGTGGTATTTGATCCCCTCTGCGTCCTTTCTGATCGCCGCTATAAACAAAAGAAGAGCGACAATTTTGCAAAAAAACTCAAATTGCTTACTTTTTGCTAAAATACAAATAAAAAAAATATAAAAAAACATTTTTTTCATCGGTTTTGGCCGATTTATATTCTTCCTCATATTTTTGGTAAAAAAAAAATCGCAATCGGCGTTTATTGATTGGTTTGCGCAAAAGTTGTCGAGTTTACGGATGACGAGAATTCATTTCTGGGGTTTTTTTTTTTTTTTTACTAGTAATGGCGGTGATCTGCGATTTTTAGCGATACTGCGATATTGCAGTGGACATGTCGGACACTTTTGACACTTTTTTGGGACCATTGGCATTTATACAGCGATCAGTGCTATAAAAATGCATTGATTACTGTGTACATGCCATTGGCAGTGAAGGGGTTAACCTGCAGGGGGCACTCTAAGGGTTAACTGTGTTCCCTGGGCGTGTTCTAACTGTGTGTGGGCTGCCCTGGCTGGGGAAAGGGGATGATCACAGCTTCCATATACAGGAAGGCTGTGATCATCGCCCTTCCCCCTCTATGAGAACGGAGATCTGTGTTTACATACATGGACCTCCGTTCTCTCGCTGCGGGGGGGGCCATCGCGGGTAGCCGGCAGAGATCGAGTCCACCCTACCCGCTCCCTGGCCCCCCCCACGAACACAGTGAGCGTGCGAGCGCGCCTCTGGAGGCGCACGCGCTCACAATATTAGTTATCGCGGCCGCCGTCAGGTGACGGCGTTTCGCGATAACGAGCCACCTTGCCGCCGTCACGCTGTAGCGGGCGGTCAGCAAGTGGTTAAAGCAACGCAGTGCCGTATCGCAAAAATGGCCTGGTCATTAAGGGGGAAATTCTTCCGGGGCTGAAGTGGTTAATATCCTTTTAAGGCTCTCTTTGTTCTGCCTATATACATATGATCACAAGGACACTTTAAGGTGTATACCACTCCATTTTAAGGCATGGTATATTCCTTAAAGTTTCCTTGTGATCATATGTATGGCTGCCTTTTTTGTATAGCTACTCTTCAATGATAAAAGGTACAGATTATTTTTACATAAGATTGATCTGTTTATGTTTATTGTGTCAGGTCAGGAATCCAAGCTTAACTTTAAGCAAATATTCAGTGAATATGTTTTTACATTTTTTAAATTACATTTATATTTCTTTGAAGTTTAATAACTAGAATGTTATTTGGTTATGCAGCAATTCTAGGTAACAAGCCAAAACATTCAGTGACCTACTAAAGCTATGCATTAAACTTTGCTGCTGTTAGAAACTTGGACTCAGCATTAGTATAAAGGTACATCTGGCTTTTAAGGATTATTCTTCAATGATAAAAGGTACATTTTTTTAAAATAAATAAATCATTTTATGTATATAGTAGCAGGTCAGGAATTCATACAGACTTGTAAAGTTATTTGCTAAATATGTGTTTACATGTGTAAATCACTTTTATATTTTCTTGAAGTCTAAACTAAAATATTATTTGGTCGTGTAGAAATTACAGCTAATAAATGAAAGCATTCAGTGAACCCGCCCTGCACGCTCCTGGCACAGTTATTGGAGGCTAATGGAGCTTTCCGATCATGTGACTGCCGTGACAGCCGATCACGGCGGTCACATGATCATAAACTCCTTCCCACCTCCTGGCATCTTAAACGCCAAGGGGTTAAAGTTCCAAAGTGGATTTGAATCCAAGGCTGCTGTTAGAAATCATGGGGCCCCATAGAGCCTACCTGACAGCCCCTCCAACATCATAACAATATTATCACTAAAAATACACTAAATCATTAGCAGAAACAAACATGACATGAGCTGTGAGCAGGCAGCCTATGTTATGCTATGGTGATGCAGCAGCTGTATGATCACAACTGTGGGTCCTAATTTGACAGGTATGAGGGTGCAGGTACACAGCCCTGAACACAGACAGTGTGCATTTGGGGCCACTCATTTAGGCCTACACACCTGCCAAATTAGGACCTGCTGCTGTGTCCGTACAGCTGCTGCGTCCCCATAGAGTAACAGGCCACTCCAGCTGCATGAACAAACCATTCATTCACACGTCCAGAGTACCTGTATGAATGAGTCAATAGGGCTTGTTCACTTGTGAGGTTGAGGCCCAAGGTTGAGCTGCATTTTAATCTGCTCTCCAACTGCTACCCTCTTTAACTGTAGGCTGGGGTATACACAGGAGTTAAACCCCCTGTTGAATGCGACCCGTTCAAGTGAATGGCACTGCTTTGCAAGCCCATAAAATACATGCGATTGCGACACGGGTTGAAGGGTTTAAAGCAGGCAGTACAATGCCTCCTCACCACCTGTCATATGCTCTCTGAAGAGTGATCCAAATGCGGATCACTCTTTAGATATGCGCTAAGCATATGTGAACAAGCCCTTTTGTGTAGAAACTCAAGGTCAGCCTCCTGATTCTACCTCCACAAACATACTTCCAGGTGCTGGCCCTGTCCACCACAGGCTCCAAGGAGCAAAGAAAATCTGGTTGGCCACACGTCCAGTATAAAATCACCTTTATTTTTTATTTTTTAACTGATCTTTTGGGGGACTTGGTGAAATATCACAGCTCTAAACAGACACCCTGATGTCTCATTTTTGATACAATTACATTTTTGAAACACAGATTCCTCAATACCTTTCTCAGGAAAGAAAGTGGCCAGTAAATATGATATATTTACCTGCCCCACACTCTCCATCCTAAGCCCAATCCTCTGTGCCCCACAGCAGCTGCAGCCTGCAGGAAGGAGAGGAGGAGAAGCCGGAAGCGCTTCAGGGCAGGGCACAAAGGGGGATTCAAACAGCGGGAAGGAGGGGCAGTGATTGGAATGGTGGGGGTACAGATACTGGAACCGTTCCCCCTGTGGCTTCATCTGCAGAGCAGGAGGGTGAGGAGGAGAAGCCATCTGCGCTGCAAGTTTAAGCCACATGGGGATCTGATTTCAGCAATAAGGCAGTACCCATGGGTGCTCATAGGGTCAGGGTCCCATACAGGAGGGACAGCTGTACTGCCTTATTGGTGGCCCAGTTTGAATCTGATTGGTGAATATGAGAAACTTATGTTTTTCTATATTTATTTTTTTACATCAGGCTTTCTGTATGAAAAACCTAGTAAGACACCTACAGTGGGTGTGCCAGTATCACCAGCATGCATGTTCCATGGTCACCAGATTACAGACATAATCATTGGGATGGACTGGTACAGTACAGCAAGCCAGGGTACAAAACAGATCTTTTCAGCAGATGCTCTCTGCATACGAAGATTTGTTTTACAATTTTGACCGGAGTCTACCTTTAATGATTTAAATAGGACTTTTTGGCCCATTGAAGTATTGGGAGTCATGTTAATGCAACAGCATTTTGCTTTTTAAGCCTGACTACATCTGAAATGTTATTTGTTTTCATTTTTGTTACCGTGACCTTTATGAAGATATGAAGCATGGGATGATAGGGGAATTTAAGAAATGGTAACATTTAAGGAGAGTAAAAGGTTAGTTGCCCACAGGGACAGGAAGCCGTACAGTGATGTAATGAACATGGAATGTGCAGGCATCTACCGCATGATGTACATAGGAGCACAGCTAATAGAAAAAGATTATCCCATAACAAGATATTTTCATACCTCTCAGCAGCTGATATTCATAAATTAGATGTGTTGTCCTTAAAGACTTGCTGTTTGTTGGAAACAGGCATCAAAGTGTTATCTTTTTAAGGCAAGGCATAGAATGATCGGGCACATCTTAAAGGTACATTTCAGTCAAGATGGAAAATTGAAGTGACACTAAAAAATATCCTTATTCTCTAAAAAGAATCCATACAAACCCACTACTTAATGGGCATGTAATATTTTTTTTTAATTAAATCTTTTCTTACTGTGTTTTTCTGCCTGACATCCTCTGTGAGCTACCAATCCTCTTTCAAACTTCTAGATGTAGGGCTTTTTTTCTGGCAGAACATACCGGAATGGCGTTCTGCCACCTTTGACAAAGGTAGTGGGAGAGAACATTTTTCTATATTGTTTACTTTACTAGGTCACCAGCCACGGAGCAAGCTGGCGGCTGCATAAGCCGAAACAGCTTCTGTAGCAACGGCTGCAGCCCTTACAGAGTGGAAGGTGGAATGATATCATTTGCACTCCGCCTCTCTCTGCAGACCGGATCACTTGCTCCTTTTTGGTGCTAATCGCAGCTGTCCGATGTGCTAGGCTACTTTCCTGTGGAGAATTTTTTGGTAAGTTAATTATTCAGTGTTGCTGGACGGGGGCTGTCTATTAACGCTGTTTGGATATGGGGGCTGCCTGAATGTCTCTTTGCTGGATATGGGCTGTCTACTGCTGGATATGGGATGTCTCTTGCTGGATATGAGCTGTCGCTTGCAGGATATTGGCTGTCTCTTGCAGGGTATGGGCTGTGTCCTGCTGGATATGGGATGCCTCTTGTTGGATATGAGATTTCTCTTGCTGGATATGGGCTGCCTCTTGCTGGATATGGGCTGCCTCTTGCAGGATATGGGCTGTCTCTTGCTGGATATGGGATGTCTCTTGCAGGATATGGGATGTCTCTTGCAGGATATGGGATGTCTCTTGCAGGATATGGGCTGTCTCTTGCTGGATATGGGCTGTCTCTTGCTGGATATGAGATGTCTCTTGCTGGATATGGGATGTCTCTTGCAGGATATGGGATGTCTCTTGCAGGATATGGGATGTCTCTTGCAGGATATGGGCTGTCTCTTGCTGGATATGGGATGTCTCTTGCAGGATATGGGATGTCTCTTGCAGGATATGGGATGTCTCTTGCTGCATATGGGCTGTCTTTTGCAGCATATGGGATGTCTCTTACTGGATATGAGATGTCTCTTGCTGGATATAGAATGTCTCTTGCTGGATAAGGGATGTCTCTGCCAGGATATGGGATGTCTCTGCCAGGATACGGGATGTCTCTTTCAGGATATGAGATGTCTCTTGCAGGATATGGGATGTCTCTTGCTGGATAAGGGCTGTCTCTTGCTGGATATGGGATGCCTCTTGCAGGATATGGGATGTCTCTTGCTGGATATGGGATGTCTCTTGCAGGATATGGGATGTCTCTTGCAGGATATGGGATGTCTTTTGTTGGATATGGGCTGACTCTTGCAGGATATGGGATGTCTCTTGCTGGATATGCTGATAAGAACGAAGGTTGGACAGCCGCACTCCAAGTTCCAATCTCTTATGCTTTATTAAATAGAAAGATGCACATACGGCTCATCTGACGAACCACTGGTCCCAGCTAACGCGTTTCACACCTTGGGCTGGTGCTTATTCATGGCCTGACCAGACATAAAAAGCCATAACATAAAGTTTTGCTGGATATGGGCTGTCTTTTGCTGGATATGGGCTGTCTCTTGCTGGATATGGGCTGTCTTTTGCTGGATAAGGGATGCCTCTTGCAGAATATGGGATGTCTCTTTCAAGATATGAGATGTCTCTTGCAGGGTGTGGACTGTCTCCTACTGCATATGGGATGCCTCTTGCTGGATATGAGATGTCTCTTGCTGGATATGGGCTGTCTCTTGCAGGATATGGGCTGTCTCTTTCTGAATATGGGCTGTCTCTTGCTGAATATGGGCTGACTCTTGTAGCATTTCGGATATCTCTTGCAGGATATGGGCTGTCTCTTGCTGGATATGAGATGTCTCTTGCTGGATATGAGATGTCTCTTGCTGGATATGAGATGTCTCTTGCTGGATATGAGATATCTCTTGCTGGATAAGGGATGTCTCTTGCAGGATACGGGATGTTTCTTGCAGGATATGGGATGCCTCTTGCAAGATATGGGATGCCTCTTGCAAGATATGGGATGTCTTCTGCTGAATATGGGCTGTCTCTTGCAGGATATCGGCTATCTCTTGCAGGATATGGGCTGTCTCTTGCTGGATATGGGCTGTCTCTTGCTGGATAAGGGATGTCTCTTGCTGGATAAGGGATGTCTCTAGCTGGATAAAGAATGTATCTTGAAGAATATGGGATGTCTCTTGCAGGATATGTGATGTCTCTTGCTGTATATGGCATGTCTTTTGCTGTATATGAGATTTCTCCTGCTGGATAAGGGATGTCTCTTGCTGGATAAGGGATGTCTCTTGCAGGATATGGGGATGTCTCTTGCTGGATATGGGGGTGTCTCTTGCTGGATATGGAAGGTGTCTCTTGCTGTATATGGAAGGTGTCTCTTGCTTGATAAGGGGATGTCTCTTGCTTGATAAGGGATGTTTCTTTCTAGATATGGGGGATGTCTCTTGCTGGATATGGGGGGGTGTCTTTTGCTGCATATGGGTCTATTGAAATCATCTGGAAGGGCCTCTGAGCTTACTTTGTTAATTGCTGGATATTTTCAATGTTTTGTAAATTTTACTATGTTGCTTTTGTATTAACAAATTCCATACAAATTACCCCCCCCCCCCCAAATTATACTTGGTTCTCTGTTCTCTAAATGGGGCACTGCTAGGAGGTGTGTAAGGGTGGAGAAAAGGAGTGGTCCTAGGGGGCGGGTCTAGGGGTGGGTAGGGGTGGAGACAGGCATGACCTAGGGGAGGAGAGTGGATTTCTGCACCTTTTCTCTGAGAAATAAAAGCCGTGCCTAGATGCATGCAGGAAGCATAGCCTATCTGCTGAGTAGTTCTATTCTTAAATCAGACTTTGATGGTCTGACCAAGTCTACCTCACTCTCTTTTGTTTGTATTCAGGTGATGGAACACTCCTTTGCTGCCTTCCACGCTAAGAAAGTTTGTTGTAAAAAAAAGGGCAGTAATAGAGTCAAGTTTACACTTGTTAGAAGGTGCAGATAGCTTGCATTCCACTAGATGGTTCTGCTCCCAATTTAGTCTGGTATACGGAAAGTGGTAATTGGGTGTTAGGTCCCTTTAAGAGAAAATCTTTCCCTATTTATGCAATAGGTGTGTCAGGATAGGAGGGCTTAGTGAGTTGGGGTATGGGAGCTGACTCTACTTATGGTCTTCTGCGAGCCATGAGTGGAATGCAAATGGCCTTTCATTCCAGGCCAAAGTCCTATGATATAAGTAGTAGTACGCCTGGGAGTGAGTGTGCCATCTGGAAGCATGCCTGGCTGGGCAGTACTACAGAACCTCTCCAATAAAGTTCCACATATACACTTGTGGCAGCATCCCATTCATTAAACATATGAAGGAAAAACAATGCCACATTGTAAAACTGTAAATCTGCCAGATAAAATGTATTAAAACAAAGGAATAACACTCACAGATTATGTTAAATAACAGCGCTCTCAGGAAAACGTCCGTCTCAGGAGCCAAAACTTCAAATAAGTCACTTCCTAGGTATGAGAATGCGATGACGTCACAAGCAGAGGCTCCACTCGATGCGTTTCATCATAACTGACGTTGTCCAGGGCTTAGGAGCTGAGCCGTGCCTTATAAAGAATGGCAATCAATAAGGATTACGGTGTGGCGTACCTACAGTTCAGGCCTTGCTCTGAGCCGCAAGTACCTTGCAGTCTGAGCCTCGCTTTGAGAGGTAACACCAGAGGCATCGGACAGAATATGTGGGTCAAGTCTGGTCCTGAACACCATTCGGCCGCACACATGACATGCAAGAAGCATTCAACAGAAACCTGCAGACATGATTGCCGGAAATCACATATCATAATGCACCTGGCCAAAAGATAAAAATATAAGGATATGGCCCTCCTCTACCTCGGTGTATAGATCTTAAATTACCCAGATTAATCAAGACAGTCTTAACCAACCACATCACATACTATCTTTTGTTTTCCTAATGTTTATGTGGTATTGCCGGGATACTTGATGGGTCTTGGACTGATTGGAGCCCCACCAACGAGTTCTGTTACCCTGGCTATGAAGGTGACGGGAGATAATTAACACCACCTGTCTTCAGCCAGAGGGGACCTAGGTCATTCTTGATCTCTACAGAATGTTGTAATATACGTTTTTAATTGATGTTGGAGGACTTATATTCTGTATTTTGTATCTACTGTATTCCATTTGGATTACTGTTCCAGTTGTATTTTTCTATTTGAAAATTAATAAAAAGATTGAAAGTAAAAATATAATGATGAACAATTCCACTATGTTAATTTTAGGATAGGTCCCATGATTTTAATAGCATCACCTAAACTACATAAAATATAATATCATAAAAAATAAACATTATAACAATCCATCCC
This sequence comes from Glandirana rugosa, assembly GCA_018402905.1. NCBI lineage: Eukaryota > Metazoa > Chordata > Amphibia > Anura > Ranidae > Glandirana > Glandirana rugosa. Next base: position 297,760 of record BLSH010086035.1, read on the forward strand.
CATCTAGTGTTCAAATAGACACCTACAGTGGATGGAGTCATATGAATAGTTGTGTAATAAAAGTGAAATAAAATAAATCCCTTATGAGTTGTCACAATAAAAGATTCCATACAAATAAATTGATAACAAAAATCACAAATACAAAAAAAACTAAAAACAAATTATTATACACATATACAACATTATACATGTACCTACATTTAAATCCTGCTGCACCCAAAGAATTTAAGCTGTAGGGCCCTCAATAACATTTTATGGTTTAAGGTAAAATTACATTACAATTTCTGATATAGTTACATAGTTAGTCTGGCTAAAAAGACACAAGTCCATCTAGTTCAACCAATAAAAGAAAAAAAAAATAGAAAAAAATATATATGTATTGTAACCTGGGGGATCGTCAGCTCTAGTGGTAGATTCATTTTCAGGCAATTCACAGTAGTCATGAACTATATTTGAGGGCATGGCAGCCCATGTTTATTAGAAAAGGCAAAAACAAAGAAAAAATCCAACATATAGGGGCTAATTCACTATATTGCGAATATGCGATCATGCAACGCCTTAAAATAACACCCATTCAAGGCAATTAGAATATCAACTGGGCGATCATGTGAACGCAAAAGCGCGTTATTGCCGCGAATATGCCTTCTTAACCACTTCCCGACCGCCGTATGCAGAATGATGGCCGGGAAGTGGCTGAGTTATCCTGACTGGACGTCATATGACGTCCTCAGGATAACAAGCCGCCGCGCACCCGGGGGGGGCGCGCATCGCGTCGATCGGTGGTGTGGGGGGTCAGTCTAACCCCCCGCAATGCCGATCTCGGTAAAGTGCTTCAATCTGAATCAATCATGGCTGGTCACAGTGTAATACAGGAAAGCCGTTTATTGGCTTTCCTGTACTCAGGTCTGCAGACCTGATGAGGGGAGAGCCGATCGGCTGCATCCCTGACAGGGAGGGTTTGTGCTGATGATTTATCAGCACAGCCCTCCCTCGGATCGCCACCCTAGACCACCAGGGAGCCTGCCCAGGGATGTGCCCACCCAGGACCACCAGGGAGCCGACCAGGGACCACCAGGGAGCCGATCTGGACCACCAGGGAGACCCCCCTAGACCATCAGGTAAGTGACATACTGCTCAGTGCCACCTTCACTCAGTGCCACCTTCAGATGCCACCCTAGACCACCAGGGAATGAGCCCCTATTAATGTATATGCCCACCAGTGCCCCTATCAGTGCCCACCAGTGC
>BLSH010086035.1:306730-325445 GCA_018402905.1 Glandirana rugosa
CTAGTGGATTTACCAAGAATTTTTACATCAAAGAGAGTTTGTTTAACAGGGACGTTGTTACAACGATAAAGTATTAGATTAAACAAAAATTCTTACACATTAGAGTACAAAACAATTGATGGAGGGTAGGCGCGATATCGGCTTACTGCCGATGTCGTGCCGAGATTTTACGGCCCTCCTGCAGTTATCTGCAGGAGGGTAAGCCGAGCACGACCCGCGCGAGGGCGCCCACGCTCGCCGCGCACGTGCACGGCGGCGTGTGACGCCCTGACAGATCTAACTGATCCCAGTGACAGGGATCAGTAGATCTGGCATGCCCCCCTCACAGAACGGGGAACCGCCGTGTTTACTTCGGCGGTTCCCCGTTCCTCCTGTCTGGACGGAGATCGCGGGTCTCCGGCGGACATCGGGTCCGCCGGACCCGCGGGCACGCTCCCGCAGTGTGCGGCGGCACGTGCACGCGCCGCTCGCACCCGCGGGAGCGCGCCCAGCACGAGCCGAATGGGAGGACGTCTATTGACGTCCTCCCGGCATTTTAGAGCCGTGCTGTAGCCGTCATTCGGCTATAGCGCGGATGGGAGGTAGTTAACAAAACATGAGATTACACATTCTTAAAAACAAATTAGATTATGAAATAGCAACATTGTTGCAGGGACAATTTGTTTGAGAGAAACTACATTTTTAAGAACCATTTAGGTGATCATATCATCCTCTAAACATTATTTCCATGTGCAATTCCCTTGCTTCTACCACAACTAGTTTTTTAGCCAGTCACTGTTGTTTGGGCGCTATAGTGAATTTGATTCTGGGAGTATTTTATCCCTCAGGGCTTTAGTGAATTCCATTTTTGTGCGAACTTGCGTTTCTGCGCGTTAAAATTTGCGCAAAGGCAGAATCGCACTATAGTAAATGACCCCCATAGTGTTTCCCTCACAGGGGTTCTCTTCCAGCGACATGCACAACCGAAAATACTAGACCACCTGGCTCTCTCCCTTCAGCAGTACCTCTGCTCTATATGCTGGTTCCTCAAAGCCAAGACTCTGGCCTTAGTCCTCAGGCCATTACCTGTCTCTTGCAGACACACATGTGCTCTTGCTGCATCCTGCAGCCTCTGACTCCTGGAGACCTCCTGTCTCCCTTGGGAGTAGCAGTTTCCAACTGGGAACCCTGAGGTATTCCTATACCTACATTATAAGGTCTGTGCTCACCTGAGCACACACCCTGCTGGTCCTCCACAAAACCTGAACACAGGGTTGGAGATTCCATCCCACCCAAGACACTATGGAATCTCCAAACTACAGAGCCCCATGCAGGAATACCAAAGCCGGAAGAAACTGCAAAAGTGGTTTTCTTCAGTCCACATCTATGCTCTGCAGTCTTGCAGTGAGCCAATGTGCACACCCTGTGTCCCCCAAATGACCAACTTCACAGTGACAGCATCTCATACTGTCACTATATATATATATATATATACAGTATCTCACAAAAGTGAGTACACCCCTCACATTTTTCTAAATATTTTATTATATCTTTTCATGTGGCAACACTGAAGAAATGGCACTTTGCTACAATGTAAAGTAGTGAGTGCACAACTTGTATAACAGTGTAAATTTGCTGTCCCCTCAAAATAATTCAACACACAGCCATTAATGTCTAAACCGTTGGCAACAAAAGTGAGTACACCCTTAATTGAAAATGTTCAAATTGAGCCCAAAGTGTCAATATTTTGTGTGGTAGAAAACAACAATGTAGGGCGCTCTGAACCAGTAGCCGGTCGATAATGGGGGCTTGGGTGCCGCCTCCCCGCTGTTGACAAGAAGAAAAAAAAGTCAGCCCGACCCCCTACAGGAGGCGCCGGTATATTGACTTTTTTTTCTAGAGCCCCAGATAGCAGTATATAGAGTCACCATATAGCAGTATACAGAGCCCTAGATAGCAGTATACAGAGCCCCAGATAGCAGTATACAGAGTCACCATATAGCAGTATACAGAGTCACCATATAGCAGTATACAGTGCCCCAGATAGCAGTATACAGAGCCCCAGATAGGGTATACAGAGCCACCATATAGCAGTATACAGAGTCACCATATCGCAGTATATAGAGCCCCATATAGGGTATACAGTCACCAGATAGGGTATACAGAGTAACCATATAGCAGTATACAGAGCCCCAGGTAGGTGCACGTGGCACTGACAGACCCCCCCCCCCCCCCCGAAGTCGGGACAAAGCCCCGCAATTACCCCATCTAATAGCAGGATGGCAGTGTCCGGAGCTCAGCTTGCGGAGAGCGTGCTGGTAGTGTGCAGAGCTCGGCTTGCAGAGAGCATGCTGGCAGTGTGCAGAGCTCGGCTTGCAGAGAGCATGCTGGAGTGTATGGTCTGCTGCCTGGCTTGTGGATGGTCAGCTGCGCAGAATTCGGGACTGAAACCCGGTGGAGTGCTGCGCCTGCGTGAGTAATCATGCAGCCAGCACGTCCGCCACAGTCCGGCCCCCACCTATAGCATCCAATGCCAGTCAGTCACTGGCTCCCTTTACAATAAATGGTGAGCTTTCGTTTCTGTCTCCAACATAATTGTCTAATCCTCTGTGGTTGGAGAGTTGGTGTAACAACAGCAATCCTTCCTCGTGGTTGGATTAACCTGATCCTTGGCTGGTCTATTCCATTTGATCTATGGGCTTTATACAATCTGCGTTTTGATAAGTGCAAACCCCTGACAAACGTTTTGTGGTGAAGCACATCTTGAAAGTGTATGGACTCCTCTTTTATTTGATTTCTGATTAGCTTTTTTTGCTAATTGTCATGGCATTAATTTTTTTTCATCAACTATATTTTTTTTGCCAATCAATATTGCATTCTATGAATTCACCATCACGATTGCCTGATTTACATAGAGACTATTAATATTTACAGCACTTTTTTAACTAATGCATTTTATGGTAGAGGTTATGCGCCAAACACTCAAATTTTTTGTATGGGATTTTCACTTAAGGAAGAGTGGGCTGCACTACCGCACTATATTAATTAATTGTTTTGAGGCGCCGTATCTCAGTTTTTTATACAGCACAAATATATAAAACTACGTGTAGTGTATATATGTGAGGAACTTACATTTATAGAAGTATGGCTGCGTATTCCACTATCTATACATATGACAGAAGAACCTGGAAACCAGAAAAACATAATCATTTAACAGCTAATTGGCATGCAGCTAAATAATGCATTTATTTCAAAATCCTCATTTAACCCTCCTGGCGCTAAAACATCCAATGAATAAATCCAGTACATTTCCCTCTGGCAAAGCTTTGGAAACGCTCAACCTGAGGAAGATTCCTGGGCATGGCCTCTATAACCCACACTCTCAAACAATCAGTGGACTTTTTATGACACTCCAAATAATGCAGAGGGACACTGTGTATGTATTTTCCCTCAGTAATAATACGGCGATGCTCACCAAAACTTTTCCGCAATGTCCTTATATCTGACATAGAGGAGGATACAAGGACACGACAGACAATACACCACATAATCAGCGGAACATGTGTGTAATTCCTTAATGTGGTATGTATTTCCTTTGGAGTCTAAATCTTTTTGTCCATGCTGGACGAACGTGCAGGTTTTGCACAATGGCTTACCACATTTATACATGCCCGTGATGGCCAAGAAGGTAGGTAGAAAATGCCCTGATGGTAGGGGCGTCTTTCTTAATTTACTCTGTGCCAGTTTAATTTCTGGCATGGATGTCATTGCCAGCTGTGTATAGTCCAAGAAAGCTAGCTTTTCCTTATCCATGACAGTGGTGAAAGAAAGGCACATGTTGTTATTATTACAATGTCTGACAAATTCTAGTATGGTAGATTCACTGCAATCCCAAATGATGATGATTATATCATCTATATACCTGTGCCAGGGACCGGTGTGACCAGAAATGTGTGGACTGCAACAGAGTGTACCAAACGCAGGTAAAGTGTAAATAGTATGATTTATTATATGATAAATGAAATAACAATAAAACGCACCTCCAATATAGTGAATAGTGAAAACAACCAGTAAATAAATCAACAGTGAAACACACAACAAATAACAGACAATTCCAATATAAGCAACACAAGGGATATCCTAATCATAAACTTGCCAGAGCCAGGGTCATACACGGGAGATCAAGCAGGGGGAAGTTGGGAGCAGACAGGACAGGGAAAAGGGAGTCAGGAGCCGGACTGAACGGGTAGGAAGGGATCAGGCTGCAGGATCACGGTTGGAGTCCAGGGACAGGAGACGGGAAACAGGCTTCAGGAAACCAGAAACACAGAAACGCAGAGCAGAGGCACAAGGAGACAACACCAAGGAAAATTAACACAGCACTCCCCAGGTTTAAATACACTTCCTGCAATCAGTCTCAGGTGATGCCTGATTGCAGGAGATAATGTCAGGTCCTGACTGCCGAGAGACACCTGCTGGTGGAAACAGGAACAGCTCAGCCTCCGACTGCTTAGGGACCCCCGCTGGTGGATACCAGAACTGCGGCCCATAGTTCTGGGGGCTACAGTGCCGCCAACAGGTGAAACAGTCTGCCATAGAACACGATGCTGGACAAATAAGGAGTTATTGTGCCAAATAAAGGCGGACTCCCATAATCCCATAGTAAGGTTGACATATGAAGGAGCAAAATTCGCTCCCATAGCTGTCTCGGTAACCTGTAAAAAAAAATTCTTCATCAAACTTAAAATAGTTGTGAGTAAGGCAAAAGGATGTAGCCTTTATGATGGACGCCTGTCTGGGATTAAGCATGGGGTCCTCGAATAAAAAATGTTGTATCACACGTAACCCAACATCGTGAGGTATGGAGGTATGGAGGTACCTCAAGAGAGACCCACAAATAGGAAGGCTCCCACTTATAGGGTGAGAGAAGCTCTAACAGATGTGTGCCATCTCTGATGTATGAACATAAAGATTGGGCAAGTGGCTGTAGGAACTGGTCAACATGAGTGCAGATCGCACTGTGTGACAACCCCACAGGCTTGATGGAGCCAGGAGGGGGGGTGACTAAAGTCTGACGAGGTGCAGTGTCAGATTACAGGGGCTAAGCAGAGAGACACAACTGCTAATAAAAGACTGACTGTGTGAGACCTATGTATTGTGAGACCTGTGTATTGGGAGTACCTGAGTGTTGGGAGTACCTGAGTGTTGGGAGTACCTGAGTATTGGGAGTACCTGAGTGTCGGGCGTACCTGAGTATTGGGAGTACCTGAGTGTTGGGAGTACCTGAGTGTTGGGAGTACCTGAGTATTGGGAGTACCTGAGTGTTGGGAGTACCTGAGTGTCGGGAGCACCTGAGTGTCGGGCGTACCTGAGTATTGGGAGTACCTGAGTGTCGGGAGTACCTGAGTGTCGGGAGTACCTGTGTATAGGGAGTACCTGAGTGTCGGGAGTACCTGAGTGTCGGGAGTACCTGTGTATAGGGAGTACCTGTGTATAGGGAGTACCCGTGTGTTGGGAGTACCTGAGTGTTGGGAGTACCTGAGTATTACAGTGTGAGTATCCGAGTGTGGAGTGAGTACCCGAGTGTGGGGAGAACCTGTGTACTGTGAGTTTTAGAGGCAGGCAGCCAGCAGTTAGGTAATTGGATAGGGCAAAATTCCCAGTCCCCACTAAATCAATAGGTACGATGCCCGGTGGGTGTGGAGAAGCGATTCGGTGTACATCTTGTCGCATGTATGCGTTCCTTGATCATGAGATCGAGGGCAAATACTGCTGTACAAAATGTAAGAGCGTTGTTTCCCTGGAAGCCCAGGTTCTGAATCTAAGGAAGCAGCTGTCAACACTGAGGCAACTCTCCATACTTAAAGAGAGTTGGGATCATACTCGGCAGGTGTCGGCAGGGGCCAGCACAGAGGCGGGTGGAGACATAGAGGTGCAGGCACCAGAACAGAGCAGTTGGGTGACAGTTAGGAAGGGTAGAAGGGAAAGAGTCAGGGAGGCTGATCCTGGGCTGGAGCATCCCAATAGATACACCCCGTTGTGTGATATTGCGGAAACCAGCCAGGAATCAGCATCGCTGGAGCAGAGTGGCGCCCCTAGCTGCCAGGGGAGTAACTCCTCCAGCGAGGGTGGGGATGAAGTCAGGCAGAAGGAAAGACAGATTGTGGTGGTAAGGGACTCAATTCTTAGAAACACAGAGAGGCCAATCTGTCACAAAGACCTGACGCACCGAACTGTAAACCGGGCGCTCGTTTTCATCACGGATCTGGTGGACAGATTGCTGAGAGGGGCTGGGGAAGACCCGGCTGTCATGGTGCATGTTGGCACCAATGACAAAGTTAGAGGTAGGTGGAGTGTCCTAAAAAAAGACTTCAGGGACCTAGGAGCAAAATTGAGGCTTAGGACCTCCAAGGTAGTATTCTCAGAAATACTACCGGTACCTCGAGCCACACCAGAGAGGCAGAGGGGGATTAGGGAAGTCAACAAGTGGCTGAGGAGCTGGTGTAGAAAGGAGGGTTTCGGGTTCCTGGTCCAGACTTAGTAATAGCCAGAGGGGAACAGAATTCAGGGGGTAGTATTGGTGGGAGGAGTGATAGGCCGAATAAGAAATTTAAACCCGAGGCAAGTAGTGTAACAAATCCTATATGCAAACAAGGAATACCCAGCAAGGAAACAGTAGGTGTCCAGACAAAACTACGTGGCTTGTTCACTAATGCCAGGAGTCTGGCAGACAAGATGGGAGAACTAGAGTTGCTACTGTACGAGGAGGAATTCGACTTTGTGGGAACTTCGGAGACTTGGTTCAACAGCTCTCATGATTGGCTGGCTACCATTCAGGGGTATTCCCTATATCGCAGGGATAGGGAGGGCAAAAAAGGGGGAGGGGTAGGCCTGTATATAAAGAATGACATACAAATTAATGTGAGAGATGACATTACTAGTGGATCCGGGGAGGAGGTGGAATTCTTATGGGTAGAGTTACAAAGGGAGGATACCAGGGGGAAAGTAATACTGGGAATATGCTATAGGCCACCTAATCAGAGGGAGGAGGGGGAGGCGGACCTCCTATCACAGTTTGGAATAGCGGCTAGGGTGGGAAGTGTTATTATAATGGGGGATTTTAATTACCCAGATATTGACTGGGAGGAAGGTACTGCACGTTCAGCTAAGGCTCGCCATTTCCTAAATGTCCTGCAGGACAATTTCATGGGTCAGATGTGTAAATGTACCAACAAGAGAAAAGCATTATTGGACCTTCTGATTACTAACAACACAGACCTGATCACAGACGTGGAAGTAAGGGGCAATCTAGGAAATAGCAATCACAGGTCAATTAGTTTTAGTATAAATTGCACATCTAGGAAACCTAAGGGGAATACAAAGAGACTAAATGTTAAGAGAGCCAACTTCCAGAAACTACGCTCCTTGCTGGAAGATGTTAACTGGGATAAAATTCTAGGAACAATGAATGCGGAGGAAAAATGGGAGTGCTTCAAGAACATACTAAACAAAGGTATTAGTCAGTGTATCCCAACAGGAAATAAATTTAAAAGAGCTAACCAAAGACCGGGATGGCTTAACTCCGACATAAAGGCACACATAAAAGCAAAAAAGAAGGCCTTCAAGAAATACAAGGCGGAGGGGTCTCAGTCAGATTTTCATATTTATAAAACACGCAATAAGGAATGCAAAGGTGCAATCAGAGCAGCCAAGATAGAACATGAAAGACACATAGCTGAGGAGAGTAAAAAGAATCCCAAGACATTCTTTAAGTATATAAATAGTAAGAGAGGGAGGTCAGATCATATTGGCCCCATAAAGAATGATGCAGGTAATCTGGTTACAAATGATGGAGAAATGGCAAAGGTGTTAAACTCATTTTTCTCCTCAGTATTCACAAGGGAAACGGGGGGCTCAATTATTCAGAACCACAATGCTGGTCCTCAAGACAAGTCACAGGAAACACCCTCATGGCTGACTGAGGATAAAATCAGGAATAGGCTTGAAAAACTGAACGCTAATAAGTCACCGGGCCCAGATGGCTTACACCCGTGGGTCCTTAAGGAACTTAGCCAAGTTATTACCAGACCTTTGTACCTAATCTTTAAGAGCAGTTTTCTGACTGGTATGATACCAGCTGACTGGAGGAAAGCCAATGTAGTACCAATATATAAAAAAGGACCAAGATATTTCCCCGGAAACTACAGACCAGTTAGCTTAACATCAATAATTTGCAAGCTCTTGGAGGGAATAATAAGGGATTACATACAAGACTATTGTAACCAGAATGGTATTATTAGCAGTAATCAATATGGTTTCATGAAAAATCGGTGAGCGGTCATCTAGATAAAGGAAGGCCTGTAGATGTGGTGTACCTGGACTTTGCAAAAGCATTTTATACAGTTCCCCATAAACGTTTACTGTACAAACTAAGGTCCCTTAACATGGATCAAAGGGTGAGTACCTGGATTGAAAACTGGCTACAGGGGCGAGTCCAGAGGGTGGTGATAAATGGGGAGCACTCAGAATGGTCTGGTGAAGAAAGTGGGGTTCCCCAGGGTTCTGTCCTGGGACCAATCCTATTCAATTTATTCATAAATGATTTGGAGAACGGGGTGACCAGCTCAATCTCAATATTTGCAGATGATACCAAGCTAAGCTAAGCAGGGCAATAAATTCTCCACAGGATGTGGAAACCTTGCAAGAAGATCTGAATAAATTAATGGGGTGGGCAGACAAGTGGCAGACGAGATTTAACATAGAAAAATGTAAGATAATGCATTTGGGTACCATGAATGCAAACTACTCACTAGGGGGAGAACCTCTGGGGGAATCTAGGATGGAAAAAGACCTAGGGGTCCTAGTAGAGAACATGCTCAGCAGTGGCATGCAATGCCAAGCTGCTGCAAGCAAAGCTAACAAAGTGTTGGCATGCATCAAGAAAAGTATTAACTTCAGGGATAAATCAATAATTCTCCCACTCTACAAGTCTCTGGTGAGGCCGCACTGGGAGTATGCCATCCAATTCTGGGCACCAGTCCTCAGGAAGGATGTCCTGGTATTGGAAAGGGTACAGAGAAGGGCCACAAAGCTAATTAAGGGATTAGAGGCCCTAAGTTATGAGGAAAGATTACAAGCACTGAACTTATTCTCTCTGGAGAAAAGACGCTTGAGAGGGGATATGATTTCAATGTACAAATACTGTACTGGGGACCCCATTATAGGGACAAAACTATTCAGCGCAAGGGAAAACACAAAGACACGTGGCCATTCACTGAGAATGGAGGAAAGGCCGTTTAACCTTAAGATGCATAGAGGTTTCTTTACGGTAAGAGCAGTGAGAATGTGGAATTCTCTTCCACAAACAGTGGTTTCTGCTGGGAGTATAGATAATTTCAAAAAACTGTTAGATGCACACCTAAGGGACCACAACATTGAGGTATATAAAATGTAATACTGACATAGGAACACACGCATAGGTTGGACTTGATGGACTTGTGTCTTTTTTCAACCTCACTGACCATGTAACTATGTAACATATTGTGAGAATCCACTCGTAATACTCCCCATGGCTGCCACAATTGGTCAACCTGGCGGGTTGGCAAGATTTTTGTGCACGTTGGGCAGATGATAAAAATAAGGGGTGAAATGGATTTCTTTAACCAAAAAAGAGGCTTCATGCTGTGTAATAATGTGGTCTCGAAGGGCACCAGTGACAAGAGTGGTGGCCTCGGAGGTGAACTGCGGTAGTGGGTCAGAGCTTAACTTCATATAAGTATTGGTGTCTGATAGGAGTCTCAGAGCCTCAGACACATCTATTTTAGAAAAAAACGCACCTATTACCCATTATCCACCATCACCAAGAAAACACGTAGGAAAGAGGACCTATTGATCAAAACCAAGTTGGGCAAGTTTAGTCGAGATTTGACTGATTACAATACTGATAAGATTTTTTCATGGAAATGCACTGCCTATAATTCAATACATAGGGATAACAACCAATGTGCTTCTTCAGCTATCACTCATCAGGCCCTACCAGTATAATCAGTGTACCTCTGTATTTTTTGGAGTGTCATAAAAAGCCCACTGATGGTTTGAGAGTGTGGGTTATAGACGCTATGCCCAGGGATCTCCCTCAGGCTAAACATTTCCGAAAGCTTTGCCAGAGAGAAATGTACTGGATTTATTCATTGGATGTTTTAGCGCCAGGAGGGTTAAATGAGGATTTTGAAATAAATGCATTGATTTAGCTGCATGCCAATTAGCTCTTAAATGATCACGTTTTTCTGGTTTCCAGGTTCTTCTGTCACTATATGTATAGATAGTGGAATACGCAGACATACTTCTATAACTGTAAGTTCCTCACCCATATGCACTACACATAGTTTTATATATAGCTCCTTTTGCTGATTATTATAATCATAGACCTTTTACCTCTGCTAACTATTAAGTTTGCATTTTCTTGTTCAGTCAATGGGTGTCATAGAGCCACATGTATAGGTCATGACATATATGGAATTTATCTTTAGTTACATTCTTAATTCTAGTTTTATTTACCTTCAGGTGCCAGTATTTTTTCATATTTTCTCATATTGTATGATCCATGTTGCTGTGTTTAGTATGTAGCGGGGTGCTAAATTTGTGAGTCTGTTAGGCAAAATATATTTGCAAGATAGTACTGGTCTTGCTGTAATTTGTAGTTTCCTCATTACTGATTTCCTCCTTTAGTGCACTTCTCCACTATGTCAGTAGGTGGCACTGCTGCCTAAGATATGGGTGAGATAAGTCATAATATTCCAGAACATTCTGGAGTGATCTCATTCTTTTCCTAGCCAATCCACTCGGTGCAAGTGCATTGTGGGTAGGTGGGAAGAGACCATATATGGGGAGGAAGCCATGTGATCGGGGCGCAGTCGAGGAGAGTCCAGCCCAGCTCCTCTGGGGTAGGTCCCAGTCCCTCTCCCAGTTCGCTGGGAGGGGCCTGCGTTACCGAAGCCTCATGGCAGCCAGGCCTGAGTCCTTAGGCCTATTCAGGAGTCTCGGATGTCAGGAAACCCATGCCTGTCCGGAAGATTTAAAGTGTTGTGGTGCGCCTGCCCAGGATCTGCTTCAGAAAGGGGACTGAGAGAGTTCCATGGACCCGTGAGTGTACTCGTTTCATTCCTATGTCAGAATCCACTTAAGCCCAAGAGAACTGTGAGAGAGTTCTACAAGCCCAGAGAACTGTGAGAGAGTTCTACATGTTTGTGAGTACATTCTGTTGTTGCTAAATTGGGATCCACTGAAGTTTAGAGAAGGTTGCTAAGTGAGACAGCCACGTGTCAGAGTGTTCAGAAGAGGCTGCGGCCTGTTATGCGGTCTCACTGTATTTTTGCCTGAGAGTCTGCCTGCCTATTCATATTTTTGATTGTCGCTGAAAGGGTGTCCTGAGCTCCCTACCCCTCTCTCCTTGTTCTTGTGTGAAGAATAAACGTTATCCTGTTTAAGCATCAGAAAAGTGATTGGTGTTCAACTTCTTTCAATATACCCCTAGACAACTGGAGATACGAGCGTGCAAGGGTTGTACTGTCAGAGTAGTAAATTATATCCTCAAACTCAGCCGGTCCTACGGGGGTAAGCGCTACAAGTATGTAGTCTTTCATGTTTACAGCCCTTTATATGTTTATTGTCTTTCACCATTCCCCTCCTAACTCCCTTCCCCCTTGCCTCCCCTCCGTTCTTGTTCTTCACTCCCGTTTGTATCCCCTGGTGGTTTACATTGTGTTGTAACAGCACATGATTATCCCGTGCTGTGTTCACTTTGTCCACTGTCCCCTCCTCAGAAACACCCACAGCCATGCCCCCTCATACTATAAGAAGTTTAGGCTTCTGTCACCTATCCATCGGTTTGAAGAAGGAACCAATAGTTGTTCCGAAACGCACCCTGCCCCTTCCACGTCCCTTCCGTGCGTTCCAAGCTGGTCCTGTCTTCTACAGCTGACATCATCTCCGAAGTCTGCGTTCCACGCCGGTCCTGGCAACAAGGCTGACTTCTCTGACTTCCTCCATTGTGGCTTCCCTCTGCGGGTTGGTCGGGATATCTTCACCGCATTTGGACTACTTCCAGGATCCCTCGGACGCCGTACCACTGGACTATCTCTGTCCATACGTGATGAGCTTTTTCACTGCTTCAAATTGTTTTTAATACTGAACTTAGAGGTGCCTTTTTTTCTGTTTATCAATATTTTGTGTGGCCACCATTATTTTCTAGCACTGCCTTAACCCTCTTTGGCATGGAGTTCACCAGAGCTTCACAGGTTGCCACAGGAGTGCTCTTCCACTCCTTCATGACAACATCACGGAGCTGGCGGATGTTAGAGACCTTGTACTCCTCCATCTTCCATTTGAGGATGCCCCACAGATGCTCAATAGGGTTTAGGTCTGGAGACATGCTTGGCCAGTCCAACACCTTTACCCTCAGCTTCTTCAGCAAGGCAGTGGTAATCTTAGAGGTGTATTTTGGGTCATTATCATGTTGGAATACTGCCCTGTGGCCCAATCTCTGAAGGGAGAGGATCATGCTCTGCTTCAGTATGTCACAGTACATGTTGGCATTCATGGTTACCTTGATGAACTGTAGCTCCCCAGTGCCGGCAGCACTCATGCAGCTCCAGACCATGACACTCCCATCATCATGCTTGACTGTAGGCAAGAAACACTTGTCTTTGTACTCCTCACCTGGTTGCCACCACACACGCTTGACGCCATCTTAACCAAATAAGTTTATCTTGGTCCTCAGACCATAGGACACGGTTCCAGTAAACCATGTCCTTAGTCTGCTTGTCTTCAGCAAACTGTTTGCAGGCTTTCTTGTGCATCATCTTTAGAAGAGGCTTCCTTCTGGGACAGCAGCCATACAGACCAATTAGATGCAGTGTGCGGTGTATGGTCTGAGCACTGACAGGCTGACCCCCCACCCCTTCAAGCTCTGCAGCAATAATGGCAGCACTCATACATCTATTTCCCAAAGACAACCTTTGGATATGATGCTGAGCACATGCGCTCAACTTCTTTGGTCGACCATGGAGAGGCCTGTTCTGAGTGGAACCTGTCCTGTTATACCGCTGTATGGTCTTGGCCACCATGCTGCAGCTCATTTTCAGGGTCTTGGCACTCTTCTTATCGCCTAGGCCATCTTTATGTAGAGCAACAATTCTTTTTTTCAGATTATTAGAGTTCTTTGCCATGAGGTGCCATGTTGAACTTCCAGTGACCAGTATGAGAAAGTGAGAGCGATAACACCACATTTAAAACACCTGCTCCCCATTCACACCTGAGACCTTGTAACACTAACGAGTCACATGACACCGGGGAGGGAAAATGGCTAATTGGGCCCAATTTGGACATTTTCACTTAGGAGTGTACTAACTTTTGTTGCCAATGGTTTAGACATTAATGGCTGTTGAGTTATTTTGAGGGGAAAGCAAGTTTACACTGTTATACAAGCTGTACGCTCCCTACATTACCTTGTAGCAAAGTGTAATTTCTTCAATGTTGTCACATGAAAAGATATAATAAAATATTTAGAAGAATGTGAGGGGTGTACTCACTTCTGTGAGATACTGTATATATATATATATATATATATATATATACATACATATATATTGTGAGAGTGAGAGCCCCTGTCTCAAGGAAAATGAGTTTAAAATGGACACAGGACTATCAAAGAGTACGTTTGAGAAGCTCAAGCAAAAGCTTTGTGAGCAAAATTATGTTTTATGTTTTCTGTGGATTTGGTAAGTCTGGATCGGGGCTGGAGACTTGATGACTCCAAAGAGCATTGGGTGGGATGGAGTCTTCAGTCTTGTTTCAAGGTTTTCCAGAAATTCTGCAGGTTGCGTGTGTGTGTCCAGGTGCACACATTTGATGTAAGGCAGATCTGAGCATAGCAGTAGTAGGAGTTGGTGTTGGAGCAGTTGCTGCAGCTAGGAGGGAGGTGTGCTTCTTCTTAGGAACCCAGGCAATATCCTTGAGATGGCACTCCATGTGGGAGAGGTTCCAGGTCAGTGGACTGAGAGAGTTGGACTAGCTGAGAGAGTCTTGGGGAGCATAGCTGAGACAACTGGAAGAAAGAGTCCTGGGAACATGAGGGGACCGTGAGTCTCAGAGGTGTGTGAAAGCCTAGAGTGTCTGGAGAGCCCCTTCCTAGAGGCCAGGAGTGGGCCTGCGCAGCATGGTACTGCGCCCAAGGCTGAGTGGGCTTTGAGAGCCAGGTGGCTTGGCATTTTCATTGGTTGTATTTCTTCTGGAGAAGAACCCCTGTGTGGGCAACCCATGCATGTATGAAATTTCATTTTTGTTACTTTTAATAAAAGTGAGCTACCACGCCATAAAACCTGAGGTTCCTGTTTGCTGTAAACTCACTGACAAATACATATACCACTGAGCTAGACATCCCCCATATTATAATATATATACATATACATCTGGTATAGTAAAAAATATTGTCTATCCTATAAGAGATGAGTTATTAGAAAATGAATTTCCCCTGACAACCTGAAGATAGACATTTCTAGTCTCGAAGTGCCACCCGGTAGCCAAGTTAGCTAATGCTTGTATAAACACATAATTCAGTAGTACCCTGATCTACCAATAGAAAATGAGGTTACACCTTCTGGGACATGTTTATGGGTGGTAACTGTTACTGGTGTTTGTAAAGTGACTTATTGTTAATAAATATTGTTTTTTGATTGTCTGCAATCCATACTTACACCGATCTTATTGTGTTATTCAAAGAATTTCTGCATGGGCAAAGAATCTCGAAAATAATTAATAAGTCAGCTTAATTAATTTTTATAAATAATTTTTGCATTGGAGGCACTGTTGTTCATAGATCGATTAAACGATCGATATAGCTGACTAGATTCACTGTTTAAACATTCCCTGACATGCAGAATTCCTGCAGCAGCACACTGAGCTGCCCCAAGAGCCCCACACTGCACACAGAACTCTTCCCCAGAGCCCTGCCCTGCACACAGAGATCCCCCCGAGAGTCCTGCACCATACCCAGACCTCCCCAGGGAGCCCCTGCTGCTCACAGAGCTCCCCAGAGAGCCCCATGCCACACACATAGCTCCCTGCAAGCAGAGCTCCCCAGAGAGTTCTGCATTGCATCCCAAGCTCCCCCAAGATCCCCATGCTGCACTCAGGTTCCCCCTTCCAAGAGCCACAAACTCTTCTTTGCTCTGAACACACAAGGCACAGGACTCAGGAGGGTTGCTGCAGCTGTTCTAACGACTGTCAGTTTTACTGGAAAAATCTGCTCTGTGTTCTCACCTGTGCAACTGAGGAAGAGGAAGTGTCCTGCCAGCAGTGTGCCAGTGCCTGATATGGATGCCGCAGGACCAGCAGATACAGAAGGAGGAAGTGGAGGGACCTAGCTGGGGACAGAACAGAGACTGTGAAGTGTGCCCAGTATACTGAAGTCAGAGTGCACTTAGGGCTCATTCACACTGTGTGTTGTGAACTGTGCTTTTCCACACTGGATAAACATAGGTCACCGTTAGGGCACAGAATGCAGTTTTCTGTGTGCCCTGTTCCATGGTTGCCAACCGTCCTTAAATTTATTGTGTTAATAAGAGTCCATGCCTCTGGGAAAATGTATTTAAAATGGACACAGGACTCTCAAAGAGTCAGTTTGAGAAGTGCCAGCAGATATGTTATGTTGTGAATAGAGAAAACTGTATTTTAAGTCTTCTCTGGAGTTGGTAAGTCCAGATGGGGACTGGAACCATGAAGACTCCAAAGAGTATTGGGAGGGATGGAGTGTTTAGTCTTGTGTCCAGGTTTTCCTGAAATTCTGTAAGTTGTATGTGTTCAAGTGTACACACTCCTTATGAGCCACATCCCAGGGCAGTTGCTGCCATTTGGATTCAGAGCCCTATCAGAGAACCTGGTTGTCTTTGTCTGCATCCCCAGTGAGTGAGACTTCCTGCCTGAATGATGGGGAAGGTCGACCTGGAAGACCAAAAGAGGGTCTGGGAGGCTGGGAAAGAGGAAGCAGCTAGCAAGTCCAAGGGGGCTGGAGGAAGTCCTGAAGTCTTGGGGTGAATGAGCAAACCCATGGGGCTAAAGAACCCTGTAAATGGTAGGAGTAGGCCTGTTCAGCAAGGTACTGTAAATCAAGGCAGAGTAAGCCTTAGAGCCAGGTGGCTCTGTATTTTTTTTTATTCGTTGCATTTATGGGAGAAGAACCCTGAGTGGGCAATCCTGTGTATAAACTTTTATTTTGTACCTTTTAATAAAGACGGGCTGCCACACCCCCAAAAACCTGATAGCTGACTGCCATGGACTCACTGAAAAATGTATCTACCACTGAGCTAGACATCCCCCATATTACACCTACGCACAGTTTGTAAATATCGGCCAATTTACAAACTGTCCTTAAATGTCCGTTACGGCTCAGCCTGGACTCAGGAAGACCTTGTTGTGTCCCCTTTATATCGCGGTCAGCAGTGTTCCTTTACATCAGGGTCCACAGTGTTCCCCTTTACCTCAGTGTCTGCAGAGATCCCCCTTACACTGTAAAAGGGGAGCTCTATGGACTCTGGGAAACTTTGTGGACTGTGATATAAAGGGGAACTCTGAAGTCTGATGTAAGGGGGAACTCTGTGGACTCTTGTGTAAAGGGGGGAGGGGGTTCTGGTGACCTGAGATGCCCTTAAATCAGCGTTTCCCTTTACACCAGAGTCCACAGCATTCTTTCTTACAGAATCGTCAGAGTTCTCCTTTACATCAAACTTGACAGATTTCTCATTTACATCAGAGTCCAAAGTGTACCCTTTTATATCAGGGTCCGCAGAGTTCCCCCTTGCATTGTAAAGTGGAACACTGCAGACTCTGGTGTAAGGGGGACCTCTGTGCTGTATGTAAAAGGAGAAAAATGTTTTTTTGCCTTTTGTCATACCTTAAAGGAAAAGTATAGCCTGAGTTTTTTTTGGCTGTACTTCTTCTATGGATCACAGGAGTGCAATTCATCCTGAACTCCTGTGACCCATTTTCAGCTGACAGCGGGCTTTATTTCACGGAACTGGTCTAGTCTCTGAAAATACCCTAACCACATGGTCAGGATCCACCAGATACCTGCACTGGCAGCTGGCTCAGCCTCTCAGCGAACCGCTGAGAGCCTAAGCCAACCGCTCTCACCCCCTGCACAGCCTAGTGGTCCAGTGAGCATTGGAGGGGTTGAGCAGAGAGCTGTTGACTGACAGTCACCAGCTCTCTACACCCTGAAGACTGAGAGTACAGCAATCAGTGGTGTTTGATCGTTCAGCTCTCGGTCTGGAGCTAACAGGGGACAGATGCAGCATTGGATCGATGCTGCATCCACCTAGGTGAGTATATTTTTTTTGTTGGGAATCCCGAACTTCTCTTTTAAGCACATTGATAATCACACTAGCTACGTGTTTGCAGCTAAAATATTGATATTTGCACTGAAAATGGTCATTCTGGCTAACATTTATGAACTGTCAGTAAAAATGTGGCTCTGTCAGTTTTTTTGTGTTGTGTCAGTAAATTTCTCTTCAGGAGGTTGGAAACCTGCCCTATTCACACTGCAATACTGTTGTGATATACAATGTGTTGCGCTAAAATGCAATACAACTACATTGTTGGTTCTACACTGGTTGGTACATGTACATGTCAGTGTACAGTATCGCAACATAACACACTGCTATACATAGACATGAATGCAGCGAAGAGAAAAAAAATTAAGCGTGAAACATGTATCGCACTGCTTTTTAATGATTGATGCCCCACTTCAGCAATTATTTGCGGAGGGGAGAAAATATGTACAGTACAGTGGTGGCCCATCCATTAAGGGGCGCCTCCCCCCCCCCTCCCTCAATCCATGCGCCCAGCCCCTAATCTACATGCAGGGCGACACATGGATTCAAATGGGGTTTTTTTTTTCAGGTTTTTTTTTAGAAGCACGTGATTAGAGCCAGAGGCTCTAACTAGCTTCAAAAAAGGGTGGGCTTAGAGCGCAGAGGGAAGCCGCCATGATGACCGAGACACAGAGGAGGAGGAGATGCAGGAAGGAGCCAAAGCTGCCCGTGACCTAGATGGGGTAGGTGCTCAATTCTTAGCTGAAAGCCAAAGGTGCATGGGGAGATGCTGCAGGAAACACAGATGCAGGTGAGTGGCCATGGGGCGATCTGCTGGACCTTTTGTGTGAACATCAAGTCCTGTAGCATGTCTGCCTCCTCTCCTGTACCAATGTCTGCACCCTCTCCTGTACCAATGTCTGCACCCTCTCCTGTATAGAGTTGAGCGAACCTCTGGAAGTTCGGGTTCTGCTGGTCCGTCCGAACTTCGGGACAAAGTCCGGGTCCGGGTCCGGACGGAACCCGAACGATCGCACGGACAACGAACCCCATTGAAATCAATGGGGACCCGAACTTTTATGCACAAAAATGGCTGTAACAAAGTCCTGGAAAGCCCTAGAGGGCTGCAAAAGGAAGTAAAATGGGGGTAAGGGTAGGGCAAGTGCCCTACAAAAAAATGGGGACAGGGAAATAACTGTAAATATTTTTAAAAAAATAAAAACATAAAAAAAGCAAAAATGGAGGTGAATGTGGATCATCTTCAAACTGTGTCTGAAAAGTATTAATTAATGGTAGAAGCCATATAACTGTTCTAAAATCATCTTCAAACTAGGGCAAGTGCCTTATAAATAAATGGGGATAGGGAAAAT
>BLSH010086035.1:331680-345576 GCA_018402905.1 Glandirana rugosa
GAACTAACGAAGACTACAATTGGGGAAGGGACGGTCACAGTAAATATGGCACAGTCAGGTAAAAAAAATCGTGGCTAGTGACATAACCACAGTGACCAGGGGTTTCACAGTGAATCACAGGCTAAACAGGCGTCAGGGCGATTTTTTCCGACTAGCGGCGGTAACGATCATGTTTTATAATTTTTTTTTTTCAGGGATTTAGATAGGGTATCAAACATCTGCGATATTGAAAACGTGTTTGTTATATGCGAATAATATGTATATTTGTGGCGCGACACAGTCACCGTCGGACGAAGACAGCTATTTTTATATATATATATTCAGTTATATAGGTATTATTTAACTTTTTACACAGATTCACAGTGGCACTAGAAGCAGGCTGCCACTGACACAGCGCGGTGTTTATATGTATAATAAGCGTATATTGTTTGTGCAAAAGTTATAGCGTCTACAAACTATGGGATAGATTTAGGGACTTTTTTTTTTTAATATTTTGTACTAGCAATGGCGGCGATCAGCCTTTTTTAGCGGGACTGCGGACAAATCGGACACTAAGTGACACTTTGGGGACCAGTGACACCAATACAGTGATCGGTGCTAAAAAAAATGGACTGACACGGTATAAATGACACTGGCAGGGAAGGGGTTAACATCAGAAGCAATCAAGGGGTTAAATATGTTCCCTATGTGTGCTTTCTAACTGTAGGGGGAGTGCTTTGACTAAAGGAAAACAGAGATCCATCTTTCTGCCTAGCAGAACAGCGATCTGCCTTGTTTACATAGGCAGATTGCCGTTCTGCCTCTCTGCGAACGATCGCCAGCCGCCGGACCCGCTGATTGGCTCCACCTTTGTCCAACCACAGAAGGAGCGGGGCTCTGGTGGAGCGAGAGCAGGGCTCTGGTGGCGCGCGAGCCGAGAGTACAGGTACGTGATTTCGCACTAATGGGCTGCCCTGCCGCAGTAAATGTATGTGGGGCGGTCCTTAAGCGGTTAAGATCCTCAACTATCTTAGTCATAGTGTAGCTAGTAGTAATTAGTCACATTCAGCAACACTAGGTAGTGAGGTGCTAGAGTGAGGTTTTTTTCTAGCAGTGTAGGAACATTTAGGCAGGCCTAGCTGGTATATTTATTTTCATTCTGGGCTGGGAGTGGCTCAGGGTAGCAACTGGTGACTCACAGGTGGTGTCACTTCTCGGTTACCTCCCCTTTTCTTCTAGAAGGTGCTAGAATAAAGGGTGGAGAAGAGAGGAGAAGCTGCCTGGGGTATCTTAAGGCGCCTTGACCAATCCCCAACTTGGATTAGCAGGAGGCAGACCTCCTTAAATACCTGGAGTAAGCCCAGCTGGGGAGGAGGCTGTCAGGGCGCACGGGGAGCTCCCCAGTCTGGGGGGGTGACCCTGGGCTGAAGCTCGGGTGCATCCAGGAGGAGTGAAGAGATCCTAGAAGAGAGGCACATGAGAGAGCAAGTAGAGGACAGTGGGAGAGAACACTGCTAAGAGTCTCCAGGGAGGACAACTGGTCTCAGTAAGTGAAGTGCTGGTGAGTGAGGCACAGTCGGGAGGACTGGGGAGGCACGCCTGAGAGAGCTGGGGATTTGCAGTTTGAGAGATGGGTGCAGAACCAGAAGTGAGGACTGTGAAAGGGGCAGTGGAGAGAGGTTGTTGCAGCCAGGCTGACTGGTAGGGCCTGAAGAGAGCTATCTGTATAGTCATTGTTATCTGGTGCTCCAAATGGAGTAATCTTTAGGGGCAGGGGCGTTGCTAGGGGGTGGCTATTGGGGCTATAGCCCCGAGTCTGGGGCCCATAGCCCCGAGTCTCTTACCGGGTGGGTGCAGTTCTGCAATTAGCAGGTATGTCCCAGTCCGGAATGCAAGAGGCCGGGGCAGACTGAGCCGCTGTAGCGCTGGCTCTGGCGCTGCCCTCACCTACACCTGACTCTACTCCTGATCACTGGTTGCTAGAGTTGCCTAGTGTCTAGCAACCAGTGATGTCACAGCCACGACTCCTTCCCTGCCCAGCATTCAAAGCGGAGGATCTCTGGGGACCCTGATGTAAGTGGTGGGCTCTCTGGGCACCCTGATGTAAGGGGGATCCGCACTCAGATATGTAACAATATTTATATTTATACATATATATATACTTAAGCATATGACTTTCTTTACTTTGCTGCTATGGGCTCTAGCCCCAGATCTTTTGGAGACCTACCAACGCCCCTGTTTAGGGGTATAGTCAGTGGCTGTAATAGCTGGATGGTGATGTTTCCATAAGTTGGGTGGTTGGAAAAGAAAGGGGTATTAAGGGTTAAAAATGAAGGCAGCCATCCATCAAAGTGTGTCCAGAACTCTGCCAGACAAGTAAGGAAAAAAAAAAAAACCAGGGAGGGGAAGGCCCGACCTGACCTGAGTGTAGTATTAAAATGATGACTTTAATAGGATAAGATTGAAAACACTTACAAGATGATAGAAGATGCATGCTCATCAAAGTAAAGTGCAGTCCTGGCATTCTACATGGCTTTGCAGGACCCACCACTGTTCCAGATGGCTGGAAAGGATTGGGCATCACTGTATTTCTCCAGGGACCAGGAACCAGGAAGCTCCATGCCAACCAGCATGAACTGCGGAACCGGAAGTGACGTCACCGGCGTCTGATTGGACCTGAATCTTGTCAATCAGGGCTGCAGTGGTAAAGAGCCTGAGTGCTTGAGGAATTGAATCCCTGGCTGGGCAGGGTGACAGACAACCTACATTCAGCAACCCTTGCGAGGACTTGGCTACATATAGTACCATCATTTACATTCATTTATATTCACATCAGTCCCTGCCCTCAAGGAGCTTACAATTTAAAGTTCCTAACTCACATTCATACATACACACAGGGCCAGTTTAGACGGGAGCCAATTAACCTACCAGCAGAGCTTGAGTCCTGCAGGAACGCATGAAAACGGCATTCCTGTACTTTTTTCACAGCAGGAACACCGATCCCGTTAGCAGTGTCCTGCAGGAGGGATGCAATCAGTGGTGTGCCACACATTGCGGAGGTGTCAGGCCAGCGCCACTCAGGGGTGCCCGTCGGGCCGCATGTCCATGTGGGGAAAGCAGCTGGGCTGCTCCTTCAGCCTGCACCACTCACACGGCCACCTATTCCATTCAGTAGGCAGGGGGCAGAAACTACCCAGCTGCCCCATGACTATGAAGGTAGAAGGAGCTGCAATGGATCCCTAACCCATCGCCTGATGCCGCCTGCCGGGCCTGGTAAAAAGTAAGTGCCCATCCATGCAGCAGCCTCCCTGTGTGTCTGCATAGGACAAATGGCAGTGGCAGCGGCATATAGAGGAACTGATGTTTGCATATTCCTCCTGCAGCCGCTGAATGCCTACAGGAAGGAGAGGAGGAGAATTAGGCATTCAGGGGCTGCAGGAGGAATATGCAAACATCAATTCCTATCCAGCTTCTTTTGCTGCTCCCCCAGTGCTCTCCGCCCTCCTGTGCTCCCTCCCCCCTCCCCCAGGGCTCCCCTGTTCTCTCCCAGTGCTCTCCAGTTCCCCCCAGTGCTCTCTGTCCCCCTCAGTATGCTCCGCACATGCGCTCTCCATCCCCGGTGTTCTCCAGCCCCCATAGTGCTCTCCAGACCCCCACAATGCTCTCCAGCTCCCCTAGTGCCCTTCAGCTCCTCCAGTGCTCTCCAGCCCCCTATTGTATTATGTCTGCAGTCTCTAACAATCCCCTGTATCATGCCCTCGGTCTCGAATCATCTCCAGTTTCATGTCCCCAGTCTCCAACCATCTCCTGTATCATGTCCTCAGTCTCTAACCCTCTCCGACATCATCTCTTCAGGATCTAACCCTCTCCTGCATCATGTCCTCAGTCTCTGACCACCCCCCCCCCTCCTGGACCATACCAGGCTGCATGCCTTCAACATATGGAGTATGGGTGCTTTAGGGCGGGGGGGGGGACTGAGCACCTTGTCCCCATGTTGATGAGGACAAGGGCCTCTTCTCGACAACCCTTGCCGGTGGTTGACGGGGTCTGCAGGCAAGGAGTTTATCCCATCACGCCTCGGGATGTGGCGTCATAAGGGGACGGGCCTCCGGATAACGTAAGCGGATGGCCCCGCCGCATGCCTATATAACTGAATGCAGAGTGTGCACACAGCATAAGTCCGGGAGATCGCGTCGTGTCAACATGGGAAGAAGGACAGACGGAGAAGACAGCGGAAAAAGAGCAGAAGATAGAAGAGGATAGAAGACCCCTCAGAAGATAGAAGGCCGAGCAAAAGAGCAGGAGAAAGAAGACGGCGGAGAGGGAGAAGAGGCAGAGAGGGGAGAAGATGCCGGAGCTGATTCAATAAAATATTTTAAAAAGCTGTGTAGTGTGGTTTTTTTTTTTACACTTTTTTCAGGTTAATGGGTAGGGGTACAATGTACCCTATACTCATTCACACAGGATGGGGGGGCCAGGAGCTGGGGGCCTCCTTGTTAAAGGGGGCTTCAAGATTCCGATAAGCTCCCTGCCCGCAGACAAGAGGCTCTTCTCCCCATCAACATGGGGATAAGGTGCTTTGGGGAGGGGGCGCAGTGCCCCTCTGCCCCAAAGAACCCATACTCCCCATGTTGAGGGCATGTGGCCTGGTATGGTCCAGGAGGGGGGGGGGGGGGGCGCTCACTCATCTCCACCCCCTTTCCTGGCCTGCCAGGCTGCGTGCTTGGCTAAGGGTCTGGTATTGATTTTGGGGGGACCCCACACCATTTTTTTGGCGTTGGGGTTCCCCTTAAAATCCATATCAGACCGGAGGTTCTGGTATGCTCCTGGGGGGGGGGGGGGGAGCCCATGCAATTTTTTTTAATTTTTTTGCGGGGTCCTGCTTCCCAATCCTCGGTACACAAGTCGCGCCGCAAGTCAGATCATCATCTTCTGGTGTGATTTCTACTATTCAAATCAATTGGCCATAGGGAACCATTGAGTTGAATAGAGGCATGAGAAGTGCGGCTTACAGCTAGCGCCGAAAAACGTGCAAAAACACTGCTGTGAAAACACTCAAAAAAGCTGAAAAATGTCACTAAAAGCTACTGTCATTTTTTAGTGCTCAGGCAATCCCTCAAAACTCATCTCTTCAGGGATGCCTATCACACCTCCAACTAATCTTTTACCACTTCCATCAACTTATTCCCCAAAGTTAGAACCTTTTGTACTACCTGCCCCACGCTATTAGATTGTAAGCTCTTCTGAGCAGGGTCATCTTAATCATCTTGTATTTTATTGTATTGTAACTGTATTGTCTCCCTTTTAAATTGTAAAGCACTACGTAAACTGATGGCACTATATAAATCCTGTATAATAATAATACTAATAATAATAATAGTGCTGCCAGGTGGATGTGCTAACCACTTAGCCACTGTGATGCCCATCCAAGCATCTTTAGGAGGAGGAGAGGTGTTGGAGCTTTAGCAAAGTGGACCAGGTGGGTGTGAGCTGTAAGCAGGGAAGAAACAAATGGCAGGCAGAAACCAGCAGGAGCAGGGACACGGAGAACTGAAGATGCCACATATGTTGCATTCTGTGTTTATTTAAGTTTTATGCATCTGTTTATAGTATGCAACGCAGTACTGCTTTGCTATGTATAGAAGGTGCTAGTGAAAATAATCACAGTAGGTGCTGTGCGCTGAGCTATATATAATTTAGGCTCCTAAACTATGTAGCGTACACAAACCTGACATTATACACCTGACCCCTACACTATGTACATTATACTCATAGATAGATAGATAAAAAGTCCATCTAGTTCAACCAATAGAGAAAAATAAATACATATATAGAGTAAAAAATAGAAAACCACCAAATACAGAATCCTATACCCACAGATGATCTCTGTGCATTCTGTACATTACACATCTGGTCCCTGCACATGTACTTTTACACATCCTGGACTCTTGCACCTTGTACATTAAAGTGGTTGTAAAGTCGCCCCACCTCCCCAAAAAAACCCTGCAAAGCAAAAGGCATAATGAGCTAGTATGCAACGCATACTAGCTCATTACGAAACACTTACCTCAGAACGAAGCTGTTGCAGCGGTCTCGGCACACCGCTGTGACCGGCAACATTGTTCTTCTGGGTCTGCGGCTCCGTCCAATCACAGCGCGGGCTCCAGCGCTGTGATTGGCGGAGCCGGGCTGACGTCACTCCCGCGCATGCGCACGGGAGCCGTCATTTACGGCATGAATACAGAAGAAACAGCATCCTGGGCTACCCCGGGTGCCGATTCTTCAGTGCGCATATGCCGATGACGTTGGCACATGCAGATACAGGGGATATCTCCTAAACCGATCAGGTTTAGGAGATATTTCCTGAACCTACAGGTAAGCCTTATTGTAGGCTTACCTGTAGTTTAAAGTGGTTGTCATGACTTGACAACCACTTTAAATTCTTTTGTACATAAGCTCAAGTTTCAAGTCCCTCCCACTGTTAAAATAATTTTCCCAAACCTACTATTCACTGCGCTAAGAGAGTTGCTATTAGCCCTGCCCACCAATCCACCCCCTACTTGGTCCTTATTCTCAGGAATTCAAATTTTTAAAGTTCCCAGGTATGTTTGCATATTACTAGGAGATTCGTCAACCTTCAGTCCTCAAACTTATAATAAAGACACAAAACTGTGTGACGTGGGTTTAAACTGCCACAGCAGCCATTTTTTTAACAAATTAATAAATAACAGAAATAGAACAATTTCAACAATGCAAATTCAACAATGCAACCAGTAGAGAGTCTTTGGGAGTCCTTAGGCACACTTTATGACTATAATCAAACCGTTTCCTCAGCCGTGAAGACGTTGTGACTCACATTTTAGACTTTCCCTTAGGTCACCTAGCTCCTGGGAGAGCCACCAACAACCAAACAGGTGAAAGGCACTTTCACTTTCACATTCCCTAGATGGGCTCCCAATTCTTTAACAATATGGTTAATCACTGACCCCCCCCCCCCCCCAAAGACCCCCTGACCTGCAAGCTTATGTGTTAAGTACCAAAAGTTCAATTTTTTTTTAAAATAGAAAAATGTGTAATACAAAAACTTCCCCCAACCCCGAATATACCATAAAGCCAGAATACAGAGTGGGAGGGACGTAAAGTTTTCTCGATTGACTAACCATCAACCCTTGCACTGGACCACCCTTGCAGCTCCACCGTGCCCATCTGACCCTCAGCCTCCAATCAGGTAAGACTACACCCCTACCACACTAATCTACAGTGTTTTTAACCCTTCTCTGACCTGTTCCTCCCTTAGTCATGACGACCCTATTCTATTCTCTCTTCTCCGGGTCGAACCTTCTGCACATTCCCCTTTAGATTTACCAAAACAATATAATGTGAAGATCTACTAAAACAATCCAATCTGTATCCAGGCTTGCCCTACACAGTTTCTGGCAGCTCTAAGGAGATTGCGCAATCAGATTGTAACATCAGCTTTACTGTAGTCTCACAGGGACAGTAAAAGTCACTTATAATGGCCATGGTAAGTGGTCACAGCAGCAAACTCATCTGTCAAGATCTCACCACTGGAGCCTGGATATAGAAAAGCTAATGGATTATTCAACCTGTCAGCGGCTACCTAAATCTAAAACCTGCTTGTGGAGGGTCTTAATGCAACATGATGCCGTACCAAAATATTGCTGATCCCTGCGTGTACCCGCAGTTCTTTAAAAAAAAAGAGCTTGCTTGGGGCATCGCATGAATACAAGCTGATTGCTCTCTGTTGGTGTTTCTGTGTCTGAAGCCTTCCTTTGCTCCAAAGACCAAATACTGTCACCCTGGGAATCACTGGCAATTTAATATTTCCTCAACCTCCGCTGCTAAGTTCATAATCTGTACATTTTACTATTATAATAAAGCTGTGATATGCAGCTCTAAAACACCAAAGAAAAATAGCAGCTCTCAGTTAGATTAATAAAGGCGAATATGAAGCATTCTGTTTATGGCAACTTGCGTGCACGTTTTCCTGAACAATAAACCGAACAGAATCTCTGCTCTGCTATGTTACATAAATCTGCACTTTAATGAAATATAGGAACTATTTATGAAAATGATGTATTTTCCTGGGAGGAATGTAGCTGGCAAGCACTGATTTAGCCTTTCTACGGAATGATATTTAGTAACACTGCCACCATGCCTTAAAGTGAATTACCAGAGAATCAATAACGAGAGGAAAAACGCCAGAAAGAACTTGCTGAGCACAGAGGGAAATCAACAGACAAAAGAAAATAAGTGATTATAAACCCTCAGCCCACATTGTTTACACGCCGGCAGAATTAATATTTATGTGTGGTGCCGGTTTGTGGTGAAAAAGACATCAATCATCCATTTGCAATCAGTTAAACATGTCACACCTATGGCAGACGCTGGATGCACTTTTTTTTATGCTAAACTGAAGATAAGCGGTTTATACATATAACTTGGAGCCATAAAGAGGGCAGGAGCCAACCAATCCAAATACAGCTCTCAGCTGTCTATTGAAGGAAGGATATTGTGATTGGTTTCTTAACCTGCCGTTTGAAATGTGTTCTAGAACTAGCTGACATGTATGTGGATTTACTGCAATCTAAGATGCAAAATAAGGCTTCAAATTGGGAGAGGAAACCTTTGGCCAGGGGCAGTAATGGATTATAAGGAGGCAAAAGGGGCAACTGCCTGGGCCCCCTGACAGATGAGGCCCCCTCTATACAAAAACAATATAAACAATAATAAAAAATTATATCAAGTAATTAAAAAAATAATAATATAAAATAATACAAAAAAATGACTTTTTATTAACCTCTATACGACTGCACCTTGCAGATATACTGTGGCAGGGCAGCCACTCTGCGGCAGGTCACGTATTAAGCCTCGTACACACAGGACAACAATCGCATACAACAGGTCGTACTAACGACCGTTGTATGCGATATCGATCGTTTGTATGCGCGATTTGAACAGTCGAACATACGACGGTCGTACAAGGGAGTTATATGAGCAGACTAGAAAACTTGGTCGTACCAACAAGCGCTCATACGACCGTTGTATCGTGTGTACAGAGCAGTTGGTACAACAAGTTGTATTGTGCAAAACACTCATGCTCAGAAGTCAGGAACGGCCGGATGCTAATTACATGCACCTGAACGTTCTTCTGTGCTCCTACGATCATGTAGTGCAGTCAGTATGCTAGATACAACAGCCAACATACGATTTGCGATGATCGTACGTACGATCGTCGTCCCGTGTGTACGAGGCTTTAGGTGCGTGATCTGGCACTCCTGGGTCTAGGGCGTGCACGTGCATGCACCGCCGACGAGGAGCCAATCAGCAGGTCCGGCAGACGCGATGTCTGCTGGGACCCGCCGATGATTCCGGTGATGGGCAGAATGGCAGTCTGCCTATGTAAACAAGGCAGACCACCGATCTGTGACATGGGAAGGCAGTGATCTTGTGTTCCTTCTAAGCAGAAACATGGATCTCTGCCTTCCCACACTACAACCACCCCCACACAGTTAGAAAGCACTCCCAGGGAACACAGTTAACCCTTTGATTGCCCCTAATGTTAACCCCTTCCCTGCCAGTGGCATTCGTACAGTTGCAGTGCATATTTTTTAGCACTGAGCACTGGTTTCCAAAAAGTGTCAAAAGTGTCAAAAGTGGCCCGATTTGTCTGCAGCAATATCACAGTCCCACTATAAAGCCTCGTACACACGGTGTGACGGTCGTACAACAACGGTTCGTACAACAGCTTGTTGTACGATCATCCAATCGTTAGTACATGCAATTAGAACAGCTGATGTGTGACGGTCGTACAACAGACATTGGATGAGCAGACTAGAAAACTTTTGCTGTACAACAAGGCGTTGTACGACTGTTGTATCGTGTGTACAGAGAAGTTGGGCCAACAAAGCTGTGCGTGCAAAACACTCATTCTCAGAAGTCAGGAACGCCCGGAAGTGTCCATTCGTGTAAACCTACGTTCCTAATTCACAAATCACATTCACCTGAACTTCCTCTTTATAGGCTCGTAGCATGTCACCACCTTAGGCTTGGTCGTATGATCATTAGTGCACGCTTAAGTCACACTCCCATCATCGCCACCATTACTAGTAAAAAAAAAGAAAACTGAAAAAAATAAATAAAAATATATCTCATAGTTAGTAGACACTATAAATTTTGTGCAAACCAATGTACACTTACTGGGATATTTTTTACCAAAAATATGTAGCAGAATATATATTGGCCTAAATTTGTGAAGAAATTTGATTTGATACATTTTTTTTATTGGGTATATTTTATAGCAGAAAGTAAAAAAGATTTTTTTTTTTTTTTTTTTTAATTGTTGGTATTTTTTTGTTTATAGTGTAAAAAATAAAAATCCACAGAGGTGATCAGATACCACCAAAAGAAAGCTCTATTTGTGCGGAAAAGAAGGGGGAAAAAAGGCTCTAGCCAGGGGTCCAAATACAACCAAGCGGCACTTTCGTGATATACATTCATATCTTCCTGTGTCTGCTTCATTTGTGGCTTTGGCATTATGTCACATGACGTACCAGAGCCTCAAAGGAAGTCAAGGCTTTAAGACTTTCCTCTGCTAGATGCTGTGATCATATTTATGAATGGGAAGCAGATAGATATATAATCCCCTCCATGTGTTACTGATTACAGTTCCCACTGAAATCGGTGTCTAAATGGTAAAATATCGCCTCTCAGACCACCGGCCAAACATATCTTATTTAGGATTAGCCCAGGGGGCAATTTCCCCTCCTGCCCCCCAGCCCAGTACTCCCCTTCCTCCAGTGCATACAGGGAATACAGTCTACCTGCTCAGAGATAAGTTTTTTATTCGGGGTAGGTGAGGTAATTCTCAACTGCATTAAAAAGAAGTCATACTTTGCCCATATATATCAGGCAACATGCATTGACTGTACCCTACACTCCCCTACCTCCTCCATCTAACACCAGAGATCCTTGAAATTCATAGTTACATAGATTGAAAAAATATACAGTATCTTACAAAAGTGAGTACACCCCTCACATTTTTTGTAAATATTTTATAATATCTTTTCATGTACACTGAAGAAACAACACTTTGCTACAATGTAAAGTAGTGAGTGTACAGCTTGTATAACAGTGTACATTTGCTGTCCCCTTAAAATAACTCAACACACTGCTATTAATGTCTAAACCGCTGGCAACAAAAGTGAGTACACCCCTAAGTGAAAATGTCCAAATTGGGCCCAAAGTGTCAATATTTTGTGTGGCCACCTTTTATTTTCCAGCACTGCCTTGACCCTCTTGGGCACGGAGTTCACCAGAGCTTCACAGGTTGCCACTAGTCCTCTTCTACTCCTCCATGACAACATCACGGAACTGGTGGATGTTAGAAACCTTGCACTCCTCCACCTTCCTTTTGAGGATGCCCCACAGATGCTCAATAGGGTTTAGGTCTGGAGACATGCTTGGCCAGTCCATCACCTTTACCCTCAGCTTCTTTAGCAAGGCAGTGGTCATCTTGGAGGTGTGTTTGGGGTTGTTATCAGGTTGGAATATTGCCCTGCCACCCAGTCTTTGAAGAGAGGGGATCATGCTCTGCTTCAGTATGTCACAATACATTGTTGGCATTCATGGTTCCCTCAATGAACTGTAGCTCCTCAATGCCAGCAACACTCATGCAGTCCCAGATCTTGACACTCCCACCACCATTCTTGACTGTAGGCAAGACACACTACTTGTCTTTGTACTCCCCACCTGGTTGCTGCCACACACGCTTGACACTATCTGAACCAAATAAGTTTATCTTGGTCTTATCAGACCACAGGACATGATTCCAGCGCAGCAAACTGTTTTCAGGTTTTCTTGTGAATCATCTTTAGATGGTTCCCTTCTGAGACCACAACCATGAAGACCAATTTGATGCAGTGTGCAGCGTATGGTTTGAGCACTGACAGGCTGACCCCCACCCCTTCTACCTCTGCAGCAATGCTGGCAGCACTCATAGATCTATTTCCCAAAGACAACCTCTGGATATGATGCTGAGTACATGCACTCAACTTTTTTGGTCAACCATGGCGAAGCCTGTTCTGTGTGGAACGTGTCCTGCTAAACCGATGTATGGTCTTGGCCTATGTGCTGCAGCTCAATTTCAGGGTCTTGGCAATCTTCTTATAGCCTAGGCAATCTTTATGTAGAGCAACAATTCTTTTTTTCAAATTCTCAGAGTTCTTTGCCATGAGGTGCCATGTTGAACTTCCAGTGACCAGTATGAGAGAGTGAGGGTGATAACACCAAATTTAACACACCTGCTCCCCATTCACACCTGAGACCTTGTAATACTAACGAATCGCATGACACCAGGGAGGGAAAATGGCTAATTGGACGCAATTTGGACATTTTCACTTAGGGGCGTACTCACTTTTGTTGCAAGCAGTTTAGACATTAATGGCTGTGTGTGGAGTTATATTGAGGGGACAGCAAATTTACACTGTTATACAAGCTGTAAACTCACTACTTTACATTGTAGCAAAGTGTAAGTGATCCTTGTAGAACCTGAAAATTACTGTACTAAGCAACACTACTATGGTGATTGTCGCTGGCTTCCGGGCACGGACACCATTCAGAAAAAGAGGTGGTGAGGGAAGTGATGTCACAAACTCCAACTTGTCCTATCAAAGAATGGCTTAAAGTAAATCAACTGCAGCAGTTTAATCATGAACCCTGGTGTAAGAAAATGTTGGCAGAGAAAAAAGTATCTCATGGCCACCAATTAGGTCCCAACTTGCCTTGGAAGTTTAAGGCTTAATATACATGGGACATCTGACAACCTCTCCTGAACGATTTAACATGACAGCTAGAAACCGATATTTAAAAACGTCCGTTTAGCCACGTTTACATGCCGCGTTTAGCCGTGTTTGCATCTAGGACCCTTTTTTTTCCTGTAAAATTTAAAAACTAAACTCTCCTAGACGTGAGCTACTGCATTTAGGCGCATTTACAAGCTGTTACAGGCATTTGCATTGCAAATGCGTCTGAACATCTGTCCCGAATGCATTTTTTTGCCTTCCAACAAATGCCTCTAAACTCAACTGCCTAGAAAGTACTATAAACATCCCTGTGTACATGTACTGATAAGATAACATAGAGGAGAGTTCAGGGGCAGTTGAAAAAAATGTCCAACTGCCCCTGAATGTCTGTTTAGCAGCAGCAGTGTGCATGAGGCCTAAATGTGATAAAGATAAGAGAGGGATGGGCACTCGAACAACGTTCACCTGTTCAGCAAAATTAAAAAATTATGGGGCACTAGCGGGAACTTTGAGCGCCTCATAATGCATTCCAATGGCGGGGGAAGCACCCTTCTGATTGGCCATGGCATGCATGTGACCTGCATTCTTTGGCCAATCACAGAACACTCTGCTGTGAGAGATATGAATGGCTAAAGGCAGCATGCCTATAGCCAATCACTGCTCAGCAGCCTCAATCCACGCCCCACGCTATATAAAGCTGCTTGTACAGCGGCTCTATGTAGTGTGTTAAACAGTGGATAGAGAGACAGTGAGTTTAGTTAGCGGCGTGTAGGCAGTTCAGTGTAGCTAGTGATTACTTTGAAACAAATATTAGATAGATAGATAGATAGATAGATAGATAGATAGATAGATAGATAGATAGATAGATACATAGATACATAGATAGATACATAGATAGAGCAATATGTATACAGTCAGCAGTTAGTACAGTCAGTTAGCGCAGAGTGAAATCTATAAATCTATAGTAGATAGATAGGGCGATCTATGTACAGTCAGTTAGTGCAGGCAGTGCAAGAATATATAAATACCTTCCTAGTGTGTGTATATATATATATATATATATATATATATATATATATATACACACACACAA
>BLSH010086035.1:345586-365749 GCA_018402905.1 Glandirana rugosa
AGTCCTCGTCTACATGTTACTGGTACCTACACTGTATATCAGCACTCCACACACAGAGCATATTTAGTGTACAATAAATATCAGTGCATTGGGGGGTGTACATATGGTATATAGTACACTACTTGACTTGGTGTATTAAAATATATACAGTCTAGTATATATACACACAGTGTATTGAGTATATCAATGCATTCGGAGATGTGGCATATAGTACACTGCTTGACGTGGTGCCTTAAAAAAAAAGTATGCAAAAAATGCATGGTGTGCCCAGAGCCAGGAGCTGAACAAACATCTGTCCAACATACCATCAGCTGTTCCATGGGGATTGCATCCCCGGGTACATTTGTTTTGTATATCTTTGCGGTTTTATACCACCTCAGCTCTCAGGAGAGACGTTGTCCACAGTTTGCCTTCAGTGCTCACGACTATATGTCACATCCATGGTCATTGTACATCTGCTCCTGAGGAATGGATATAATTCCATGAAATGCCTCAAGCTTTTAGATGCTACATTCAGATGTTTACAGTGAGCTTTTAAATGTTACATCCAGATGTGTAGAATATGGATTTTTAATCTATTCTCACCAATGTTTTGATGGTTTATGCCTACATTAACCATGTTGGGTTCTAATTTACAAGAGAATATGGATTGATGAATTTTGCATATTGTAAGCCCTGTACCATTACAATGTCTTTGTACCTGTAATTATATGAACTTACTTGTTACTATTTATTTTATACTTGCATGCGTGCCATGAGTATGTGCATTTATATATGGAATGAATACATTATTATCAGCACCACATGTCTTGTTTGCTTTCCTGCTGCATGCTTCATTCAAAGTCCCAAAGTTTCTCCCCTAGCAACCGAAGTTGATCGAGCCGGGGAAATACACTTTGTTCCACTAGTTGAGGAATTACACTTTGGGGAAGAACTTATGTGCTCTGCCTGCTTTTCAGTACTACAGTAACATGTTTTGTTGTCCATAGCAACCAGCGGGAGCTGTTGTCAAGTCACAGACTGTTCTCTGACTCTGGAGTGACTGTGAAAATTCGGAGTACTTGGCTGCCCCTTAGTTGGTTCCTCCTGGCTTCCACAGACTGCTCTCTTTCTCCCTCTCCCAGACTGTCCCAGCCATCTCCTCCAACTCGCAGAGGCCGCCACTCACTGACTTATTGGTGGATTCCTTTAAAAAGTATCCTTCCATGTAGACCTCAGCTGCTCTCCTGCTCTCCTGATCCTCCTGTGCCACTCCAGCAGCCAACTCCTGCTCCGAACTGCCCCAGGCCTCAGTTTCAACCCCCCCCAGAAGGGGGATTCTCTCCCAGGCAAGATCTGCTCTGCAGCTCTTGACTACATCCTCACTCTTCCACCCAAACTCTCCTGACACCTGCTGGCAGATTTCTGTATTTAAGGCCTCCCCCCTGCCAATCCAGCCTGTAGATTGGTCAGGGCTCCTTGTCATACATCAGGAAGTGACATCTCCTCCTCCATCCCCCTTTCCAGAACTTTACAAGCTCAAGAGGGAGGAATCTCCAAGGGGTTTTCCTTCCCCCTATCTCCAGCCCCTCCCTGAGCTACTCCCCTATCCCAGATCAAAACATTCAGGCCTGCATCTACAGTCAGGCCTGACTATATTTTTCCTTTCTTATCAAAAATCTACAAAAGTAAGCACCTATACTATGAGGGCACTACAAGTATATTTATCCAAAATATCTTTTTTAGCTTTGGATTAGAACACATGTCAGTTTTTATTGCCATCTGTGCTCCTATTAAGGAGATTCCCCTTCTCTATTTCTCCTGTTTACCATTATCATTGAAAGTGAAAGTAAAAGAAATTCCCAAGTTTTGGTTTGTCCGCGGAAAAATAATAGAAGAGAAGTCTTCCAATGGGGACATTAGTTCTGGTGACTTGGGGGTACCCAAGGAATTCCCTTTATTTGCAGGGATTTCCTCTTACTTCCTGTTTGACTATGGAACAGGAAGTGAAGGAAAATCTCCGTAATGGGACAGAGATGTTGAAAAAAAATCTGACATTGGTTATAAACCTCCCTTGCTCTATCCAACATGAAAGAAAACGTTTTGCTTATAGTTCTACTTTAATTTATGAAGTCTTGTATATTTCAAAATATGTAAGCACAGACATGTGCTGCTGGTTTTATCAAGGGGGCAATAAAAACAAACTATTTAAGGATGAGGGGAGGGGTGCATTTTTATTTTGTGCCATTACAGAAGGCTCTTATTATGAATTCTTTGTGTGTTTGTGTATGTAGTGCTATTGCAGTACCCCAGTTACAGAATATCTATAGTCAGTGCAGTAGTGCAGAAAATGTTGAGTATTGTGTAAATCAATGATAATTATAGTGATAGTAGATAGTTACAGTTGATGTTGCATAATTATGCTCTTTGATAGGTTACAATGTTGTTGTGTGTTTTATAAAACCCATACTCATTATAGTACACTGGTATACTCTATGACAATAAGGAATAGCAGATGCACTCAATGCTGCTGAACGCCCTGGAAAAGGAAAGTAACTGATGAAGAGTGAAAGTGACACATGACACATTCAGATATGTTTAAATATAACAAGTTCTTGCAGTGTTTCCAATCTGATCTAAATCATTAGGCGATGGGGTATTAGCACATGTAAAGATGAAATACATGCTTAGAATCAAGTAAGTAATAAATAAGATGTGTATGATGTCTCCACATATATTACAAGCATTAGTTAACTGATCCTACTTATTAAAATGCTAAAAAGATGGTAAGAAGGCCACAGGAAAGCAGAGGAAATAAAATCAGAGATACGATGAAATGTATTTGAGACATGGACGTGCATTTTACAGATTTCTGTAATCAGATACAATATATTACTCACAGGCCATAAGAAATGGTGAGATGTACACAGTGATCTCTATGGCGACTTGGGGAGAATCCATATAGTGTTGCAGAAGCCATTTATTTCCCAGGTGAGGGTGTAATGTAGTCACAGCAGATGGTACAAGAGGCCGTATTGTCTGTACAATGACTTATCTAGGGAGCAATGACATTTTGCTAATAATTTTAGATAAATTATGCAATCAGAAGAGATCTTCACCAACCGTATTACATTGCAAAATAGCTGGCTTATATAACCATCAATAAAAACTGTCCACCTTTGTAAAAAAGATCACTGTTGCTGCCTGGAAGAAGCAAGCTCTATTTATCGTTGAAACAAAGAATTATTTTTATAAATGTTCATAATTATTTTAATTAAATAATTAATTACTTTTTGTGTGTTTTTAATTAAGAACGTCTTTTTTCAGACACTAAAAAAATCATGTGAATATGGACCCTATGGACTCTTGGTTCAAAATTGAGCTGGCCTACACCTGTCCTATGTTATATATATCTCTAATAGCTCTTACAGGAATTAGGCCCGCTTGCCGCTCACTGAAGGCCACTGTTCATTTCCCCTTTACCCACACCGTTTCTTCTCCTGTCTTTCAAATAGATATTTTATATACCTCATCTGTCTTAGCCTGTATTCACACTTGAGTGTTTTTCTACTCATTTCCACACATCTGACTAAGCTCAACATGCAGAATCCAATTCTTTCTAATTGACCCTGTTCACATTCAGTAAAGGAGCGCCTGGTATCCAGTAGATGCAGGTTTTAAAGACGTTTTATTTGAAGTCACAACAATAAAAAGAGGCCAACGTGTTTCAGGGGACCAAGGACTCCCCCTTCATCAGGGCTTCTGTTGAAAGTTATTAGAGAATGGTCCTGTTGGGGACCATGCTGCCTCTGAACCTACAGTCAGCATTTCGACATCTATCAGTCCGATCCATATGCCAAAGGCAGTCCTCAACAGAACCATTCTTTAATAACTTTCAACAGCAGCCCTGATGAAAGGGGAATCCTTGGTCCCCCGAAACATTTTGGCCTCATTTTATTGTTATAACTTCAAATAAAACGTCTTTCAAACCTGCATCTACTGGATACCGGGCACTCCTTTACTTCCACTCCAGCATACGTGGAGTTGACCACAAGGCTGTACCCCGAGGTAATAGCCCAGACCCTAACAGGAATCACTACCACCTGTTTCTCAAACCGGGCACGAACCTCTGGGAACAAACGTTTCCTATCCGCCCACACTTTTGCATACCCTACAGCAGTGACTGATCGAGTCAGTCCAGCCCAATCTACACCCCACTCATAAGCTACTGTTCACACTCAGACACCCTATGCTCTACGACATATGCTCATGAAGGTACACATGCTTTTTTAAAACGTATCAAGGGGATTTTAGTCCCATAGACTTTGATAAGGGTGCGTAAATGCCCCATTAACGCTTTCTCATGCATTATTGGGTACGTTTTTATGCCTGAAGAACTCCTCTCTCCTATAGATCTGCTCTCCTCTCCTTCCCCAGCCCAGAAAACACACTTCTGAAACTTGATACACATGAAAAAATACTTGTCAAATGCCTGTAAGGGCCCATTCACACTAGAAACTGCACATTTACTACATGTTTTTATCTTGCAAATATGCATGCATTTGATGTGCATTTTTATGTGCATTTACATGCAGTTGATGTGCATGCTTCATGCAGTTGACACACATTTTTTTATCTGCATTTGTCCTGTGAGGTCACTTCCTTCATATTTCTTTCCCTGGGCTTCTATGTGCACTGTGATGCATTGCAGTACATTTACGTGCGTTTATGTTTTTGCGCGTTTGCTGTGTCGAAAAATGCAGCATGCTCTACTTTTTTTGACTGCACTGTACTGCCCTGCAATAATGTGAACTATGCCCATAGGATTACCTTGATTTTGGACTGTCTATGCCAGCCTTACTCAACCTTTACAACACAGAGGAACCCTTGAAATTATTCTCCGGTCTTGGGGAACCCCTGCTAAAAATGAAAAATCTTCAACTCCTGATACATTAGTGTGATGGTCAATGGGAAGAATGCTCCTTACACTTGTGGTCATTGAGAAGAATTAGCCACTTACAGATAGCTAAAAAGATCAATGGTGTCATTGGGAATTTATCGGAGAGGTAGAAATTGATCATTGCTCAAGGAAAACCCCTAGCAACCTCTGGAGGAACCCTAGGGTTCCACAGAACCC
Source organism: Glandirana rugosa (assembly GCA_018402905.1). Lineage (NCBI taxonomy): Eukaryota > Metazoa > Chordata > Amphibia > Anura > Ranidae > Glandirana > Glandirana rugosa. The sequence goes on from BLSH010086035.1 coordinate 350,703, forward strand.
TGGTTGAGAAACCCTGGTCTATGCATTTAGAGTGTAGTCAAAAATGCAGCCAACTGCATCCCGCTGTGTGAATGGGCTCTAATACGTTTGTAAAAAGCCTGGAATAAACATTTCTAATTCACAAGGAATACGCTCTGCTTGCACTCTGCTCAATTGTGAATGCAGTATTAAAGGCCAAACTCACATTCTAAACATCTTTTCTGCTTCCCCATTCCCTCTTGTATCCTGCACTTCTTTTCTACAAATACCGCCTTCTCGTTATTTTCCACCATACAGTGTCAGCTTCTACTACAGCTTTATCCTTTGCCATCTTAGGTGAACAATAATACATCGTTCTTGATGCGGGATTTGCTGCATATTGATTGCATAGCCTTTAGGCTTCTCAGTTCTCATAATTAAGCCAGTAAAGCCACTGGAGATACATGAACACTGACTGTAAACTTATATTTATGGCTGATCCCCCTTTGAAAGAACACTGTTTTGATCTTTCTTTCTTTCTTTCTTGTATGCTGTTTGTGTTACTATAGTTATACTTGAATGTGTTGTCATTGATTTTAACACTTGTTCATTCATAATAAAGATAACGGAAATTAAAAATGAAATCAGTATGCTGCATGTAACACTGAAGTGCAGACCAGAGTGTGAGAATGTGTTGGCAAACTCATCAGGCTTGACTATGGGTGCAGATCAATTTTCCCACATTTATCTTCATATTGGCATCTATGTTGAGGCAATTCATCTCTCTGCCCCTGCATTATCCCAGTCAGCCCAACCTTTAACAGGGACAATTAAAAGTGAAGTGAATATCCAATAGCCTTCTGGAGGATCAGAAAGTAATTATTTTTTTGCTGGAGCAAATTGGACAATGCTTTATAGTTTTTTTTTTTGCCTTTCTCTGGATCAACTGTGAGTTTAGGATTCTGTATATGGAGGTTTTCTGTTTTTTTTTTTCTGTTGGTTGAACTAGTTGAATTGTGTCTTTTTTCAACCTGACTAGCTATGTAACTATGTAGCCTTCTAATGTAGCATTGTAATGTACCTGACTATGGAGCCCAAGCACCTCTGGCAGAGGAGACAGGGACTGCTAGGGCAGTGGAAGGGCGAAGGTGCTAGGAAGCTGTAGTAGTGAGCTGAAGCTTGGAGACACAGGAGTCCTTCCAGTGGTGGTGTGGAGTCTGGTCACAAGCCTTGTTCTGCAGCAGCCAGACAGACAGGTGTATGGACAGGATCAGGTTCAAGGTCAGGGACAGGCAGAAGTCGGTAATGTGCTGGCAGTGGGGTACCAATTCAGGAAGCAAGACGTAGTCAGGCATCAAAGCCGAGGTCAGTAACACAAGCGAGCAGAGGACATAACAGACAGGGGTGAACCAAGAGAGGTGTCAGATGTAGCAAGGTCAGGAACAAGGTTAACAGATTTTCTAGAATCAGGAACACAGGGACCAGAGCTGAAAACAATCCAGCACTGAGGCCAGGCACACTCTCAGTTTAAATAGGCTGCTGGGTGCCAGAATCTGTGATGTATACGCACGCCTACGTGTACACACACATGCCGTGTGCGCATTCTGGTCCTTACCCGTCTTGGGCTTCTATGCTCACAACTCTGCACATGCGCATAGCAATGCAACACACTATTCCCAGCGCACACGTTCCTGTAATAATGCTTGTATGTAAAAGTGGGTGCTGAGGCGACCACTGTCTGGAACCATAAACAATCAGCGCAAGAGATGTTACCAGCACACCATGGGTCTCCAAAATTAGGTCCAAAACTTCACATTGTTACATCGTTACCTGATGAAAGGGTCCTGCGTGGCTCTGAAACATTGCAGTTTGCTGTAACAATCGCTGAGTAAAGCTTTGGACCAAATTTTGGACACCCATGGTGTGCTGGCGACATATCTCGCTCTGTGGAAAAGAATGAACACTTGCTGCACGAGATCCTTGACATGGAGTTTCTGAATTTATAGTTAAAGTGGATGTAAGCCTGATTCATGAAATTTGACCTAAGCACATATATCTGCAGTGTTTTCTTATCTCTCTCCAAAGCACTATGTCCTGTGTGTTTCTGCCGCATTCTTCTGTTATTAGCATGATAACTTCTGACAAGTTCTCTGTCAACCAAGATAAAACCAGCCTGAAATTTGTGTTGGGATGATGGTTATAAATAGATTAGCAGAGAGCTTGTCTAGACAAGAGGACTCCAGTGGCAACCTGTGAGGCTCTGGTGAACTCCATGCCCAAGAGGGTTAAGGCAGTGCTGGAAAATAATGGTGGCCACACAAAATATTGACACTTTGGGCCCAATTTGAACATTTTCACTTAAAGGTGTACTCACTTTTGTTGCCAGTGGTTTAGGCATTAATGGCTGTGTGTTGAGTTGTTTTGAGGGGACAGCAAATTTACACTGTTATACAAGCTTTACACTCACTACTTTACATTGTAGCAAAGTGTAATTTCTTCAATGTTGTCACATGAAAAGATATAAGAAAATATTTACAAAAATGTGAGGGGTATACTCACTTTTATGAGATACTGTGTGTATATATATTACGCTGCATTCAGTGTAGACTATATATACAGCTCATTCAGTGTATAGTATATAGAGTCCGTTCAGGTAGTGTAAGAATATATATATAAATACAGTACGGTATATAGTTTTATATTGTTTGTTTTTCCATTATTCTTCTATAGTTTGTCTCCTCCTTTCTTTTATTTATGAATTCTCTTCCTCCCTGTAAACATAGATGTAATAATAATATTGTATTGATACAAACAATATAAAATGAAGGATTATGGATCCCCTGTGATCTAGGGTTAATTCATGGGTTATGTATTGTTAATTATTTTTTTCAGTCTTGCTGTTTCTAAATTTTTTCCCCAGATATATTTTCACATATCCGTGGAGGTTTGATATTAGAGGTGTATAAGGGTTAAATTGGGATGAGCAACTGATTCATGTGATGCACCTGTGTGGCTCCACCCTGGAGTTGTGGGATATAAGGTGAATATGGGATAATGGGATTTACACACAGCTTGATGAAGGACAGGTTATGTCCGAAACGGTAGAGTCGCTATGTTATGTGCGTGTAATTGCTTGTAACTGAAGATATTCAGTAAAGGAATTTGCACAAGGAAAAGCGTGTCCCGACGTTTGATTATATATATATATATATATATATATATATATACATACATACACACACACAGCGTATTGAGTGTACCCTATATATCAGTGCATTCAGGGTGTATGTACAGTATTTAGTACACTTGATGTGTATTGAAATATATACAGTCTAGTGTATACAGATATACACACAGCGTATTGAGTGAACACTATATATCGGTGCATTTGGGGGTTTATGGTATATAGCACACTACTTGACATGGTGTCTTCAAATATATAGTCTAATGTATCCAGATATACACACAGCATATTGAGTGAACACTATATATCAGTGAATTCGGGGGTGTATGGTATATAGCACGCTACTTGACATGTTGTCTTAAAATATATACAGTCTAGGGTGTCCAGATATACACACAGCATATTGAGTGTACACTATATATTGGTACATTTGGGGGTGTACAGTATATAGCACACTACTTGACGTGGTGTCTTAAAATGTATACAGTCTAGTGTATCCAGATATACACATAGCGTATTGAGTGTACGCTTTATATCAGTGCATTCGGGGGTGTACGGTATATAGCACACTACTTGACGTGTTGTCTTAAAATATTTAGTCTAGTGTATCCAGATATACACACAGCGTATTAAGTGTACACTATATACCAGTGCATTCGGGGGTGTGCGGTATATAATACAGTGTAGTGCGGTGTTAAAAAAAATACCCATCATGTCAGGAAGGCCACAAAGGAGAGGCAGACACTCCCAAGCCACTAAAAGAGGGCAGGTAGCCTCTGTGACTTCAGTGAAAAGGGGTGGTGGCAGACGTGGTGCATCCTCTGCAGGCGGGTGACGCTTGTCCTTTTTTTTCTGCTGTTGCACATGCTATTGAGCCACAACATGCAGAAGAGTTGGTGGAGTGGATAACAAAGCCGTCCTCATCCGCCTCATCCTCTGTCCCCCAGGCTCGTACAAGTTTGCCTTCCAACGCATCTGGCAAAGCGGCCTATTCCACTGGATCCTTGTCCACAGTTACTCCTTCTGTAGCCCGACCATCATGCATGGAGGAGTCACCCGAGTTGTTCGACCATAGTGTCGGTTACATGCTGATGGAGGATGCGCAGCAGTTTGAAGGCTCCGATGTTGGTTCCCAGGTTGAGGAAAGGAGTAGCATGAGCCTAAAGACAGAGAGCAAGGACAAGAAACTAGCAGTCATGTTCCCCCAGCTGCAGCATACTGCCAAGTTTGCTCCAGTGACGAGGAGGGAGGGGATGATGAGGACACAGACTGTACGTGGGTGCTTGAGAGAAGAGAGGAGGAAAATGAGGAGGAGGAGGCCCAACTCCAACAAGACAGGATGTCCTCCAGGGGCCAGCTTAAGGGCAGCCACCCAATTGCATCAGACCACAGAGCTCCACAGGTGCTGCTGCCTCCCCGCCGACTTCCAAAATTTCTTTGGTGTGGGCATTTTTCAGCACATGTGCAGTAGATCGCACCGTTGCTATTTGCAATCTATGTCTGAAGCGGGTCAGGCACGGCCAGGACTCCAGCCACTTGGGCACTACTGTCTTGAGAAGACATATGACGACCAGCCATGCAGTCTGTTGGCAAGAGTATCTGAAGAACCCACACCAGAAAACAAGGCGGACTTCTCCTTGCTCCTCATCTGGGATCTCAACCCCTGGTATACCTGCAGTCCTCTCCAAAACCTGCACTGAGAGGAATGAAGGTCTAGCAATGCATGCCACAACTAGTACTTGCAGCCAATCTGCTAGCAGTACACCACCAGGTGAATTCAGCAGGCAAAAAAATGTCCCAGCCACCCACATGCTCAGCATCTTAATGCTAGCTTGGACAAATTCCTAGCACTCCAACTGCTGCCTTTTCAGCTGGTAGACTCTGCCCCCTTTCGTGAATGTTTGGAATGTGCTGTCCCACAGTGGCAGGTTCCCAAAATACATTTCTTTTCACGTAAGGCCATTCCAGCTCTCTACCGTCATGTGGAAGGCAATGTTTTGGCCTCGTTGGACAGTGCGGTCAGCAGCAGGGTTCATGTTACCGCTGACTCATGGTCCAGCAGGCACAGTCAGGGATGTTACCTTTCCTTCACAGCGCACTGGGTAACTCTGCTGGTAGCTGGGAAGGATGCAGGACAGGGTTCAGTTTTGGAAATAGTTCCGCCACCACGCCTTCAAAAAGCTGGTGGGGATTTTGCCATATCCGCCTCCTCCACCCCCTCCTCTTCTTCTACCTCTGTGGCCTCTTCTGCAGAATTGTCCTCTGAACCTGCAGTGTTCCCTAAGCGTTCAAGGGGCTATGCAAGCAGTCAGGCTAAAAGATGCCATGCGGCGCTTGAGTTAGTCTGCTTTGGGGACAGGAGCCACACTGGGGAAGAGATTCTTTTAGCTCTGCGGGGGAAGGCTCAGAGGTGGTTGACGCCACGGCAGCTTGAGCCAGGAATGGTTGTATGCGACAATGGCACCAACCTTCTCTCTGCCCTCCGACAGGGACAATTGACACATGTTCCATGCTTGGCACACGTTTTGAATTTGATGGTGCAGCGTTTCTTGGCCAGGTACCCAGGCTTACCAGATATCCTGAGGCAGGCCAGAAAAGTCTTTGGTCGTTTCCGGTGTTCACATAATGCCAGTGCTCGGCTGGCTGACATCCAACGGGAATTCAACCTACCCTCATTTGTGACATGCCCACCAGGTGGAACTCAACATTGGCAATGCTGCAGCGGCTGCATGCACAGCAGAGGGCCATCAATGAGTACCTCTGTGAGCATAACACCAGGACAGGCTCAGGGGAGCTTGGCTTTTTTTTGCCACGTCAGTGGCTAATGATCAAGGATGCATGCACTGTCCTGTCACCATTTAAGGAGGCCACAAGGATGGTGAGCAGCGACAATGCATGCATCAGTGACACTGTCCCTCTAATATTCCTTCTGGAGCATACGCTTCGTGAAATCATGGACAGGGCACTTGAGGCAGAACAGAGGGAGGAAGAGAAGGACTTCCTTTCCTCTCAAGGCCCCCTTTATGCAGAGAGCATTTCTGCAAAGCCGCCAAACACACGGGAGGAGGAAGAGGAGGATTGTGTGAGCATGGATGTGGAGTATAATACACAGCAGTCTTCAAGAGATCATGGTTTTCAGGCCCCAGAAACCCAAGGAGTTGTACGTGGCTGGGAGGAGGTAGTTCCTGATAATGTCATCCTCAGTGACTCAGAGGACACTCATGCCTCCTCAAACGTACGCTGCATGGGCTCTCTGATTCTGAAAAGACTCTAGGATTCGTGGTATCAAGGAGAGGGATCATTAATGGCTGGCAACCCTTCTTGATACACGTTACAAGGGTAAAGTTGCAGAGCTCACCCTGCCTGCACAGAGGGTGCAGAGAATGAAACATCTTCAGGATATCTTGAAGAAAAGTTTGTGCAACGCCTTTCCTCACCCTGGGAGGTTACCATGTCCTGCTGCTGGTCCTGGACAACGTGTTTCTGAAGCTTCGCTCGTTCAGAGGCAGAGTGGTGGAGAAGGTGGCGGGCTGAGCGATGCCTTTAAAAAAAATTTCAGTCCTCAGCACTCAGACCTGATAGGTTCAAACAACCATCGTCAGCGTCTGCATTATATGGTGCAGGAATATATAGGGGCAAGAGCAGACTTGGAGACCTTTCCAACTGAACATCCACTTAGTTACTGGGTCTTGAGGAAAGACCACTGGCCGGAACTTGCTCAATATGCAATTGAGCTACTGGCCTGTCCTGTATCCAGTGTGCTTTTTGAATGGACATTCAGTGCTGCTGGAGGGTTCGTAACCGATCAAAGAGTGCACCTGTCCACAGACTCGGTTGATGGGCTCACATTTATAAAAATGAATCAGTCCTGGATCAGCATCTATCAAGCCCCTGATGCTGATGCAACTGATTCGATTTGCTAGGGATCTGGGATCCATTGAAGACTGCCACTGCTCCTATTCCTCCTGTCCATAATCTAGAACAATATTTTGTATTTAGGGCACCAGCAACACCCAAGATCCAATTTTTCTGCACCTGGTTTACAGGGGCATGCCATAACATTTTTTAAACAAATTTAAAACAGCAGAACCTGCGTCCAATAAGAGTAACTGCAAGGGGTTACAGTGTTCTGGCACTGCCAGCACCCGAGGCCCAATTTTTCACCACCTGTTTGACAGGGGACTTTCGTCACAATTTGTAAACTAATTTACAAAATCAGGCCCAGTTCCTCCATCCAACAAAAGTAACTGCAAGGGGTTACAGTGTTCTGGCGCCGCCAACACCCAAGGCCCAATTTTTCGCCACCTGTTTGGGGGCTTTCGGCACAATGTGTAAATTAATTTACAACATCAGGCCCAGTTCCTCAGTTCAACAAGAGTAACTGCAAGGGGTTACAGTGTTCTGGCACCAAAAGCACCCAAGGCCCAATTTTTCGCCACCTGTTTGACTGAGGGCTTTTGTTACAATTTGTAAACGAATTTACAACAGTAAGGTCCGTGCCAAAATTTTAAGAAGATGATGTGGGGTTCCCCCCCCCCCAAAATCAAAACCAGGCCCTTCAGGTCTGGTATGGAATTTAAGGGGTACCCTGCAACAAAATAAAAAAAAAAAATGACATGGCCCCCCCCAAAATCTGATCACGCAGCCCTGGCATGGCAGGAGGGGGTGGGGACGCCCCCCCTCTGAACCATACAAGGCCACATGCCCTCAACATGGGGAGGATGCTTTAAGGTCGCGCCCAAAGCACCTTGTCCCCATGTTTATGGGGAGAAGGGCCTCATCCCCACAACCCTGGCCGGTGGTTGTGGGGGTCTGAGGGCTTATCAGAATCTAGAAGCCCCCTTTAATAAGGGGGCCCCCAGATCCCGACCCCCCCCCATGTGAATAGGTATGGGGTACATTGTACCCCTACCCATTCACCGAAAAAGGAGTGCAGTGGTAAAAAAAAAGAGGCAGGTTTTGACAAATCCTTTATTGTGTAAAATAGCTAATTTCTTTTTTCTTTCTTCCTCCATCCTCTCCTGGCCCGTTCCTTCTTCTGGTCTTCTGCTTCTTCTTTTAGTATTCTTGCTTCCTCTCTTCGTCTTCAATCTTCAACTTCTTGTTCCTTCTTCTTTAACCACCGCTGCTCTCCCCGCTGCTGCAGCCCAGCTCCTGCGCGTCTCCCAGAATGGGCGGTCTTCATAATGACACTTCTTTTATAAGAAGGGGCGGGGCCACTCAGTGACGTAACCGAGTGAACCCACCCCCTTCTGATGTCAGGCACTGTCAGAGGGGGCGGGTCATCCATTTACGTCACCGGGTGGCCCCATCCCTTTTTTAATTGTTGCGTGGGGTTCCCCTTAAAATCCACACCAGACCTGAAGGGCCTGGTATGGACTTTGGGGGGACCCCTACACAATTTTTTTTTATTTTTGGCGGGGTTCCCCTTAAGATACATATCAGACCTGAAGGGTCTGTTAAGGCCTTTGGGGGGGGGGGGAACCCTACGCAATTTTTTTTTTTAATTTTGGTGCGGGCCCCCCTGTTGTAAATTATTTAAAAAATTGTGATGACTTGCCCCAGTCAAACAGGTGCTGAAAAAATTGGGCCTTGGGTGTTGGCGGTGCCAGAACACTGTAACCCCTTGCAGTTACCCTTCTTGGGCGCAAGAACAGGCCCTGCTGTTGGAAATTAGTTTAAAAATTGTGATTAGTGTTGAGCGAGCCCTAACTGTAAAGTTCGGGTCCGTACCGAACTTTGGGGTGTCCGGGACCCGGACCCAAACACGGACATTTAAAAAAAAGTTTGGGTTCGAGTTCAGGGTTCTGGTATTTGATTCCACGTGTTGAATAGCTGCCAAGGGCAGCCAATCAACAAGTGTTTCACTGGTTTGCCCTTACAAGCCATCACAGCCATGCCTACTAATGGCATTGCTGTGATAGGCCAGTGCATCATGTGACACAGCCTCTATATGGGGCTGGAGTCACCGTGCTGCATGTCATATGCTCTCAGGATAGTTTAGGGAGAGGATGCTGCTGGCTCTGTGAGGGACAGATTGCAGATATTATAGAACATCTCATCCTGCATTACTGAACAATCTGATTGTGGACTAGGTAGAGATACTAGTACTGCTGCTTTGAGGGACAGATTGCAGACCTCATCCTGCTGCACAGAACGATCTGACTGGACTAGGTAGAGTCTGTTGCTTTAAGGGAAAGATTATTGTTCTAAAATCATCTCCAAGTTCTACAGGGAAAGGTTCCAGCTGTTGCTTTAAGGGAAAGATTATTGTTCTAAAATCATCTCCAAGTTCTATAGGGAAAGGTTCCAGCTGTTACTTAGAGGGACAGATTAGTGTTCTAAAATCATCTCCAAATTCTATAGGGAAAGTTTCTTCCAGCCGTTGCTTAGAGAGCCATATTATTGTTCTAAAATCATCTCCAAGTTCTATAGGGAAAGTTTCTTCCAGCCGTTGCTTAGAGAACCATATTATTGTTCTAAAATCATCTCCAAGTTCTATAGGGAAAGGTTCCAGCCATTGCTTAGAGGGACAGATTATTGTTATAAAATCATCTCCAAGTTCTATAGGGAAAGTTTCTTCCAGCCGTTGCTTAGAGAGCCATATTATTGTGGCAATGGCTGGAAGAAACTTTCCCTACAGAACTTGGAGATGATTTTAGAACAATAATATGGCTCTCTAAGCAATGGCTGGAAGAAACTTTCCCTATAGAACTTGGAGATGATTTTAGAACAATGTTCTAAAATCATCTCCAAGTTCTACAGTATAGAGAAAGTTTCTTCCAGATGTTGCTTAGAGGGACAGATTATTGTTCTAAAATCATCTCCTAGTTCTATAGGGAGAGGTTCCTGCTGTTGCTTAAAGGGACAGATTGTTGTTTCTTGCACAAAATTAAAAACCGCATCTACATTGCTGGTTTAAAAAAAAAAAAATTCTAAAAACTACATTTGCGTCCAGCGGTGCATTTCTTGCACAAAAATAAAAAAAATGTCTACAAGGCTGCTTTAAAAAAAAAAAATTCCAAAGACTACATTTGCGGCCAGCGGTGCATTTCTTGCACAAAAATAAAAAAACAGTGCTGGCTACCTCCTCCACCACCACTTTCACCGTCTCCTCAACCTCCAACTCCACATCCACCTCCATTTTTGATTTTTTTATGTGATTTTAGCTTAAAAATTAAGTTATTGTTAAAGTTATTTCCCTATCCCCATTTCTTTGTAGGGCACTTGTCCGACTCTTACCCCATTTTCCTTCCTTTTGCAGACCTCTAGGACTTGCCAGGACTTTGTTACAGCCATTTTTGTGCCTAAAAGTTCAGGTCCCCATTGATTTCAATGGGGTTCGGGGTCCCGGACAAAGTTCGGGTCAAGTTTGGTCCCGAACCCGGACTTTTTCCCGAAGTTCGGCCGAACCTGCAGAACCCGAACTTCCAGAGGTTCGATCAACTCTAATTGTGATGACATGCCCCAGTCAAACAGGTGCTGAAAAATTGGGCCTTGGGTGTTGGTGGTGCCCTAAATATAAAATATTGTTCTGCATTATGGACAGGAGGAATAGGAGCAGTGGCAGTCTTCAAGGGATCCCAGGACTGATTCATTTTTATAAAAGTGAGCCTATCAACAAAGTCTGTGGACAGACGCACTCTTTGATCGGTTATGAACCCTCCAGCAGCACTGAATGTTCGTTTAGAAAGCATGCTGGATGCAGGACAGGCCACTAACTCAATTGCATATTCAGCAAGTTCCGTCCAGTGGTCCATCCTCAAGACCCAGTAACTTAGTGGATGCTCAGTTGGAAAGGTCTCCAAGTCTGCTTTTGCCCCTATATGTTCCTGCACCATATAATTGAGACGCTGACAATGGCTGCTTGAAACTATCTGACCTGGGCACTGAGGACTGAAAGTTTTTTTAAAGGCATCGGTCAGCCGGTCACCTTCCCCACCACTCTGCCTCTGAACGACCAAAGCTTCAGAAACAGGTTGTCCAGCACCAGGACATGGTAGCCTCCCAGGGTCTGGAAAGGCGTTGCACAAACTTTTCTTCAAGGTATCCTGAAGATGTTTCATCCATTGCTCCCTCTGTGCAGGCAGGATGAGCTCTGCAACTTTACCCTTGTAATGGATCAAGAAGAGTTGCTAGCCAGGAATGATCCCTCTCCTAGATACCACAAATCCTATGGTCTTTTCGCAGGCTTTTCAGAATCAGAGAGGCCATGCAGCGTAAGTTTGAGGAGGCATAAGTTTCCCGTGAGTCACTTAGGATGACATTATCAGGAACTACCTCCTCCCAGCCACGTACAATGCCTTGGGTTTCTGAGGACTGAAAACCATGATCCCTTGAACACTGCTGCGTGTTATCCTCCACATCAATGCTGACACAATAATCCTTCTCCTGTGTGTTCGGCGGCTCTGTAGGAATGCTCTCTGCATAAAGGGGGCCATGAGAGGAAAGGAAGTCCTCCTCTTTCTCCTGCTGTTCTGCCTCAAGTGCCCTGTCCATGATTTCACGAAGCGTATGCTCCAGAAGGAATATTAGAGGGACAGTGTCACTGATGCATGCATTGTCGCTGCTCACCATCCTTGTGGCCTCCTTAAATGGTGAAAGGACATGGCATGCATCCTTGATCAGTAGCCACTGACGTGGCGAAAAGAAGCCAAGCTCCACTGAGCCTGTCCTGGTGCCATGCTCCCAGAGGTACACATTGATGGCCCTCTGCTGTGCGTGCAGCGGCTGCAGCATTGCCAATGTTGAGCTGCACCTGATGGGCATATCACAAATGAGGTGGTTGGTGGGCTGGTTGAATTCCTGCTGAATGTCAGCCAGCCGGGCACTGGCATTGTATGAATGCCGGAAATGACCAAAGACTTTTCTGGCCTGCCTCAGGATATCTGGTAAGCCTGGGTACTTGGTCAAGAAAAGCTGCATCCACCAAATTCAAGATGTGTGCCAAGCATGGAGCATGTGTCAAGTGTCCCTGTCGGAGGGCAGAGAGGAGGTTAATGCCATTGTCGTATAAAACCATTCCTGGCTCAAGCTGCCGTGATGTCAACCACCTCTGAACCTGCCCCCGCAGAGCTAAAAGAATCTCTGCCCCAGTGTGGCTCCTGTCCCCAAGACAGACTAACTCAAGCACCGCATAGCATCTTTTAGCCTGACTGCTTGCGTAGCCCCCTAAACGCTTAGGGAGCACTGCAGGCTCAGAGGACAATTCTGCAGAAGAGGCCACAGAGGTATAAGAAGAGGAGGGGGTGGAGGAGGCAGATGTGGCAAAATCACCACCAGCTTTTTGGAGGCGTGGTGGCGGACGTAGGCCCAACACTGAACCCTGTCCTGCATCCTTCCCAGCTGCCAGTAGAGTTACCCAGTGTGCCGTGAAGGAAAGGTAACGTCCCTGACTGTGCCTGCTGGGCCATGAGTCAGTGGTAATATGAACACTGCTGCTGACTACCCTGTCCAACAAGGCCAAAACATTGCCTTCCACATTACGGTAGAGAGTTGAAATGGCCTTACATGAAAATAAATTTCTTTTGGGAACCTGTCACTGTGGGACAGCACATTCCACAAATTCATGAAAGGGAGCAGAGTCTACCAGCTGAAAAGGCAGCAGTTGGAGTGCTAGCAATTTGGCCAAGCTAGCATTAAGGCGCTGAGCATGTGGATGGCTGGGACAGTATTTTTTTTACGGTTCAGCAACTGGGGTAGGGATATTTGCCTGCTGAAGTCACCTGGTGGTGTACTGCTATCAGATTGGATGCAAGTACTTGTGGCACGCATTGCTAGACCTTCATTCCTCTCAGTGCAGATTTTGGAGAGGACTGGAGGTATAGAAGGGGTTGAAGGGGTTGTTTTCTGGTGTGGGTTTTTCAGGTGCTGTTGCCAACGGACTGCATGGCTGGTCGTCCTATATCTTGTCAAGACAGTAGTGCCCAAGCGGCTGGAGTTCTGTCCACGCTTGACCCGCTTCAGACATAGATTGCAAATGGCAACGGTGCGATCTACTGCACAAGTGTTGAAAAATGCCCACACCAAAGAACTTTTGAAAGTCAGCAGGGAGCCAGAAGCACCCTGCACCTGTGGAGCTCTGTGGTCTGATGCAATTGGGTGGCTGCCCTTAAGCTGGCCCTTGGAGGAAATCCTGCCTTGTTGTGCCTCCTCCTCCTCCTCACTTTCCTCCTCTCTTCTCTCAAGCACCCACGTACAGTCTGTGTCCTCATCATCCCCTCCCTCCTCGTCACTGGAGCAAACTTGGCAGTATGCTGCAGCTGGGGGAACATGACTGCTAGTTTCTTGTGCTTCTGTGGCACCCCCTGTCTCTAGGCTCATGCTACTCCCTTCCTCAATCTGGGAACCAACATCAGAGCCTGCGCATCCTCCATCAGCATGTAACCAACACTATGGTTGTATAATTCTGATGACTTCCGTGCATGATGGTGGGCTACAGAAGGAGTAACTGTGGGCAAGGATCCGGTGGAATAGGCCGATTTGCCAGCTGCATTGGAAGGCAAACTTGTATGAGCCTGGGTGACAGAGGATGAGGAGGATAAGGACGGCTTAGTTATCCACTCCACCAACTCTTCTGCATGTTGTGGCTGAATAGCATGGCCAACAGCAGAAAAAAAGGACCAACATGACCCGTCTGCAGAGGAAGCTTTATTCGGACTACAAAGGGGATACCACCCATAAGCTGTCATACACTGTCAGAGCACACAGCATACTTGAACCAACATCCTGGGAAGACATAGATAAACTGCCAAAACGTGAAGCCAATAAATAGGGAAAGGCAGCAGAGAAAGAATTAAAGTAATTTCAAGAAAATAAAACCTGGACACTCACAGAGCTCCCTCCTAACAGCAAAACTATAGGAAGTAAGTGGACTTTCAAAGTAAAGTCAGACACAGAAGGGAATGTCCACAAATACTCACAGGAATTTGGTGACGATTACAATGAAACCTTCGCTCCCGTCATAAAACACTCCCCCGTCAGAGCGCTTCTTAATGTTGCAGCCGGGAAGGGCATTCAAGTGAAACATCTAGATGTTAAAACTGCTTTCCTATATGGAGACATTAAGGAAGATCTCTACATGGAGCAACCACCAGGGTTTGAGCAAGGAGACAACCTTGTGTGTAAAATTCAGTAGAGAATCTACGGTCTTAAGTAGTGTTGAGCGAACCTGGACTGTAACGTTCGGGTCCATACCGAACTTTGGGGCCTCCGGGACCCGGACCCGAACACGGACATTTCAAAAAACGTTTGGGTTCGGGTTCTGGGTTCTGGTAGTTGATCACGCATGTTGAATAGCTGCAGGGCAGCCAATCAACAAGCGTTTCACTGGTTTGCCCTTAGAAGCCATCACAGCCATACCTATTAATGGCATGGCTGTGATTGGCCAGTGCATCATGTGACCCAGCCTCTGTATAAGCTGGAGTCACTTGATGCTGCAGTCACATGCTCTCTGAGACTCTGAATAGTATAGGGAGAGGAAGCTGCCAGCGTTTCTGTGAGGGACAGATTGCAGACATTTTAACATCTGATCCTGCATCCTGAGATTACTACTACTGTTGCTCTGAGGAACAGATTGCAGAAATTTGAGATTTCACATACTGCTGCTTTGAGTGACAGATTGCAGATCAAACCCTGCCTAACACAACGATCGTACACAACGATCAGATTGTGGGATTGTACACAACGATCAGATTGTGGGAGTAATTTGAGATTTCACATACTGCTGCTTTGAGTGACAGATTGCAGATCAAACCCTGCATTACACAACGATCTGACTGCAGTAGGTAGAGGCTTCTGCTTAGAGGGACAGATTATTGTTCCCAAACTAGACGTTAGACAGTGAGTTTCGTCGTCATACACTTTAGAGTTTAATGAGGGTGTTAGACTAGCAACACATGTTAGG